>CM060305.1:150747881-150752881 GCA_030674185.1 Monoplex corrugatus
TATAAATGTAAATAGTAGCATGTCGTGTCTATTATCAAACTAAACATGCATCAAAACATAGAAATCATTTCCAACTATATGTAAACCCGCGTCATCACACCACACTAAACTCATCATCAACAATTCTGATCTGAAATTAAAATCCTGCAGTCTTAAAAAAAATGCATTTCTAGAGTACATTTCGCTAGAGCTAAAAACAAAAACCATCAACAAGATGCACAAAAATAACCACTAAACGCCCCTGTGTATTTAACAATCAATTTGCTAAAGTTATGTCTTAAATTCTCACATCCCGGACGCCAAAATTGTAAACATTTATCAGAAAGGAGTCTGGAGTCTTGCGGTTTGTTCAAGAAGGATTCATTATACTGAGAGTATTCCATATGAATTCCAAGGAAGTCTGTTAGCAGTTATCTGGCAGACTCCTCAGTCCTGCACAAAACCCTATGCACTGGCAAGGTCTTGTAATGGAGAAGAGCACAGGACAGCACCAGAATGATTGCAGCATTAAAGCCGGTAGCGAACAAGCCAACTTTTATGGCAGACTGAGACTGAACTTGAGACATGAGACTATGAGTCCACGACTCTATCAAAGTAGCCAACGAGTCTGCCTACAAAAAGCAACAATATCGGACTTGTTGGACTTGTTGGAGTTATTTCAAGAGAGATTCACCGCGCTCGGACAGCTCTATATGCGCTCCACCCAAATCTGCCAGCATTTACCTGACAGATTTCCTGAGCCTGCACAAATCCCTATGCGCTGGCAAGATCTTGAAACGGGGAAAGGGGAGAAGGGACCTATCAAACACTAAGCTGACACCACCAGAACGATGGATACATTATGATGGGTAGCGAACAGACCAGTTTTTAATGTTGCAGGCTGGGATTGAACTCAAGATATCATATCTTGAGTCCATGGCCCTACTAACTATATCAAAACAATATCAAAACAGGTGAAAGGTTTGGAAAGTGAGAGGGGGAGGGTAGAGATGTTAGGTGAACGGCAGTAATAAGACCGATAGAAAGGCAACGAGTAGAAGGCATTAAACAAAATAAATGTGGAAAGTAAAGAGCAACCCAGTTAAAAGACAGCTCCTGTGGTTCCATGGACTCTCTGTACTCTCTGGATCTCCTTAGTACTCCACTGGGGGCAATCCAGCTAATTGCATTACTCATTTTGGAAATTAACTGTACTGCTCAAGTTATTCTGTTCAGTGAAACAGTTTGAAACTAACCTAGAGGGAATGGAAGCTGGCAGTGGCCAGAGAAAAGTCCTTGATGAAGTGCCTATGAAATGTTGCCATTAATTTTACTAGCTCAAGCATTCGCCCCGAACACACTGGTTCATTAGTTGTACTGATACTAGCGTTCCTACTTTTCTTTCTTTCGCTCTTTCTTTCTGTTTTGTTCTTTTGTTCTTTCTTTCCCTTTCTTTCTTTCTTCATTTCTACCTTTCTTTTCAATTTCCCATTTTCAATCCCCCTTTTTTTTTAAAAAGGAAGATTGTTTCGTATCAACCGGAGAGATACGTTCGTCTGTGTTTTAAGTATATGTGACAAAAACATATTAGCAACATTTTCTCATCTTCTTGAAGGATCTCACCACATTCGGATCAAAGGTGAATACTGTCAAAAAAACGCAAATGCGTACGAACCAAAAAGAAAGTGCTTAAAACCAACACTTTTCGGGAAATGCGTGAACAAACTCTTCTCAGGAGCTTCTAGCAATCATTTACGCTCTGTTGTCATTGCTGGGACAGTCTACCACTGTCCTTGAGTCACAAGTTTTACTTCATCTGATGCTTATTCTAGGTCCATTGACTTTAAGATTTATTTAAAATCTATTTCTTGTATTTTCTTTTATAAAAAGGGAGATTACTAAAATGGCTTGACTATCTGGACTTTTTTTTTTATATCTCCCTTTAAAAAACCCCAAGACAAACAGAAAAAAAGACGAGAGGAATGACAGGAAGGAGAGAAACGATTACACATTCCTCGTCGTCCTCTTCCTTGCTATCTCTGGCAACAAGCCTGACGAATTCTTCACAGAACAAAACGATCGCCATCTGCTTTTGGGAAAATCCTGTATCTTTCTTGTGGAAGACCTGTATGTACAGACTGGCAGAACACTCTGACAAAAGTCACCTAGGACATTTCTTTCTCTCTATACCCCACACATTGTTTCTTCACAGACTGCATCGAACGTTTCTGTTTCGTTGTATTGTTACAGACCAGAGAGATAATTTTATTTCGTATAAACTATTTTTGTGTTGTTTGCATGTTTTATTATTAATATAATAATAATATATATATATATATATATATATATATATATATATATATATATGATATATATAATATATAAATACTGTGACGATGAGGATGATAACAATGATGCTATAGAGTTCCATCTGGGATTGAGACTGCGTGACAAGGCTATATTCTACGTTTATTATCATAAATTTTCCTGGCGTCAACCAGGGCTGAGAGATACAGACACCTGCCATGTTGGTCAGGAGATTTGAGTACTGCCCTCAATGAAGCATCTCTGTACAGGATGAGACTTAACTGTGTGGTTCAGTTTTCCCAAGGTGGCCCACAGCTCACTAAACTCTGGGCTGGAGCTGATCGGAAACTCGTAGAATATGACTTTACAGAATGATGGGGATTCGAACCTACAACTTTCCAGTCGGCAGTCCGTTGCACTAACTACTGCACCAGTGTTTGGTTGTTGTTCTGTTTGTTTGTTTGCATCTAACATCACAAGACAAACACCCCTTTCCCTCCTGCCTTGGAAGTGTGACAATGTAACCGCATTTACTCTTCTTGAAAATGCAGACTCTGGCAGCCATTTTCTTTTTGTAACATCCATTATGATTACAATTGGCTATTCAGAAAGAAACTGGAATCTTAAAAACACGTGTCAGTTAAGAACAACAGCATTGCGTTTCACTGGATATGTCTTACTTCAAAGAAAGAAACAGAGAAACAACAACAACAACAACAACAACAACAACAACATCAACAACAACAACACTAACAACAACGAAAACCAACCAACCAACCAAACAAAACAGGTCAGCAACGCTATACATGAAAGGTAT
Organism: Monoplex corrugatus; assembly: GCA_030674185.1. Lineage (NCBI taxonomy): Eukaryota > Metazoa > Mollusca > Gastropoda > Littorinimorpha > Ranellidae > Monoplex > Monoplex corrugatus. The sequence continues at coordinate 150,750,985 of CM060305.1, forward strand.
AGACAAAGATACCCAAAAGAAGACACTAGACTCTGGAAATGATATGAATCTTTTTTAAAGGAAAAAAATATACTGAGAAGAAAGAAATGAAAAATCTCTCTCTCCCTCTCTGTCTGTCTGCTGTTTGTCTGTCTCTCTGTCTGTCTGTCTGTCTCTCCCCTCTCTCTGTCTCTCTTCTTTCTCCCCTGCTCTCGTCTCTCTTTGTCTCTTTGTCTTTGTCTGTATTTCTCTGTCTCTCTCTTCTCTCTTTGTCTTCTCTGTCTCTGTCTCTGTCTCATTTTTCTCTGTCTCCCTCCTCCCTCTCTCTCTCCCTCCCTCTCTCTCTGTCTCTGTCTCTCTGTCTCTGTCTGTCTGCCTGCCTTCCTGTCTGTCTGTATGCCTGTCTGTCTCTCTTTCTTTTTTTCTCTTTATATACTCACACACACACGCACGCACGCACAAGCATCAAGAACCTATCATGACTCAGACTGAATGAACTTGATGTAGGAATCAGCGGCTTGGTATCAACGACGCTGAGGTTGCACAAAAATTGGGACAGAATAAAACAAACTATCATTACAACTGACATTTCCTTTTAGCCGTCGTAAGGGAAAAAGGAGGGGAGAGAGAGAGAGAGAGAGAGGAGAGAGAGAGAAGAGAGAGAGAGAGAGATGGAGAGAGAGAGAGAGACAGAGACAGAGACAGAGAGACACAAAGAGAGAGATGTAGAGAGACAGAGACAAAGCGAGACAAAGAGTGAGAGGTAAGAGAGAGAGAGAGGGGGAGAGAGAGAGAGAGAGAGTCAGAGACAGAGAGACAGAGAGAGAGAGAGAGAGAACAGAGAGAGAAAACAGAAAGACAGAAAGAGAGAGAAGGGGAGAAAGAGAGACTGAAGAGAGAGAGAGAGAGAGAGAGAGAGAGAGAGAGAAGGAGAGAGGACACATAAATACACTGAGAGATAGAGAGAAAGAGAGAGAGAGAGAGAGAGAGAGAGAGAGAGAGAGAGAGAGAGAGAGAGAGAGAGTTGGTTGTTGTTTATATTGTTCATAATATCATTGCTTCTAGCTAGCCGACTGCTAAGGTCATAGCAGGGCTTACACCACGTTAAAAACACCTCGCAGTATCATTAAAAAGCCAATAGTTAAAAACCAAATACGTGAGAATTAAAAAAGCGAGAAAACAACAATACATACAGTACATTCACCAATAAAAAAAACCCCCACAGAAGCTATGACCACTACTGCTTCGAAAACTGATTCATTCAAACTATAATAGGTTTGTTGATTTTACTGACAGGGTCGAAGACTCATCCTATCCCGAAAAATAGATACTGCATGTTCCATGTCTCAATCCTAACCCGAAAAATAAATATTGCATGTTCCATGTCTCAATCCTAACCCGAAAAATAATATTGCATGTTCCATGTCTCAATCCTAACCCGAAAAATAAATATTGCATGTTCCATGTCTCAATCCTAACCCGAAAAATAAATATTGCATGTTCCATGTCTCAATCCTAACCCGAAAAATAAATATTGCATGTTCCATGTCCATCGTTCTGGTAGTGTAAGCTTGCGCTTTTCATAGATCTCTCCACTCACCGAATCTGTTCGTTTTCATTTCAATACCTTACTAGCGAATAGGATTTTATGCAAGGAATTTGTCAGATCATCACTGGCAGATTTGGTATTACGTAAATTATAGAACCGTAAGCTCATGATAAATCCCTGTTGAACAAGTACAAATTCCAATTCCCCCATGAGGTTTTCGAACTGACCTTGGTTTTTCCTCAGCCTGGCGATGACGAAGGCGACAACGAGGGCAATAGTCATGCAGTAGCTTTGAATGCCCAGCGGGATGCCGCGTAGTAATACATTGAACTCCACGATACAAGGTTCGTCCGCTTCACACTTCTCACA
>CM060305.1:150757881-150765381 GCA_030674185.1 Monoplex corrugatus
GATGAAATTAGGGGGGGGGGAGGGGCGGGAAGGGGAGAGGGGAACACAGTAAGGGACGTAAAAAAAAAAATTAAAAGGAAGCGGCAAGGTCTTAAGAAAAAGGATATGGTTGAACAGAGAAATGAAACTAGAACAACGTTAACATCAATAATGTAAAAGAAAAATCGTCATAAAAACAACAAAACAAAACAAAAATAATCATAATTAAAATAATAATCTTAAAGTAACGCATTAACAGGACTGTGAACCAATGATTCTGAAATTTTAACTAACAAAACTTGATCCAATACTACTTCATTAAAACGCGTTTTAAGATAGTTTCCTTGTGTAAACGTCTTTGGTAAAAAGGAACGAACCTTTCTGCAGTAAAACAAACAGTGATACAATGTGAATTGTTCGCCGCAAATACATAAAACGTTGTTACAATATTTTGTTTTCAAAGCGTTCAGTTGAATGCGAAAATGTTTTATAACAATTAATCTTAAATGATATAACGAGGAATACTGCAATTTTTTACAGATACTGAACTGAAAGTTTGATTCTTTTTTGAGACACAAATTTTTCATTTAAATGTTCATGAAATCGAATCCATGATGCTAATTCTAGCGAGTTGTAAGCTTCTTTTACCGAGCTGTTAACATGTAATTCTATGGGACTTTCAGAATGGAGGGCACCGGATTTAGCTGCTCTGTCAACTACGTTGTTGCCATGAAGACCAACATGAGAAGGCACCCAGCATAAATTGATTTCCGAGCCATTTATCTTTAAACAATGTATTAGATGATTTGCCTCAATAATTAAGTCAGGTCTTGTGTCTGTATCAAAAGACTGTAAGGCATATAATACAGATTTTGAATCAACAAAGAGAACTACTTTCAATGACACAGGCCGAAGGCTTATTAAATAATGCAACGCTTGAACAACAGTGACCAATTCTGCTGTATATATAGATACATTTGCCCCAATGAAAAAAGACTTTTTGATGTTAAATTTTGGAACATAAAAGGCTGCTCCAGCGCTCTGATTTGCTAAGACTGACCCATCGGTAAAAATGTGGAGGTGGGTACGGTACTTTTCATCGATGTGTTCACAAGCTGTGGATAGCGTAATGTTGACATTATTATCTTTTTTAACGTTTGCATAATCGAGATCAAATGTGGCCTTTAGCATTTCCCATGTAGGGATAGGCGTTATCGTCGGTTTCTCGGCTATTTCATCCATTGTTATGTTGGACTGTTTGATCAGGCCAGATATGTAAGTTGCGGCTGTAATTTGTGATGAAATGTTTTTTGCTCGTTTTGGAAAGTCAGTATCAGACCTGATCTTAATTTCTTTGCTCACAAAATTATCCGCTTGTGAAGTAGTTCTTATTGCAAACTTCGCTGTAGCTAGCTCACGATGGTTGTTTAAAGGTAGAATACCAGCAACTTTGTACGTTTCCAGAGTAGAAGCATGAGTTGGTACACCTAGTGCAATTCTAAGACTTTTGCAGTCCAAGCTCTGAATCTTTTTTAGTAAATATTTGGGTGCATTGAAGAAAAGTTCTTGCGCGTAGGATAATTTAGACCTGACCAGCGCTGTTGACAGATGAATCAGTACATTTGTATCCATTCCCCAGGGTAATTTGCTTATTATCTTTAGAAAATTTAAGGTTTTTCGCGCTTTTGTTAAAATATAATCAAAATGGACATTCCGGCTTAATTTCGACGTGATGTAAACTCCCAGAAATTTTACGACCTCTTTGTAATTTAACACTTCACCAAGCAATTTGAAAGTAGGCAAGTTATTTGAGTTACCACCAGGATCAAACAGCATCATGTTAGTTTTTTTCTGCTCACAACGACAGACCATTTTCTAACATATAGTTTCCAAGATTATCAAGATCAATTTGATACAACTTCCTGATGTAATTTCGCGTTCTCTGTGGAGTTGTCTTTTCTAAAGTGATATTTATCCAAGTGCATATATCATCAGCGTACTGTACTAAAACAACACGATTTGAAAGAGCTTTAGGAAGATCCTGTATAAGGATATTAAATTAAATAGGTGCTATCATGAACCTTGTGGAATCCCCAGTGTGTGTGTGTGTGTGTGTGTGTGTGTGTGTGGTGTGTGTGTGTGTGTGTGTGTGTGTGTGTGTGTGGGTGTGTGTGTGGTGTGTGTGTGATGCTTGTGTCTGTGTCTTTGTGAGCGAGTGAATGCACACGTGTGTGTGCATGCATGCGTGATAAGAGAGAGAGAGAGAGAGGAGAGAGAGAGAGAGAGGAGAGGTGTGTGTGTGTGTGTGTGTGTGAGTGTGTGTATTTATGTGTGGTGTTTGCATTTGTTTGCAACCATGGAGGGTAGGCGCGCGCGCCGTGTGTGTGTGTGTGTGTGTGTGTGTGTGTGTGTGTGTGTGTGTGTGTTTTTGTGTGTGTGTTTGTGTGTGTGTTTGTTGTGTGTGTGTGTGTTTGTGTGTATGTTTGTGTGTGTGTGTGTGTTGTTGTGTGTGTGTGTGTGTGTGTTTGTGTGTGTGTGTGTGTATGTGCGCGCGTGTGTGTACAGATGTACATATAAGTCTCCTGAATATGTACGAATGTACGTCCACGCGTTGTGTGCACGTACGCCAGCGTACGTTTATGTGTGTGCGCACGTGTTCATACGTATATAACGTATATGCTTCAAAGGTGTATTACCTATGCTAGTGCCTTTTGCGTATGTACGTAAATCTCTATATATCACACTTACATGAGTGCTCTCCTCTCGACATCTGTGCGTGTTGGCAAAGAGCGCCCCCTTGTGGTCGTCATCATTACACTGGTTGATCTCCAGAGCAGAGAAATCCAGGTCTAGCAACACCACCCCTCTGAAACACACAATGTGCTGAAAGTCATCACACTGAAACACACAGGACAGAAAAATTCAGTTCTAGCAACACCACCCCTCTGAAACACACAATGTGCTAAAAGTCATCATACTGAAACATACAGGACAGGAAAATCCAGGTCTAGCAACACCACCCCTCTGAAACACACAATGTGCTAAAAGTCATCATACTGAAACATACAGGACAGGAAAATTCAGGTCTAGCAACACCACCCCTCTGAAACACACAATGTGCTGAAAGTCATCATACTGAAACATACAGGACAGGAAAATCCAGGTCTAGCAACACCACCCCTCTGAAACACACAATGTGCTGAAAGTCATCATACTGAAACATACAGGACAGAGAAATCCAGGTCTAGCAACACCACCCTCTGAAACACACAATGTGCTGAAAGTCATCATACTGAAACATACAGGACAGGAAAATCCAGGTCTAGCAACACCACCCCTCTGAAACACACAATGTGCTAAAGTCATCATACTGAAACACACAGGACAGAGAAATCCAGGTCTAGCAACACCACCCCTATAAAAAAAAAAAGCACAATGGTCTAAGCCACCATACTGAAATATACAGAACATGTATAAATCCAGGTAAAATCACATTGAAACATATAGGACATTGAAATCCACGTCTAGCAACACCATCCTTCTGAAGCATACAATGCATCAAAGGTCACCACGTTGAAACATACAGGACATAGAAATCTAGGTCTAGCGAATAACCCCTCTGAAACACACAATACATTAAACATAATCAATCTGAAACATACAAGACAGAGAAATCCAGGTCTATTAACACCACCCCTCTGAAACACACAATGTACTAAAAGTCGTTTTCCTAAAACATACAGAACAGAGAAATCCAGACCTAGCAACACAACCTCTCTAAAATATATACACTGCACTAAAATTCGTCATACTGAAACATAGAGGACCGAGAAATCTACGTCTAGCAACACCACTCCTCTGAAACACACAACGCACTAAAAGTCGTCATGCTGAAACATACAGAACAGAGAAATCCACGTCTAACAGCATCACCCCTCTGTAGCACAGAGCAACTGAAAATCCCCACACTGATGCCAATAATGCACTAGGGTTTACATCTGCTAACACAAGACACAAGTAGATCACTCATAAGAAGATTAGGATAAGACAGGCAACATTTATAGGCCATTTTATGAGGAAGGGGGATTTGGAGCACCTGGTCAAAACGGGAAAGCTAGAGGGAAAGAGAGCACCAGGTAGACCCAGGGAGAGAATGCTGGACGGACTTGCAGAGTGGCTGGGGACGAGGAGGGTGGGGGAGATGCTAGGGGCAACGAGAGATAGAGATGGCTGGAAGTCCATGGTCGCCAACGCCATGCAGCAGGGCACCTGATGATAACATTACTGCTCAAATTAAAACGGATCAGAACAGGCACTGCTGAACTCTATCGAGGTGATCCTGCAGTAGTGCAGGGCCTCCTTTAGTGGCGGGTGGTCACGTGGCACCTTGACATCTCTTGCTGCCATGGGGTTCCTGGCACTAGTACTTCGACTGAATGAGCTTGGGGTTGATGGTGTGGTGTGGAGCCAGAATGAGCGGCATGGGATCAGTCCTACTGAGATGGTGTAGAGCTGGGACCGACACACACAGATACAGGCATAAGAGACACACACACAGATACAGGCATACAGACAGACAAACACAAACACACACACACAAACACATACACATACACAAGCACGCGCACACACGCAAACACACAGAGAGACATGCATTCACACAGACAAACACCACTCCTCTCCTCTCTTCCCGGTCAAGATAAAACACACACACACAGACATTCATAACATATACACGTTCCATTCGCACGCGCGCGCATCACACACGTACGCGCTACACACACGTACAAGCACACACACACACACACACACACACACACACACACACACACACACACACACACACACACACGCAAACACACAGAGACATACTCACACACAAACAGACAAACACACGCACACACACAGACATAAACTCACAAACACACAGACACAGACACACGCGCGCGCGCGCACATACACACACACGCGCACACACACACATACACACATGCGTGCGCACACACACACACACGCGCACACACACACACACATACACACATGCGCGCGCACACACACACACTCACGAACACACACACACACACAAACACACACACGCGCGCACACACACATACACACTCATAAACATGCACACACACACATACACTCACACACACATACACACACACACACATACACACACACTCACACACACACACACACATCACACACACACACATGCACACACACACGCACTTTCTCACACACACACACACACACACAAACACACAAACACACACACACACACACACACACACACAACACACACACACACACACACACACACACACACACACACACACACACACACACACATGATCACAGACAGAACATGATGAGCACATAAGGAACTGTCCGAATGCAATAGATCCAAACTGCAAAACAACTGGGTACACATCTTCTTCTGTCGGTCGGCCATCTACATGGTCAGGCTACGTTATCATGGATCTTGGTAATCAGTAAGTTCACAAAGTACATCATTTCGGGTTCCAACTACTCGGACAGCCGTTTTGATGCATGCTAAGTGTCCGGTAAAGATTACCACTAAAGCACAAAGTGCTCGTCCCTGGGGTGCTGTGATCCAAGATCAAAGACTACAGGCATTAGACACCCTAGTACGCTATAGGAATCATACATCAAGCTCAGGTCCAGGGGTTCCAGCGTTTCCAAGGCTGTATACAGTTTTTAGGACATGGTCTTAACGAATCTGTTAAAGCTTGAAGTCTACAGGCTGATCTGTTGTATCAGCCGCCTATAAACACTCACTGGTGGAATCTTAGCAATTTAGAAAATTTCTACGCCATTTTAATGGCTCCAGAGGCTGGGATAACTTCACAACGCTATGATGAAGATGACGATGGGGGAAATAATTATGGTGCTGCGGAGTTCCGTCAGGGATTAAGACTGCGTGACAAGATTGTACTCTATGCTTACTGTCATAAGATATTCTGGAATCAACCATGCTTGGGAGATACAGACACTTGCAGTGTTGGTCAGGAACTCACACACACACACACACACTCACACACACACACATGCACACACACACTCACTCTCTCACACACACACACACACAAACACACACACACACACACACACACACATGCACACACACACGCACTCTCTCTCTCACACACACACACACACACAAACACACACACACACACACACACACCATGATCACAGACAGAACATGATTTGCTCAAGTATGAATATTAAGGCATGCTTTTCAGACCCCGAAGAAGAAAGCGCAAAACAAAAAAGATAGGGCGTTAAAAGGCCAGAAGGCCTAGGCTACGAGCCAGCCCTCAGCTACTACTACTACTACTACTAGGAGATTTGAGCACAATCCTCAGTGACTCATTCGTGAAACGGATAAGAATCGACTGTGTCGTCCCAGTCCTCCCAATGAGCACGTAGTACGCCCAACTCTGGATAGGAGCCGTTTGAGGCCGAAAGACCCAACAATGATTTTGACAGGATTGATGGGCTGAGGACAGACAGGGTGGAAGATGTACATGCGACGACAAGGGATAGATGCATATGGAGGGCCATGATCGCCAACGCCATGCAACAGGGCACACATTATGACGATGGTAGTGATGATGATGATGGGATTCGAACGCACGATCTTTCAGTCGATAGTCCAATGCAATGACCACTGCACTACTGGGACTGGTCCATCCCAAAATCTCTGCCCCTAAGCTCCTCTCCTCCCTCCCTTCCTATTTTCCCCAACCGATTCCAAACTTCATGCAGTCTCTGCGAGCGAAATAGAATTTACGCTTTCCTTTGGCATGACATGAGATTCAAGCATGCAGACGTTGCTATTATGGCTACCTGGCTGAACCTGTCTCTCAGTGACAAAAAAGCTACTTACTGCGTAGCTTTCATCAGCGATCCGGCCGACTTCTTCAGCGCAACTGCTGGGTTGAGAACTGGCTTCAGTGCGCACCGCCGTGAGCGAACTCACGACAGTGCGACTGAATAAGTGAGGAGTACACCGATGGCAGGTTGTTGCTATTATTTGATTTTTAAAAAAAATCCTCTCGGGTAGTGTCAGCAAAGAGAGTATTTGGTACCACGGCCTCTGTTCCAACTTCTCTCTGTCTGTCTCTCGCTGTGTCTTGCCTTATTCCTTCTTTCCCTCTCAATGCCTTGATTTTCTCGCTCTCTCTTTTTATGTGTGAAGACCTGCCCATGCCTGAACAATCTTCGTGTGTATACGCATGCAAATATCAAATATGCACTTAAAAGATCATGTAAGTCACGTTAGTGGCGGCTTATAGAAACATGAAAACACCCAACATGCAAGCAACGGCAAGTTTGAAAAAAAGACTTTATAGCTAATACCTTCTACCGTCATCATCATCATCGTCATCATCATCATCATCATCATCATCATCATCATCATCATCATGTGCCCTGTCGCATGGCGTTGGCGATCATGGCCCTCCATAAGAATCTATCCCTTGTTACTGC
>CM060305.1:150772881-150775381 GCA_030674185.1 Monoplex corrugatus
ATACTTAAATAAAAGAAGGAATGAAACAGATTATCGTTACCCTTCACAGAATGGTATACTATCAATAAGCATATCCACCATGAAACCATCGCGGTCGTGTTCACGATCAACAGTCCAGCAAACCTGCAGAAAAAGTCACGTGCACATGTCCTTGTTCAGGACAGTGGTACGTACACATGCTCTTGTCTAAGTAAAACAAAACTGAGAGAGAGAGAGAGAGAGAGAGAGAGAGAGAGAGAGAGAGAGAGAGAGAGAGCGAGAGAAAGAGAAAGAGAGAGAGAGAGAGAGAGAGAGAGAGAGAGAGAGAGAGAGAGAGAGAGAGAGAGAATGTGATGTAACTCATCAATGCCTCTATACATGTCGGTTGTTTGTTTTTAATCTATCTATCTATCTAACTATCTGTCTATCTATCTATCTATCTATCTATCTATCTATCTATCTATCTGTCTATCTATCTATCTATCTTTCTATATATCTATCTATCTATCTAGCTACCTACCTATCTATCTATCTATCTATCTATCTATCTATCTATCTATCTATCTACCTATATGTATGTATGTCTAGAGTAAAAAAACAAAGAAGTATTTAAATGTCCACAATAAAGGTAGATTAAACGAAAGGACGACGACTGATGAAGTTCAGAAAGTAACCCACAAATCGTCTCTCCAATGTGACGAAATCGAGTAAAAAGGAAGTTGGGGGATTTACACGTATTTCCATATAAAGCACTGTCCTGGCTTAGGTCTATATAATTAAAGGACCTTTAATTTCATAATACTCCGCCCTGCAGTGACATCATAGACTGAACAATGACCAAAACAGAGATATTGCTTCTTGTGACTTGGAGACAACCTTAAAGCTAGAAGCAATACTTGACTGACTTCTCTCGTCCAACGGATATCGCTCCATGTGAAACGCTTTGTATCTAAATGCAATAGAACGCATACGCCTCTCAAAAGTAAAAGCGATCGCTTTGTGTGAAAAAACCCTCTTTAACTGAAACAAAAAAAAAAGACACGAAAATGCCGTCAAAAAAGGCGAGATATCTGTGTGTGAAACACCCTTTAGCTGTCACTAAATGGCTGCACATACCAAAGAAATATTGCTCCGTGCGAATCGACCTTTATTTGCAAGTGCTGTACACACGCACACACACACACACAACACACACACACACACACACACACACACACACACACACACACACACACAACATATACACACACACACACACACGCACGCACATACATACACACACATACACAAATATGCACGCGCACACACACACACATAGACACAGACACACACACACACACACGCACGCACATACATACACACATACACAAATATACACGCGCGCACACACACACACACTCTGTTTCCCCTCTGTCCCCCCCCCCCCACTCCCACTTTCATCCTCCATGCGGAACATTTATACGTATATTTTCCTCCCGTCTGATATCACTCATAGTGAAAAGACGTTAAATCAAGGAACACACACACACACACACACACACACACACACACAGACAGACACACACGCGCGCACGCGGGCGCGCACACACACAGACACACACACAAACATACACACATACACGCACACATACACACACATACACACACATACACACACACACACGCACGTACTAAAACACACACACGCACACACACACACACAACATACACACACACACACATACACACATACACAAACACACACACACAAACACACACAAAACACACACACACACACACACACACAACACACACACACAAACACACACAAAACACACACACACACACACACACACACACACACACACACACACACACACACACACACACACACACACACACATTCATCGAAGTATTGCTCCGTGTGAGACGCCCCTAAGCTGGAAGGAACTGACAGCACCAGTCCAGTCCGTCCTGCTGCACTTGTAGCGCCAACAGACGTCCAGAGGAGAGTTTAGGGAGGATTAGGAAGAACTGGCTGTGGACAGTCTTCCTCTCTCATCCTCTTTTTCTCCCGTCCACACTTGCCTGCAGTAGTCATGATGAGAAAAGAGGAACAATGACTGGATGAGACCAGCACCAGGAGAACAAGCAGACCCAGACGCCGTGGTTACTGCAAACCGACTAAAGAAAGGGAAACAGTATGTTTGTTCACCTACGAAAGTAGATTTTTCAACATTCTGTAGACTCTTTAATTGTCGTGGGTTCTTTAACGTGCACAAGGCGCATGCTGCACATGAGATCTCGGTTTGTCATCTGATCCGAAAAAACTAGCACCCAGACCACCTCTTAAGAGTCTAACAGAGAAGGAGTGGAGGAGGTGGTGGAATAAATCCCTTTCTGATCTGGATTCGAATCCAGCATCTCTCGATTCCCACACAGGTGCTTGATCTAAATGAGGGCTTATATGTCAAAAGTGTTATCTTATAATAAACAATTCTGGTATGGCGTTTTTCTCCAAACTGATAATTTAAACTATCTG
>CM060305.1:150785381-150805381 GCA_030674185.1 Monoplex corrugatus
ATTACTACTACTACTTCTACTATATACACTACTATTACTACTACTATACACACTACTATTATTATTACTACTACTACTTCTACTACTACTACCACCACCACTACCACTATTACTACTACTATTACTACCACTAACTACTTCTACTACTGCTGCTGCTACTACTACTACTACTACCACCACCACCACCACCACCACTATCACCACCACCACTGCTACTACTACTACTACTGCCACTACAACTACTACTACCACCACCACCACCACCATCACTATTACTACTGCTATATGCACTACTGTTACTACTACCACTAACTACTTCTACTACTACTACTACTGCTACTACTACTACTACTACTACTACCACCACCACCACCACCACCCATTTCGTAGTAAGCTCCCCGATGCCCAATGTACGTATACACCAACACATCATACATATTAATGAGAAGCGTGACTGAGACCACAGTGGCTCGTTCAGAATGAGTCTATCGGCAAAAGGTACCCCATCAGTCAGCCGTAATCACAGTGATCCCTGGGCATCTCACTCAGCGGAAATAGACAAGACCCTTATACATCACGGACACACACACACTGGGTCAGTGACCCCCCAGCTAGGTAAGCTGGTAGGTAGATTACGGTTGATTGATTGATTTTGTGCGCCTATTAACTGAATGAATCAATGATGGATTCGTTAATCCACTGATTAAGTCTGTATAAGTTTTACCAATGACCTCTTGCAACACGGTAACCGATATATCTGTCGTATTCCTGACGAGGAGGGTGGGGGAGATGCTAGGGGCAACGAAAGATAGAGACAGATGGAAGTCCATGATCGCCAACGCCATGCGGCAGGGCACCTGATGATGATGATGATTGTTTCATGATCAGCTAACAGCATCTTTGCCTACCATGCCATACACTGTTTTGGCATCTTGTTTCGAAAGAAGAAGTAAACCAATGTTCAGAATTAACTCTTTGAACCTTCTCCTTATTGGCAAGCTTCTATCACTTTTCTACACGAAGCTGGTGGATAGGTGAGAGTGAAAGGGTTAATGAACTTTTCTGAGTTGGAGGTAAACTCTGCCCAACAGGAAAAAAAATTCTTCGCAAGACTACATTTTACAGGTAATTCAATGTAGCACGTCTGACGAACTTTTCACAAAGCAAAACAAGACGAAGGTCACTTGCTTTTGGGATTGTATTGTATCTACCATCATCATCATCATCAGATGCCTTGCCGCATGGCGTTGACGATCATGGACTTCCATCTGTCTCTATCTCTTGTTGCCTCAAGCATCTCCTCCACCCTCCTCGTCCTCGGCCACTCTGCAAGTCCGTCTAGCATTTTCTCCCTGGGTCTACCTGGTGCTCTCTTTCCATTGTATCTACCGCAGGGCCATATTTCGGTTTTCACAACCGTCATTTACAGAGCATCTTCTGATGACTCTGGAAGCCCGTCACACACTGTATCGTTGATTTCTTTTGTTGCTGTTTCCGTAACACTTTTGCAAAGCAAATAGACCCAAAGATCAGCTAAAGCTATGAAATACAGACAAAGCGATACTAAATGTTATATCTTGTAGATGTTTGTGTTGTAACTGTCACACACAGACTAAAGCAGACGACCGTTGAGATGCCAGCCGGGTTTACTCTCTAACCAAAACCAACGAACATCAAACACATTCCTAGAGTTATCGTTCCTTACTTATCATTAGTATATTACATTACAGTCTCCATAGACTACCTTTAACATGACTACTACTACTACAACACTAAACATTGCAAACTCCTCGCTAATTAAAATTACACTATATCCACTTATTACATGCAATTTTTATATTCATTTTTAAAACGTTATTTACTTTTCACATTCCACGCTACGTTTGCCCACGAAGCATATCTCGTGTTGAGGCAGCTCTGCAAATGTCTATACTGCAAATTGAAAGCACTACATTTAAAACCAAACTTGTCGAAGCACCATTAAATACAATTCAGTTTATCTGATTCTGTTTTGACACACACATGAGGAACGGGAACACACACACACACACACACACGTCATCAAAATGGCGAACTCAACACAAATCTAAATTTGTGCTCTGAGTGCTGCCGCTGGAAACGAACACATAATGACAAGAACAAGACGTCAACTTCAACAGTCCCGTAACAACTGTGATCGTCCTGAGTTATCAACAGGAGTGACTGATGAAGGCAGCGGAATAGAAACAGAAATCTCACTGAAGCCAGGCCCCACAGCGTGTGACAGACTTCCATCCTCTGTGACGACCATTAACACCGCCGTCACTGTGGCAGAGTCTGGCGATTTACCACATGTGAATGACTTAAAAACTACAATAATGTCACTATCCGAAAAAATTGAAAGGTTGGAAATGCTCCTCAACAACCATATCCGAGCAATGGGCTGTGAGGCGGGGATGCCGAACAATACCAAGGCGGTCTGTGTGTCCGTTGGCACTCAGACTGTCTCGTCACATTCACGGCCAACTCCGTCTCCGCAGATCAAGACCTACGCTGAAGCCGTTCACAAAAATGTAGGCGTAACTGCAAAACAAACGTCCACCGTACGCAAGCTGCAAATAACGTCAAAAACGGCAGCAGACGAAAATAAAATTAAGAAAAATAACAACAAGGGCAATAATTCACCGACGTCAAAACCTGGATTTGACGTCAGCTCAAAAAGTGACACCAAAAAAAGAGAAATCTCGTCACAAGACCTACCACGTGTCTTTCTTCTGCACGACTCGACTCTGAACGGTGTAGATAATAAAAGACTAGGATCATCGTATGGCTTCATCGCAAAAGCGAGGATGTCACACAAAATTAGTGACATAAAGAAATGCCTAACTGAGGAACAGTTGACTTCCAATCCAGTGGACTGCATTCTACTGCACAGTGGCGTCAACGATCTGAAAACGACAGATCCAAAAACAGCAAGTGACAATTTCGTAAAGATTGTGGAAGATGCTATAACCATGCACCCAAACTGCAAAATAGTCATCAGCAAGGTTTCACCCATGAAAGACAAGGCCCTTCGGATAAAAAGGGATCTTTTTAACTCCCTCGTCACCTCTGCGCTACATGGACATAGCAATCTATCGTTCATCGGAAACGACAACCTCAATACCGAACGCAAAGATCTTTTCAGAGATGCTATTCATCCCAGCTCTCGTGGCTCTACCATCTTAGCCAAAAACATTGGAAACCACATTAGAGATCTATTCTGGAAAAGGCCAAAACCTCGCCGACACCGACACCATCCTCTTCACTACACAGAATATCCCACCACCAGTTTTGACCGTTATTATCCTACAGCGCCGTCAATGACCTTTCACTCATATCGGCCGTGGTGGGATCATGAGGACTTTCACCATCAAAATTTTTTTTAATACACTAAGAAATCATGTGAGGTAACCACCTCGTGTCTATCGTTTCTTGTGACAGCACCAGCTGTGTAAGAAGACAGCAGATACTATTTATACAAAGCTGTTCCTGATTTGAGTAACGTTTGCCATTTCCTTTCTCACATAGTTGTTGATTTTTTGGGCCTACTGTTGTTATATGTACTATTGAACTATATGATTTAAGACACTGTTGATCAACTGCTAGAGATTCGTGCTTCTACTTCTAAGTTTATTGTTAATTTTCTTTCCAAATTCTGGTGTTTACCTATTTCTTTCTTTTTGATTATATAATTATTTATCATTTATTTGTTATTTAATTAATTATTCATTTTTTCACCGATTTTCGACATCTTCTGAATACTTAGTTATACTAACAAACTTGCAAACTTACAATTATCTGTTCAATCCATCCATACTAACTTCACTGCTCTCTGCCGGTTTGATCGATCATGATAAATAAGTGTACAAACCTTAAAGTAGACATACTTCAGTGGAACACTCGTTCCATTGTTAAAAATGTTCCTTACCTCAATAACTATCTCTCTTCTACAAATTTCCAGGTCTTACTTCTGCAGTCGCTAAATACAGACAAGAAGGCTTTGCCCAAATTATCAGGGTTTTATTATCCACCCATCTACAGCTCTATAAATGATGGTGGCCGAATTTTTACTGCAATATATATTCGTGAAGGACTAAACTATTATGAAACAACGTCTCCAGTACCAAGATCAAATGCTTCTATTTCGTCATGTGCTGTTACTATAAAATTTTCTTCATCATTAGTCCTAAATATGGCCTCTATTTATTTACCAAGAGGCCCAGATTCTGAGAACACAGAATGGCTGAGACATTTTGAAGATCACCACGATAAATGGATCATTGGGGGTGACTTCAACGCGCATGCTCCGTTTTGGGAGAGGGACTGTACCCATGTAACCAGCAACAGGTTCATCGATAACCTTGTCGACTCAAATTTATGTCTACTTAATGATGGACGTGTTACCCGTATCCCTGACATACCATCCCATCGACCCACAGCGATAGATCTAACTTTAGTGTCACCATCACTAGCAGTAAACGCCACATGGAAAACAGCTGTAGACTCTTTAGGATCAGATCATATCCCCATAATTCTCAGCCTAAACCATAATCCTGAAACAGAAAATATCTTACAAGATAGCAAAATATTACATGAAAGTCTACCACGATTTAATTATAAAGAAGCGGACTGGATCAAATTTAAAGAAATCCTTCATAATACAAAAATAGATCTATCTGATACCGCCAACATAGACAACCTGTAGGCCTATACATTTTTCTGTGACTCACTTTTAAGTGCTGCCAACATTTCAATCCCAAAATTAAAGGGATCAAACACAGGAAAACATCGCGGAAATGCTTGGTGGAATAAGGATTGTGAAAAAGCAGTTAACGAAAAGAGAAAAAATTTTAAAACATACATACACAATCGGACACCTGAAAATCATAGAGCGATGAAAAGTGCCAACATAAACTGTAACAGAATCATAGAACAAGCCAAAGAACTGTATTGGACGACATTTTGTAAATCTGAAATAAATAATCACAAAGACATGCATAAAATTTGGGAGAAACTAAAAGTAATGAAAAATGGGATCAGTTTGCCGTCATTTCCGATAAATCTAGCCAATAATCCTTTCCCAAGCTCGTTGGAAAAGGCAGAAGCTTTTGCAGATTTGTTTGCTGAAGTATGCCATACTGGCGGCCTTCCTGTTTCCAGTCAAAATCATAGGGAACGAGAAGAAAAGACAGAAGTTTATAAGGACCCTCCCCCAGATAATACACACTACATGAACGCATCAATTACACTTCAAGAATTAAAAGATGCCATCAAGTCTATCTCAAATAAAAAAGCGTCAGTAGGATTAGATGCCATCTCAAATCAGATGTTGAAAAATTTACCCGAAAATTTTGTAATCTTGCTTCATACTATCTTTAAAAAATGTTGGAATAGTAGCAAAATACCCGACTATTGGAAACAAACAATAGTGGTTCCTGTACTAAAACCGGGTAAATGTAACACTGATCTGAAAAACTATAGGCCAATTGCACTAACTTCTCACGTCTGTAAACTGATGGAGAAAATTATTGTACAGCGGTTGCTACACTATTGTGAAAAAAATACCATTATACCTGTCAATCAGGCTGGTTTTCGAAAAGGCAGGTCAACAGTGGAACTCTTAACTAAACTAACCACTGACATAAAGGGACAATTTGCAAGACGTAAATGTATATTGGCCACATTTTTTTGATATAACCAAAGCATACGACCAAGTGTGGCACTCCCGATTACTATTTAAATTAAAAAGCATAGGGCTAACAGGTCGCGTTTATAACTACGTGAAGTGTCTGTTGGAAAACCGAGTAATTCAAACCAGAATTGGAAACGTGTATTCAACAAAACGAACCCTTCAAATGGGTATCCCACAGGGATCAGTTTTAGCACCCCTCCTCTTTGTGATACTAATGAATGACTTACCAAGTAGAATATCTAAAGTTGTCACTTTAGTCCAGTATGCTGATGATCTATGCATGTGGATGCCGGTAAACATGAAGAAAAACACTCCTTCTCGCAATATCAACTATGCACGCAAACTTTATCAATTAGAACTTGACAAAACAGCACAATACATGGCAGAAAATAGGCTCCATCTATCTACGGAGAAGACAAAGATAATTTTATTTAATAGTGGGTCTAACCCGGACAAAATGCCCACCTTTAAACTAGGAGATTCCGTTCTTCAGTATAACCAATCTATTAAATTCTTGGGTGTTTTCTTTACAGCAAAATTGTCATGGAATCTGCATATCGACTACTTATTCACAAAAGCCCAAAAGAGTCTAAATTTTTTGAAAATAGTGTGCAAGCAACCATGGGGACATGATCCATCAACACTTGTACATTTATGTAAATCTCTCATTAGATCTAAACTAATATATGCCCAGGAAATATTCTTTAGCGCACCGAGACATTACTGCAAAAACTACAAAGTACAGAATGCAGAAGTTTTAAACTTGCCCTTGGTTTTCCGATGCATGCTTCCAATCTCCGAACATACGGTGAGATTAATATGTTGCCGCTTGATGAACAAAGGAAACTCGTCTCTACCAAATTTCTGCTAAGGAATACCACCGTTGAAAATGTTTTGAGACCTGATATAACTTTAAGATCAGACATTGATTTTCCGAAACGAGCTAGATCAATATCTTCACAGGCCACACTTGCAACGTATACACACGACATCATGAATGGCTCTGGAATTGATCTAGAAGCGGATCCTATATCTATAAGACCTTCGTTTTCACCAGTACCCAGTTGGGAACTCTTAAGAGCAAACTTTGACATACACCACACTGATTTAAAGAAAGAAGATAATATCAACTTATTAGCGAGTCGAGTTAAATGTCACATTGAACACTTTTATCCCAATCATTTAAAAATCTACACAGATAGATCATTAATTGAGAAAAAAGCAGGTTCTGCGTTTTTAATACCAGCTCTTAAAATAGAGAAATCTTTCCATATTGGACCCAACAAATCAATATTTACAGCTGAACTCTTTGCAATACTGATGGCTTTGAATTACTTAGTAAGCTATCCTCGGAATATATCACAAATCCTTTTCTGCGTTGATTCGAAATCAGTGCTTCAGGCTCTTGAACTAATGAAGTAAGACACTAAATCTGAAATGGTAATAGAAATTAGCCATTTAATTCATTTCTTATCCTTAAGAGGCACTGATCTTACTTTCTGCTGGATACCATCTCATTGTTCGTTTCATCATAACGATGTGGTTGACAGGGCCGCCAAACGAGGAGC
The DNA here is from genome assembly GCA_030674185.1 of Monoplex corrugatus. NCBI lineage: Eukaryota > Metazoa > Mollusca > Gastropoda > Littorinimorpha > Ranellidae > Monoplex > Monoplex corrugatus. The sequence continues at coordinate 150,792,663 of CM060305.1, forward strand.
TAAGGGTTCACCAGAATCAAACAACATAAAGCTTTCTCTCTCCTTGAATGAATCTTATAACTTAGTGGATGCCTATGTTTGGAAACTGTTTCAAGATAATCAGAAAAAGTACAATACAAATAGCATGAATATTATAATCAGCAAAATAAGTAAACAGTTTACCATAAATAGAACTATGCAGTCCCTTATGTATAGGTGGAAACTCGATGCATTAAAAACAAAGTACACCAGAAATATTATCTGTCTTTGTGGACAGAAAATAACGACCAGTCATTTACTTTCTTGCATTAGTATAAAGCGACTCATTCCGGTACTTTCTACTCACACAATTTCCGACATATTTGAATCATCATTATTAACATACGAATTTTTTGTTAGCCTGTCAAAAAGTCCAATAGTTCAATATTTGTAATTCGTTCATCTTCTTGTTCATGGTTACAGTTAGCTAGTTTATTGTAAATATTTGTTGTAGTATGCTACTTCATTTGTTATGTTTACGCTCCCCTCTGACATTTGCCTTGTCCTTGCTTCTTACTTGTTTTTCACTTGGTTTTAGCCCGAATATGTTTTTTGCTGCTCGAGTGGGCTGTAAGTGATATGAATTTGAACTTAAATTTCATTTATTTTTTTTAACCATGACTAACTACGCATAAACATTTGCATTTGCTCTTCCGGTTTCTATTCCCCTTCCCCACATCGCCTTTTTTACGTACTTAATTTTTCATTTATTCAATTGTTTATTTACTTATTTATTTATTTATCATTATTATCATTGTTATTAGCATTTATTATTTTTTTATTTATTTATTTACTTTTTTTTGTTTTGTTTATTTGTCTAAAATCACTTAAGTGAATAGACATTAAACCAATGACCACCACAACACACACACACACACACACACACACACACACACACACACACACACACACACACACACACACACACACACACACACACAGGTACAGACACACACACACACACACACACACACACACAGACACACACACACACACACACATACACACACACACACACACACACACACACACACACGATCTATCGATCTCGCTATCTCTCTCTCTTTATCTATCTATTTGTCTATCTATCTATCTATCTATCTATCTATCTATCTATCTATCTATCTATCTATCTATCTATCTATCTATCTATGTATTTATCTATCTATCTATCTATCTATTTATCTATCTATCTATCTATCTCTATCTATCTATCTATCTATCTATTTATCTCTATCTATCTCTATCTATCTATCTATCTATCTATGTATTTATCTATCTATCTATCTATCTATCTCTATCTATCTATCTATCTCTATCTATCTATCTATCTATCTATCTCTATCTATCTATCTATCTATCTATCAGCGTCGAAGACGTAAACAAACTTCTGGCCCCCATCCACCCAGGGTTCGTTCTTTCCGTGGCATTGCATCCTACCTAAATGACACTCTCACCAGCGAAAAGGTGACCTCATTTCAATCCACTGACAGTTTCACAGTGTGCCTGTTTAATGCTCAGTCTGTGTGTCCGCACAACAAAGCTGACTACATTGCTGACTATGTTTTTGAACATGATTTTGATTTAGTTTTTCTTACAGAAACGTGGTTAAAAGCACGAGGCCATGAACCAAAAATTAAACAGCTAACTCCTCCTGGTTACAAAATTAAATCTTTTCCTCGTTTTTCTCTTGGTGGAGGCATTGCTGTTTTGTATAGGGATGTTTTAGAGTCATCTCTTTCTTTCAGTCAGGACTTACCCTTTCAACATTTCTCTTTTGAATGTGTAGAAGTTGTCCTCAACACCCCAGATCAGACTGTCAATTTCTCATGCCTCTACCGCCCTCCCCATAGTAGTACAAACAACTTGACTGACAGCATGTTCCACCCAGAATTTGAATCTCTGCTTGATTTTTACTCTCTCAGAAAAGGCAAACTAATCGTTTTAGGTGATTTTAATTTTCATTTTGACAATAAAAATTCTCCTCACATCAAGCGCCTTTCTCTCTCTCTGGCCAACCACTCACTTTCCCAATCCGTGAACGAGCCGACACACAAGAAAGGGCATATCCTCGATTGGGTTATCGCCCGTGACTCTGACAAGCTGCTAACTTCAACTACAATTACAAACAAACTCTCTTCCGATCACTTTGCTGTTCATGCCATTCTTAATCTTTCAAAACATCAGAGAAATAAACGTTCCGTAATTCGTAGAAATTTTAAATCTATTGACATAAATGTCTTCACCACCGAAGCAGTCAACCTTCTTTCTTCCGTCAATGATTCCACTGACCCTGCCAGTTTATATACATCTGTTCTTCGTCAGCTACTTGATAAACATGCCCCTCCTTCTACCCGTGTTTTGCCAGACCGCCCTTGTGCCCCTTGGAACACACCTGAACTTCGTGACCTTAAACGTGCAGGTCGTAGGGCCGAGCGTAAATGGCGATCTTCAAAACTTGAAATCCACCGTCAAATTTTCCAGTCTTTTCGGAATAGGTTCACCAATCTCCTCGCTGAAACAAAGATCCATTATTTCTCCTCAAAGATTCTTGAAGCTAAATCCACAAAAATTCTTTTTGCTACCGTTTCCGATTTACTTGGAACCGACAAATCAAGTCCTCTGCCGTCAAACATTACTCTCGATGCTCTTCCCTCTGCTTTTTCCAAATTTTTCTCTTCCAAAATTCTTGATCTGCGAACAAAACTTGATTCAACTCCTTTTCAGTCTACGCTCCCAGATCCTCCATTCACGGGCACCTCTCTCTATTCTTTCTGCCCAGTGTCTGAAATACAAGTTTCAACCATCCTCAAGCAAATGTGTTTCAAATCGTGTGAACTTGACCCAATTCCAGCCTCTCTTTTCTCACAGATATACCCCCAACTTCTGCCGTTAATCACATCTATTATCAATTCATCCTTGACCTCTGGAGTTTTTCCATCTGAGTACAAAACTGCTCTTGTTCGACCACTCCTCAAGAAAAGCAACCTCGATCCTAACATCCTTAAAAATTACAGACCCGTTTCAAATCTTCCATTTCTGTCTAAGCTCCTTGAGAAAGTAGTACTACAACAATTGAATGATCATTTATCTCTAAACAATCTTAACTACCCTCATCAATCAGCCTACCGGGTAAATCACAGCACAGAAACAGCTCTTGTTCATATAGTAGATGATCTTCTTCTTGCTTCTGATGCTGGTAAAATCTCTCTGCTTACACTCCTTGATCTGTCTGCCGCTTTTGATACCATCGATCACTCAATACTACTCTATCGCCTTGAGCACACTTTCGGCATTCACGGTACCGCCCTGTCTTGGTTCTCCTCCTATCTGTCTGATCGCTTTCAATCAGTCCTTGTTAACGGGATTAAGTCCGATCCAGTTAAGCTTTCTTGTGGAGTTCCTCAGGGCTCTGTACTCGGGCCTGTCCTGTTTACCCTCTATACTTTTCCTCTTGCCAATATCATTAATCAGCATGAAATGAAACACCATTTTTATGCTGATGATACCCAACTCTACAATAGCACTAGCCCTGAAAACCTTAGTTCTCTTCTGTCGGAAGTCTCCAGCTGTTACACTGACATCCAAAATTGGATGACCCAAAATAAATTACAGTTAAACGGAGATAAAACTGAAGCCATGCTTGTAGGCACCAAAAATAAACTAGATGCTGTTTCAATCAATAACATTCAACTCGGAGACAACACCATCCCTCTTTCGAACTCTGTCAAAAACCTTGGTGTGATTCTTGATAAATCTCTTTGTATGCAGAAATTTACCACCCAGACCTGTCAATCATGCTACCCTCAGATTCGACGCATTGGCTGCATTCGCCGATTCCTTTCAACCGATGCTGCATCTAAACTAGTAACTTCCCTTGTTCTGTCACGCCTGGACTACTGCAATGCTCTTTTATCTGGCCTACCAGCTTCTCGTCTCCTTTGCCTGCAACGCTTACAAAATACAGCTGCCGCCTGGTCCTTAGAAAGAAAAAAATTGATCATGTTAGTCCCCTCCTTCGGTCTCTGCATTGGCTTCCTGTCGCTGATAGAATCAAATACAAAATAGACACCTTATGCTATAAATCTACTCATCATTCTGCTCCATCCTATCTCTGTGACAAGATCAAAATTCGTACATCAGCTCGCACCTTGCGCTCTTCCTCTGATACTCTTACCCTACAAATTCCCAAGGTTAGACTCTTAACCGTTGGTCAGCGCTCTTTTTCTGTCTCAGGACCAGCTGCGTGGAACAATCTTCCCCTATCGCTCCGGACCACATCTACTCTTTCCGCATTTAAGTCAGGTTTGAAAACTCACCTCTTTCCACGTCAATGAATTTCTGAGGCCTTTTTCGCCGTTTTTTACTGCTATTTTTCCATTGTTCATAATTTCAGCATTGTATGGACATTTATGCCTATTTTTGACTTAATTGATTGTTTTACAAATGTTCATCTTTGAGTGCGATCCTGCGTGTGATTGGTGAGTGAGCGCGCTTTGATTTGATTTACCAAGATTTAGCGCGATATAAATATTGTAATTATTAATTATTATTATCTATCTATCTATCATGATAGACCCAATGATAACTGAGCAGTTAACCTATCTAGGCAGCACTGTCAGATACGACAGAGGAGCAGGTGGCGACAACAAAAATCGTTTGAGCAACACCAGAAGCACCTTCATGATGTTGAACATCAATAGAACTTTCCTGATATAGCAACAATAGATCTTCCCTGATATTACAATAGACCTTCCCTGATATAGCAACAATAGATCTTCCCTGATATTACAATAGACCTTCCCTGATATAACAACAATAGATCTTCCCCGATATAACAACAATAGAACTTTCCTGATATAACAACAATAGATCTTCCCTGATATAACAATGAGAGAACTTTCCTGATATAACACTGATAGAACTTCCCTGATATAACACTGATAGAACTTCCCTGATATAACACCAATAGAACTTTCCTGATATAACAATGAGAGAACTTTCCTGATATAACACCGATAGAACTTCCCTGATATAACACCAATAGAACTTCCCTGATATAACAACAATAGAACTTCCCTGATATAACAACAATAGAACTTCCCTGATATAACACCGAGAGAACTTTCCTGATATAACAACAATAGAACTTCCCTGATGTAACACCGATAGAACTTCCCTGATGTAACAACAATAGAACTTCCCTGATATAACAACAATAGAACTTCCCTGATGTAACACTGATAGAACTTCCCTGATGTAACAACAATAGAACTTCCCTGATATAACAACAATAGAACTTCCCTGATATAACACCAATAGAACTTCCCTGATGTAACAACAATAGAACTTCCCTGATGTAACACTGATAGAACTTCCCTGATGTAACAACAATAGAACTTCCCTGATATAACAACAATAGAACTTCCCTGATATAACAACAATAGAACTTCCCTGATATAACACCGAGAGAACTTTCCTGATATAACAACAATAGAACTTCCCTGATGTAACAACAATAGAACTTCCCTGATATAACAACAATAGAACTTCCCTGATATAACACCAATAGAACTTCCCTGATATAACACCAATAGAACTTCCCTGATGTAACACTGATAGAACTTCCCTGATATAACAACAATAGAACTTCCCTGATGTAACACTGATAGAACTTCCCTGATGTAACAACAATAGAACTTCCTGATGTAACAACAATAGAACTTCCCTGATGTAACAACAATAGAACTTCCCTGATGTAACAATAATAGAACTTCCCTGATATAACAACAATAGAACTTTCCTGATATAACAACAATAGAACTTCCCTGATATAACAACAATAGAACTTCCCTGATGTAACAACAATAGAACTTCCCTGATGTAACACTGATAGAACTTCCCTGATGTAACAACAATAGATCTTCCCTGATATAACAACAATAGAACTTCCCTGATATAACAACAATAGAACTTCCCTGATGTAACAACAATAGATCTTCCCTGATATAACAACAATAGATCTTCCCTGATGTAACAACAATAGATCTTCCCTGATATAACAACAATAGATCTTCCCTGATATAACACTGATAGAACTTCCCTGATATAACAACAATAGATCTTCCCTGATATAACACTGATAGAACTTCCCTGATATAACAACAATAGATCTTCCCTGATATAACAACAATAGATCTTCCCTGATATAACACCGATAGAACTTCCCTGATATAACAACAATAGATCTTCCCTGATATAACAACAATAGATCTTCCCTGATGTAACAACAATAGATATTCCCTGATGTAACAACAATAGAACTTCCCTGATATAACAACAATAGAACTTCCCTGATATAACAACAATAGAACTTCCCTGATGTAACAACAATAGAACTTCCCTGATATAACACTGATAGAACTTCCCTGATATAACAACAATAGAACTTCCCTGATATAACACTGATAGAACTTCCCTGATATAACAACAATAGAACTTCCCTGATGTAACATTGATAGAACTTCCCTGATATAACACCGATAGAACTTCCCTGATATAACAACAATTGAACTTCCTGATGTAACATTGATAGAACTTCCCTGATATAACAACAATAGAACTTCCCTGATGTAACACTGATAGAACTTCCCTGATGTAACAACAATAGAACTTCCCTGATATAACAACAATAGAACTTCCCTGATGTAACACCGATAGAACTTCCCTGATTGTAACACACCGATAGAACTTCCCTGATATAACAACAATAGAACTTCCCTGATTGTAACACCGATAGAACTTCCCTGATATAACAACAATAGAACTTCCCTGATTGTAACACCGATAGAACTTCCCTGATATAACAACAATAGAACTTCCCTGATATAACAACAATAGAACTTCCCTGATATAACAACTATAGAACTTCCCTGATGTAACACTGATAGAACTTCCCTGATTGTAACACCGATAGAACTTCCCTGATATAACAACAATAGAACTTCCCTGATATAACAACAATAGAACTTCCCTGATGTAACACTGATAGAACTTCCCTGATGTAACAACAATAGAACTTCCCTGATATAACAACAATAGAACTTCCCTGATATAACAACAATAGAACTTCCCTGATGTAACACCGATAGAATTCCCTGATGTAACAACAATAGAACTTCCCTGATAAAACAACAATAGAACTTCCCTGATATAACAACAATAGAACTTCCCTGATGTAACACCGATAGAATTCCCTGATGTAACAACAATAGAACTTCCCTGATGTAACACTGATAGAACTTCCCTGATATAACAACAATAGAACTTCCCTGATATAACAACAATAGAACTTCCCTGATGTAACACTGATAGAACTTCCCTGATGTAACAACAATAGAACTTCCCTGATGTAACACCGATATAATTCCCTGATGTAACAACAATAGAACTTCCCTGATGTAACACTGATAGAATTCCCTGATGTAACAACAATAGAACTTCCCTGATGTAACACCGATAGAACTCCCTGATGTAACAACAATAGAACTTCCCTGATGTAACAACAATAGAACTTCCCTGATGTAACAACAATAGAACTTCCCTGATGTAACACCGATAGAATTCCCTGATGTAACAACAATAGAACTTCCCTGATGTAACACCGATAGAACTCCCCTGATGTAACAACAATAGAATTCCCTGATGTAACAACAAGAGAATTTCTACGCCACTTTAATGGCCACAGAAGCTGGCACAGTTTGTTTACAATGCGATGATGATGAAGATCTCGATGAGGATGATAATCATGATGTCATTACAAAATGTTTATAAAATCCTTAGCGTGTAATACAAACGAATGCTTTTAAAATACAGAAAACAGTAAAAACCCAAATAATCGAATAAAGCATAAACATATAAGCAATACAAAATAACTGAATAAAGCACAAACATAAAAGCAATCGACGAGGCAAAACATAACATCATCATCATCATCATCATGTGCTCTGCCAAAACAAAACAAAACAAAACAAAACAAAACAAAACAAAACAAAACAAACAAAACAAAACAAAAATAAAACAAACAATTACGACTACCGGTTGTAGTTTCTTTAAGAAGATTGCTTAATGATAGGAAATGCGGTTGTGAGCAATGAATTTCTTCCATTTTGTTATTTTGTTAAACAAAACTAATATCTGTTGGTATTAGGAAGAGGAAGGTTCTTCAGACTTCAAACGGCATTTTTATTGTTTTGCTTCAGGAAAACAGCACGACAAAAACAATTCTACAAGCTATTAGTTTATATACTCATGCACACACATCCCATCCCCTATGCACAAAGATTTGTCTAAAAGCACGTAATTATGTGAGCAGATGTTAATGGAAATAGCGAACGAACATATACACACACGTACACACACACACACACACACCACACACCACACACACACACACACACACACACACACACACACACACACACACACAACACACACACACACACACACACAAGACAACAACAACACACACACACTACACACACACACACATACACACACACCACAAAGACAACAACAACAAACGCACACACACTACACACTACACACACACACACACACACACACACACACACACGCACACACACACACACACATACAACCATGCTGGCACCAGTAACAAGCGAGGAAGATTACATAAATCACATGCACAAAGAGTCAGACGGCTGGATGCAGTCAGCCAAGGTGTTACACGGTGCACGCATGTATCAGCCAATTAGCAGCCGACAAGAACGCTAATGCTGATAACACTTCCTTCAGGGCCCATCACTCACTCAGCTGCACAACCAGAAGGCATGGAAACAAGCCATAATAACAATCTGCTGTTAACTTGATAGACGAAGAAAATGATTTGTTCATTCAGATCCACAATCATATATCTCCACTTCATACTCAAGAGTCACAGCCGTACATCTCTATTATACAGGGGGGTGCAAAAGTAGGTTATACAGTAAGTATCACATCATTATTAAAATGCTTAATTCCGCTCTCGATTAGAGGAGCGTGTGAATCCGACGGCAAGCAGTTTGAGTATCTGAGGGATTAAGGCTGTGCTGTTATTACATGTATATGCAATATTCATTTGTTTGTATAATAAATGCAATGAGTATTGTACGTGTTTTCTTTTTTCATAACTGTATACCTACTTTTGCACTCCCCCCCCCCCCCCCCTGTATAAACATGACAAAGGTACATGGTTATGGCTGTGACTACATAGCAGAGATATATAGTTGTGGCTGTAAACAGTCAAGACATTTTATGTTTTTAAGAGACCATGGAACAGATGTACTCACGAAACATAAAGCCATATACAGTTTTCTTGGCAGCTCCATATTCTATACCACTTCAGTGCCACTGACCTCATGCCGCTCATATCGGCTCTTTAACATTCAACCACAACCAAGTTCACGCAGATAAGTCCCAGTACGGGAAAGTCCATAGGAGCTAGCGTTGTCAAGCCACTATAGACCATCTACCAAAGGAGTCTATGCACTGCTGCTTCTGTAGATTTCAATAATGCTTATTCTGATCCCAAACACACAAAACATATTCCAACTGACCCCCCCCCCTCTCCCCCATTCTCCTTTTCCTCCTGACAACCGTAATTCGTAAGTCATGAAATGAAGCCAGTTCAGTTCAAACACTTCATTATGCAGGGACAGTTAGTACCATGAAGTGTTACTGGAACCGTCTTGCAGCTAATCCAGATTGAGTGAGTGTCCCCCAGATGAGGAGACCTCCATCATGCATGCCCTTTCAACGATAGTCTCCACAGGCCAGTGACACTGAAGGCCCTTGATGTGAATTTACTTTAGGCAGAACTCCACAGAAGAAAGCAACAATGAGGTCACCATGAGGTCAAAGCATGATTATTTCAGAATGTGGGTCAATTTTCATAATGCTATGATGTTATGCGAGAATGTGAATCATAGTGATGGTGCTAATTTTCAATTGTGACTGTGTGGCAGGCAGGGTCGAACTCGACAGTTACTTTTATGACATTTTTCGCATCAGTCAGATTGGCAGATATAAACACCTGTAGTGGTGGTCGTCAGAAAATCTGAGCAACGCGCTCAATGATGCATCTGTGATGTGTATAAGACTCAAATGTAAGCCCCCTAGTCTTTCTAATAAGCCCACACCACGCTTAGCACCGGGTAAGAACCAATTTGGGGCCCAAGAAATAAAACGAAAATCCACCCCACAATATCTAGTTTCCTTCTCTTTACTGTGGTCAGCAAATCTTGATTTAGGAAGCCCGTTTTAGCATTTGCCACAGACCACCAAAGACGGCGATGCCTAGATGTGTAGATGTGTAGCTCTGAGGCATCTCTGTCTTTGGTGGTCTGTGGCAAATGCTAAAACGGGCTCCCTGAATCAAGATTTGCTGACCACAGTAAAGAGAAGGAAACTACAGTGGACTGGGTACGAAAAAGATCAGAAACAATGGGCTTTCAAAGATCATCATTCAGAGAACAGTGCAGGCATATAAAGACAGCTGAGAGACAGGAACAGATGGACCTGGTAAACATTGCTGAAAATACCAGGACGAAAATTGCTGCGGATAGGCACTTGTCCACAACCGCCAAAAATGGAGTAGGCTGGTAAGCACTTGTAAAGTCTTTCACTTCCTTACCCTATCCACCAGCTATCTACAGGAAACTGGTGGACACAGTGACGGAGCGAAAAGGTTAATGCAGATCTTCCGTCACGTTAAGACAGCAAAGAACAGTAAATCAAGACAGACTCTTTGATGTGCTGCCTGACTTCTCTGCTACATCTGCCAAAACCAGCCACGTAACACACTCAGTGGTTCATAATTCTCAGTAGTCAAGACTCGTCAACCTGCAAATGCCACACAATCCGTAACTTGCATTTCTGTCTGGAATGGGTTGGAAGGTGGCGGAGCACAGGAAGGGACGGGGTGATTTACATTCCTGAACGAGTGGAGTAAGCAGGGTCATGAAAAAGAGGAAGGAGATAAACATCCCAAGTGCTGGCATCCAGGTGTTTACACTTGCAGGTAGAACGTGTGTTCCTTATACCTCACATTATCTTCAGTCTGGGCTATTGTAATTCCACAATACCATTTCTAAAAATAAAGATCAGTACAATTTTACTATCTGCCTTCATTTGAACACAACATAACACCTTCAATTTTAGTGCTCATAAATTTCTGTAACACAGATTCTATTTATCATAAATTCAGTATCACAATGTACATTTAATACTGAATATAGATGCTAATTTCTATTATTTTATTTGTCATTTCGCTGCAGTTTATGATATCAAATCAAATTGAATGTGTTCATTGACCTCTGTTTTTCTCCCTTGAAAATAAAAATAGTTTAGTAATACTAAAAAAAGAACACGATGGAAAGAGTTCTTTAAAAACAAAGAGGTAGATATCCTCCAGCGATACATCATACTGCCTTATTCACCCAATGTCTTGAAAAGACAATTCTTCACACAAGCATGATCAGAATATTTTCCCATGAACCTTAACGAATAAAAGGTGAATTCTGTAGACAAGAAATCCAAAGCATTAAAACAGCTGTGTGTCTCTTGAACTGTTGTATTTTCAAGCACTACGAAATGAAACTGTTCACTGGTTCTACAGGTAGTGCTCTAGCATCCTAGATATTTTTAGGCAGATGAGAAATGAGTAAGTTGATTCTACACCCCCTTCCTTAACCCCGTTTACCCCCCCCCCAAAAAAAAAAAAAAAAAAAAAAAAGAAAAGAAAAGAAAAGAAAGAAAAGAAAAAAAAGCTATTACATCTTTTGAGATGAAACTATCAGACGGCGATTTTGAAACTTAGTACAATAAGGAGACAGAAATTGTTCTCAGCGTTGACTCTAATGGTGTTATGTAACCAAAACCCAATCTCCATTGACACCATTTTCATTCCAGCATAATCACACGTGTTGCTGTGCTCTCATCTATTTTCTGGCGATTAATACATTGCGTTAAAACTTCTGGTTTCTTACAGCAAGCATCATATCAGAATGTAATAATACAGAGTACATCCCGTTGTGTTCCACACATTACCATATAGGTCCCGTTCTGACAAAAGGATTAACATTTTGCACATATGATTTTCACAGGGGGCTCAGTAACACATTTATTTTTTGGCCTAAGAACTCAGTTTTTCAGATTTTATTATTTTCAGTATTTCGAAACATTGTTATAGGATATATATTCATACGCTAAACAGAAATCTTAAAAGGAAGTCAAAAGTGTCTCAAAATGACAGTTTTTATCTGTTTTGGAGCTGGATTTTTTCTAAGCGAAAATGATCAATTTTTGCCTGTTAGCAGATGAAACCTTAGCGACCAAGTACACATTTTTACCTGATGACAAAACAAAGAGCAAGAAACACGACTGTCCAAAATTAACTCTGAAACTTGTTGCTTAGTGTGTTCATTCACGTCTGATCTCCCAACTTTGAAAGCTTTTTCTTTCCCAAATAACCGTCCGAAAAGTTTCTGACTGAAAATGGCAGTAAACCATGTTTTGGAAAAAGCTACAACAGTAAATCATACAACAAACCAACGCAAGAAATTCCATTTTTCAGTGATGTCAAAATTCCCAAACAGATCATTTTGTCACAGTACGTCACATCTTGCCTTCCTCATAAAGGA
>CM060305.1:150812881-150815381 GCA_030674185.1 Monoplex corrugatus
ACACACACACACACACACACACACACACACACACACACTCTCTCTCTCACATACACACATCACACACACACACACACACACACACACACACACACACACACACACACACAACACACAAACACTCACACACTCTCTCACACACACACATCACACATCACACACACACACACACACACCACACACACACACACACACACACACACACACACACACACACACACACACACACACACACTTCACTCACGTGCGCGCGTGAAATATACATACAAGGACAAAAAAAAAAAAAATAAAAGAGAAAAATCCTAACGACCTTATCAGGGGTGCTCTAGTAGTCTTTGTTTCAGTTTCAATTTCAATTTCTCAATACAGCGTTTCGGCACTCATCATACATTTCATAAGTACTCACGCCACAGATCACACACATGGTGGAAAAGATGCAAAATGTTCATGGCATAGGCCAGCATAAGCCATAAGCCTGTCGCTCTTTGGGTCTTCCACGGTAGAGATCTTGTATATTGTCCCAAAGCAAAGTCACGATTGTTTCGACCTGAGAAGGCGTTGTCAAGCTTTCTGCTCAGCGACCAAGTTAGAGATGATTCTGCTTTAACTGTATACGTACAGTTTTTGTGGGATTGATATTCGGAATTTTTGTTATTTTTCTTGCATATACAGTCTTTGACAGTAATTATTTATTCCATTACATGCATTCAAACAAGAAGATAAGTTATCTTCAAAAAAGAAAAAAAGTTAGAAAGAAAGAGGTAAACAGACAGACAGACAGACAGATGGATAGATAGATAGAGAGATATATACATATATATATGTATGTACACACACACACATATATATATATATGCACATACATACATATGTACATACATATATAGATAGACAGACAGACAGATAGATAGATAGATAGATAGACAGATAGATAGACAGATCGATAGATAGACAGACACACGGATCGATCGATAGATAGATAATAGATGGATAGATAGATAGATAGATAGATATAGATACAGAGATACAGATAGATAGATAGATAGATAGACAGATAGATAATAGATGGATAGATAGATAGATAGATATAGATACAGATAGAGATACAGATAGATAGATAGACAGATAGATAGATAGATAGATAGATAGATTAGATAGATAGATAATAGATAGATAGGTATAAAGAGAAAGAGAGATAGAGAGAAAGAAACCTCCAGACAAAGGGAAATGTGTAATCAAACCAAGGAGACAGAAATACAATGACAATAACAACACTTTAGTTGCCAAGGGAAGAAGTTCTTGGCTAGGAGCCTCTTTTTTGAAACTTGCCAAATTTTCCAACCTTCAAACACATAGGGAAATCAAAGAGTAACAGCATTTGTTGTCTGAGAGAGATGGGAGAAGAGATACTGTGAAGAAGACGAAGAAGAAGAAGAAGAAGAAGAAGAAAAACAAGAGAGAGAGAGAGAGAGAGACAGAGAGAGAGAGAGAGAGAGAGAGAGAGAGAAACAGAGAGAGAGAGAGAAAAAGAGAGAAACAGAGAGAGAGAGAGAGACAGACAGACAGACAGAGACAGAAACAGAGAGAGAGAGAGAGAGAGAGAGAGAGAGAGAGAGAGACAGACAGACAGGTAGAGATTGAGAGAGAGAGAGACAGAGAGACAGGGACAGAGAGACAGAGACAGACATACAGACAGAGACAGAGAGAGAGAGAAACACTAGCGATGTTTACAGCAATGGAAGAAGACCAAGAACACCTCATCCCAAGCTAAATGTCTGACATTCATTACTCAGCACGGGTACACAGAGTGCATGTGAAGGTAGAAGAAAATTTCCCCCTTCTTGGCCCCAAACTCAACCCCCATTCCCCCTCAGTTATATCCTCTACCCCTACCCCTACCCCCTACCCCTACCCCCCTTTACCCCAAGCCACGCACTGGATTGAACTTCTGCCTCCTAATCAGTCTGTCAGTGTCAGGGCCTGCCACTTCAGCAAATTAATAATACAACAAGATGGTTAAGCCAGCCAACAACATAAGCCCACTTCACCACCTCTTTTATCTGGTGTCAGCACCTCGCCAGGAGCGTAGTGTTTCCGGCTTTTACTCTTCGACTCACTCGGCCAAACCATTAGTTTATGTTCTGTACACTCACTCAAACCTATCCGCCAGTTTCTATTCTGCAGGCTCACTCACTCTGACCATTAGTTTCTCTCCTGTAGAATCACTATCCACCAGTTCATATCCTGTACACCCGCTCAGCCTACCTACCAGTATAGAGCCTGTACAATCATTCAGCCTGTCCGCCAGTTTCTGTCCCTGTACAATCACTGAGCCTATGCACTAGTTTCTATCCTGTAGAATCACTGAGCCTATGCACTAGTTTCTATCCTGTAGAATCACTGAGCCTATGCACTAGTTTCTATCCTGTAGAATCACTGAGCCTATGCACTAGTTTCTATCCTGTAGAATCACTGAGTCTATGCACTAGTTTCTATCCTG
>CM060305.1:150820381-150822881 GCA_030674185.1 Monoplex corrugatus
AAAACGTAGGAATTGATTGAAACGTTATTTTTCTACGGCACAGATATTGGCACATGGGTCAGCTTACGTACACATGTAACTGCCATCGCTGATCTGTTTGTAGTTTTATGACAACAGAATTCCGACTAAAAAATTTTTAACCTGTAACCTTGCACACAAGAGAATATTTGCTGTTGTGAAAAGGCTCATCAGTGATACAAAACAGTGTTGACTGAAAGGCACACAAATGATGTCGGACTGAAACGAGGAACAAAGTGGAGAGAGAAGAGAGAGAGAGAGAGAGAGAGAGAGAGAGAGAGAGCTAGAGAGAGAGAGAGAGTAGAGAGAGAGAGAGAGAGAGAGAGAGAGAGAGCTAGAGAGAGAGAGAGAGAGAGAGAGAAAGAGAGAGAGACAGAGACAGACAGAGAGAGAGAGAGAGAGAGAAGACAGACAGAGAGAGAGAGAGAGAGAGAGAGAGAGAGAGAGAGAGCGACGAATAGCTCAGCTGTATTGATAGAGCCTAAAAATCATGATCTGATGTCTCGCTATTTTGAGTTCAGTCTTATAAATAAAAGTGGTCGAACTCGCTGCTGCCTGAAAGTACCAATCACCGTGATGCAGTCAGCCGGGTGTTTGATGACCTGTCTATGCCATCTGTACTATGTGATCCTCCTCCCTCCATATCTATTGGGATTGGATTCCCTTTTTTCCAGAGTGAAATACTGGTTTGTTCTTTCCATGGAAAGCACCACGCCACAGTACGGTGCCACTTATTTCCACAACCTCCCTTTCCTTTTTACCTGCACGCGTGTGTTTTAGTTATGAAAGTGGGTTTTCGTACATAAATTTTATCGTAAAATCTCTTTTCTTGCCGTGGGGTCTTTTACGTGCTTGCACACGGCATTTAAAGGTTTATCGTCCCATCATGAGACTAGCCAAGACAAAGTCTGATGGAATAGGGATATAGTTTGACAGTTCGGATATGGAAGCTTTGCATTGTTGACCTTGTCTTTTCATAGGGCAGGTATGTTTAAGCACTGGATCCATATTTGCTCGTTAAGTGCACAGGAATGGTAGTAACAAGTCATCAATAAAACGACGTGATCATTATATTTGATCGGGGTGGTAAAGTCTTCATGCCATGACAACACCATGCGTGTGTATATTGAATCGGTGTAATCCAGTAAGTGGTGATCATCGTTCTGATCAAATCAGCAAAATTTACAAACAATGATGTGATCGACACTTTGATCAAATCAATAAAGTCTGCAAACAATGAGGTGATCATCGTTTTGATCAAATCAATGAAGTCTGCAAACAATGATGTGATCGACATTTTGACAAATCAATAAAGTCTGCAAACAATGATGTGATCATCGTTTTGATCAAATCAATAAAGTCTGCAAACATGATTATCGAATTTTGATCAAATCATAAAGTCTCAACAAGTGATCGACATTGATCAAATCATAAAGTCTGCAAACAATGAGGTGATCATCGCTTTGATCAAATCAATAAAAATTTGCAATCAATGAGGTGATCATCGTTATGATCAAATCAATAAAGTCTGCAATCAATGAGGTGATCATCGTTTTGATCAAATCAATAAAATTTGCAATCAATGAGGTGATCACGCTATGATCAAATCATAAATATCTGCAATCAATGAGGTGATAATCGTTTGATCAAATCAAAATTTGCAATGAGGTGATCACCGTTTTGATCAAATCAATAAAGTCTCAATCAATGAGGATCATCGTTTTGATCAAATCAATAAAGTCTTCAACAATGATAAAATCAATGATCTACATAATGTGACTTCCATTTTGATCAGATCAGTAAAGTGTATAAACGATGACCTGACCAGCACTTTAATCAAATCAGTACAGTTTACAAACGACAACGTAAACATCGTTTTGGTCATGTCAATAAAAAGGAGGTAGAAACATGAAAATAAAACGAGAACGCAAGTTTAATAGGGGGAAAAATAGGCACAAATTCTTCTCTCTTCTCTCTCCTCTCTCTCTCTCTCTCTCTCTCTCTCTCTCTCTCTTCTCTCTTCTCTCTCTCTCTTCTCTCCTCTCTCTCCTCTTCTTCTTCTTCCTCCTCTTCTTCCTCTCTTCTTTTCTTCTTGTTCTCTTTCTCTTCTTCTTCTTCTTCTTCTTCTTCTTCTTTCTTCTTCTTCTTCTTCTTCTTCTTTTCTTCTTCTTCCTCTCTTCTTCTTCTTCTTCTTCTTTTCTCTTCTTCTTTCTTCTTCTTTCTTCTTCTTCTTCTTCTTTTCTTCTTCTTCTTCTTCTTCTTCTTTTCTTTCTTTCTGAAAGATGTGTGTTCAACAGCTGTGATGACAGATCTGGCGAGGATCGAAGCAGTGAGTAAGCAGAAAATAATGCTGTCGCTTTTCAGCTGTCTTCGTCAACCACATTAGCTTTTGCTTCCTCTTCTTCCATTGATCTGTTTACCATTTTGATTGTGAAATATGGTGTGTGTGTGTTGTGTGTGTGTGTTGCGTGCGTGCGTGCGT
>CM060305.1:150825381-150835381 GCA_030674185.1 Monoplex corrugatus
AGCACCAGGTAGACCCAGGGAGAAAATGCTAGACGGACTTGCAAAGTGGCTGAAGATGAGGAGGGTGGAGGAGATGCTTGGGGCAACGAGAGATAGAGACAGATGGAAGTCCATGATCGCCAACGCCATGCGGCAGGGCACCTGATGATGATGATGATAGTGTGGGAAAACAACGTGCATACACATGACTGAGGACAGAGAGGGTGGAAGACGTACTTGCCGCGACAAGGGATAGATTCATACGGAGGGCCATGATCGCCAACTCCATGCGGCAGGGCACATGATGATGATGATGATACACACATTCGATAAAATCAAAACGCTATGAAAATTACACAAAGTTCATATGATAGAATGCACTTTCATTACAGTTATGTCATAAGGTCTATGCCGCTCATAAACCATTTTGCAGTCAGGTCATATGGTTTACGTCACTCAAAGACCACAGTTGCATTCGGTTCATAAGGTTTACGCCACTCACAAACCTTTATTGCAGTCAGGTCATAAGGTTTACGTCACTCATATAGATCTTTATTGCAGTCGAGTCATAAGACTAAGCCGCTCAGACATTTTTGCAGACAGATCATAAAGTTTACACTGCTCATAGATTTTTATTGCAGTCAACTCAAAAGATTTACGCCACTCACAGACATTTATTGCAATCAGGTAATAAGGTTTACGCCACTCACAGACATTTACTGCAGTCAGGCCATAAGGTTTACGCCACTCACAGACATTTATTGCAATCAGGTAATAAGGTTTACGCCACTCACAGACATTTACTGCAGTCAGGTAATAAGGTTTACGCCACTCACAGACATTTACTGCAGTCAGGTAATAAGGTTTACGCCACTCACAAGACATTTACTGCAGTCAGGTAATAAGGTTTACGCCACTCACAGACATTTATTGCATCAGGTAATAAGTTTACGCCACTCACAGACATTTACTGCAGTCAGGTAATAAGGTTTACGCCACTCACAGACATTTACTGCAGTCAAGCCATAAGGTTTACGCCACTTATAGACATTTACTGCAGTCAGGCCATAAGGTTTACGCCACTCACAGACATTTACTGCAGTCAGCCATAAGGTTTACGCCACTCAAAGACATTTACTGCAGTTAGCCATAAGGTTTACGCCACTCAAGACATTTACTGCAGTCAGGTAATAAGATTTACACCACTACAGACATCCTGCATCAGTATAGGTTTGCGCCACTCACAGACATTTACTGCAGTCAGGTAATAAGGTTTACGCCACTCACAGACATTTACTGCAGTCAGCCATAAGGTTTACACCACTCATAGACATTTACTGCAGTCAGGTAATAAGGTTTACGCCACTCACAGACATTTACTGCAGTCAGGCCATAAGGTTTACACCACTCATAGACATTTACTGCAGTCAGGTAATAAGGTTTACGCCACTCACAGACATTTACTGCAGTCAAACCATAAAGGTTTACGCCACTCACAGACCTTTACTGCAGTAAGACCATAAGGTTTACGCCACTCACAGACGTTTACTGCAGTCAGGCCATAAGGTTTACGCCACTCACAGACGTTTACTGCAGTCAGGCCATAAGGTTTACGCCACTTATAGACATTTACTGCAGTCGAGTCATAAGATTTGCGCCACTCACAGACATTTCCTGCAGTCAGCCATAAGGTTTACGTCACTCAGAACATTTACTGCCGTCAGGCATAAAGTTTACGCCACTCATAGACCTTTACTGCAATCGAGTCATAAGATTTACCACTCACAGACATTTCCTGCAGTCAGGCCGAAGGTTTACGCCACTCACAGACATTTACTGCAGTCAGGCCAAAGTTTACGCCACTTATGGACATTTACTGCAGTCGAGTCATAAGATTTACGCCACTCACAGACATTTCCTGCAGTCAGGCCATAAGGTTTACGCCCTCGAAGACCTTTACTGCAGTCGAGTTATAAGAGTTTACGCTGTCCATACACTTTACTGCAGTCA
Source organism: Monoplex corrugatus (assembly GCA_030674185.1). Taxonomy (NCBI): domain Eukaryota; kingdom Metazoa; phylum Mollusca; class Gastropoda; order Littorinimorpha; family Ranellidae; genus Monoplex; species Monoplex corrugatus. The sequence goes on from CM060305.1 coordinate 150,827,371, forward strand.
GATCATAATGTTTACGCCGCTCACAGACCTTTAGTGAGACAGATCGTAAGGTCTGTGCGCTCATAGACCTTTATGCAGTTAGGTCATAAGTCTACGCCGTTCAGACCTTTACTGAAGTCAGGTCATAAGGTTTACGCCGTTCAGACTTTACTGAAGTCAGATCATAAGGTTTACGCCGTTCAGACCTTTACTGAAGTCAGTTCATAAGGTCTACGCCGTTCAGACTTTACTGAAGCCAGATCATAAGGTTTACGCCGTTCAGACCTTTACTGACGTCAAGTCATAAGGTCTACGCCGCTGAGACCTTCACTGAAGTCAGGTCATAAGGGTTACGCTGCTCATAGACCTTTAGTGCAGAGGTCATAAGATCTATGCCGCTCACAGATCTTTATTGCAGTTAGGTCGTAAGGTCTATGCCACACAAAAAAATCATTAGTGCGACAGATCATTAGGTCCTGTCATTACGATTAGCACATTGTATCGGAAATAATTCTAGCCGGATAGACCTACGTGGACGATTTTTAAAGTTACAATAAATTTAACCCGGATGCCTGGACTCTGAGCCAGAGGAAGACCATGGCAGCGCCGGATAGATGGAAGGCGGAACACGCCACTTGTAGACTTAACTCCACGCCAGGCTTCCTTTCAAGCTGCGGAAGGCCAGCTTCACTTCCCCCGGAAGACCTACAGGTACATCCAGATAGACGAAATAAATGGCAACAGTGAGTAATGATCTTAAAAGGCTCCTCCCCAAGAAACAAATTTACCTTAGGAACAATGGCACGGCTTAACGTCTATCGTACTGGCATACTGTGTGAAGGGGTTACTGTTTTTAGTTCAAGTGTACATTTTGAATAGGAACTCACTCAGCCGAATGTTGTCCAACTCAGTCTACCTTATTACTTGTGATCTATGTTGTCGAATTGGTTTTCCGTTGATTTCCTTTCATTCTTACGTAATTTCCCAATATTTTATCTTGTTATCCCTCTTTCTATTAAGTTAATGAATGTCTGCCCAAAACTGAAAAGAACCGTTTGGAAATGCTTAGGTATAATGGCTCCGTCTGTCTGATAAGACAATGTATGTGCCTGGCTGAGGACTCAATTGGATGTGGAACAGCGTCAGCTGTGGCCGAACAAGCTGATTCTTGAGTGGCAGTCCTTGGTACAGCCGCCGCAGATGAAGGCTGATGGCTGTGGCTGAGTGGCTGCTGCCACAACTTTCCGTCTCTGTCTCTGTCTCTCTCTTTCTGTCTCTGTCTCGGTCTCTCTCTCTCTCTGTGTCTCTGTCTCTGTCTCGGTCTCTCGCTCTCTCTCGTCCGATCACGGTCGAGTTCTTTCTCCTCCGTAATGGCGATGCCTGCACGCACAACGTGTCGCCAGGTACAGCCATTTGTAGCTGTTTTCCGAACTATCCACACTGATATCAGCAGATTTCAAGTCACGTTTACAAACGTTCCTATATCGCAGCAGGGACCGCCCTGAGTTCGGGGATCTCGCAGCGAGCTCTTCGTATAGGAGATCCTTTGGAATGCAGCCATCCTGCATGCTGCAGACATGGTCAAGCCAACGCAGTCGTCGTTGTGTGAAGAGAGTATACATGCTTGGCATGCTGGTCTTATCCAGGACGTCCTTGTTTGGCAAACAGTCCATGCAGAGAGTGCCCAGCACCGCAGGGGAAATTACTGAAGCTGTACTCTTGGTCCACGTAGTTTGTCCAGCTCTCGCTGCCATAGAGAAGGGTGGGTACTTGATATGTAGGCTCTGTACAATCGAATCTATCCGTGTTAAATTTGCCGCTTTGCGGTAGCACCAAAGTGACCACTCCGAGGCACAAGCCTGGGCGACGAGTATGGAGATTCTGGGCTGCCTACACCTCCGAATCTCCCTCTAGACCTTGCTGATGTGGTCTAGAGGAATGTACAGCAATTAATTTGGTATCAGCATGACTGCAAGAGATGCTGAAAGGTGGCATGAAATGTCATCCAACTACCTTCAAGGCTCTGCTTCGGATTTGTTTTGGGTTTACTTCTGAGCCTTCTCCTATCCCGAAGATACCCGCAAGTTACAGAGTTCAAGGAAACTTGCCAATGTGTCGTATATACCAAGAGTAGACAGGAAGTGTGACCTCAGACAGGAAGTGTGACCTCTTTGTGCTGTTTTTTTCCCTATGTTTATATAACATTTATTCATATTTATGTGTGTTTTTAAAAAAAATTAAATTTTGGAAAAAAACTTCATTTCATTTGTTTAACATTGGCTCATTGGTTCTTCCGACAGTGCCATGAACTCAAAAATCTGATATTTCGAGTTCAATCCCAGTTGGCAAAACTAAAATCTGACCTCATTTTGCCGCCCACCTGAATGCTCCGATCATTGTGGTGGTATCAGTTCAGATTTCATAGATCCGCTCTCCCTCATCTCCCCTCTCCAAGACCTTGCCAGCGCATACGATTCAATGAGACTTCCAGATTATTACCAGCAGATTTAGGTAGAGCGCGTATGGCATTGTCCAAATGCGGAGAATCCCTCTTGAAAAACTCCGAATTCACAGAATTCAGTCCATTTTTACTGGATATCATGTGACTGTCAGTGACAGCTACCTCGCTCGACATACAGAGGGAAAGAGAAACTGTGGCAGCCTGGCCGTGTTGTACGTGCTAGGATCAATACTAAACCCACCACGCCATCCATACAGCAGCCCGCTGGCTGGGGAATGCAGCAAGCCTCCCCTCCATTCCGTCTACTGCATTACGAAGAAAGAAAGCAGCGGGCAGATTGGATAGCATTGCTAGACGTAGATTTGTGTGTGTGGTGTGTTGTGTGTGTGTGTGTGTGTGTGTGTGTGTGTTGTGTGTGTGTGGTGTGTGTGTTTGTGTGTGTGTGTGTGTTGTGTGTGTGTGTGCGTGTGTGTGTGTGTGTGTGTGTGTGTGTGTGTGTGTGTGTGTTGTGTGTGTGTGTGTGTGTGTGTTGTGGTGTGTGTGTGTGATGTGTGTGTGTGCTGTGTGTGTGTGTGTGTGTGTCTGTGTGTGTGTGGTTGTGTGTGTGTGTGCGTGTGTGTGTGTGCGTGTGCATGCAGAGTCCTATGTGTGTGTTTCACTGAATCTACATGTATTTCATTTTTGGTGAAACTCACTCTTTCTCCCTCTCACACACACGCCCTCACGAGTGCGCGCGCGCGCACACACACACACACACACCCTGCACGCACGCACACGCACACAAACACATATGCACACACACACACACACACACACACACACACACACACACACACACACACACACACACACACACACACACACACACGAAACTGCATTGTTGACTAATCATCGTCATCATCATATGCCGTTGGCGATTATAGCCCTCCATACAAATGTATCTTTTGTCACTGCAAGTGTATAATCTCCAACCCTTTTTGTCCCCACCTACTCTGCAGAACTGTCCAATATTTTCTCCCTACATCTACCTGGTACTCTTTTCCCCTCTATCTTTCCTGTTGTGACCAGGTGCTCAAATTTCTCTTGCCTTGTAAAACGTTCTATAAAATGTTGTTTATATTTTCCTGACCTTCTTCATTAGTTTAATGTTCTTTTAGTGTTTGTTTCTTTCGAGATCGTCTCGTTTGTTTTCTTTGGTGGTCATAGAACTCTTAGCATTCTTCTTTGAAACCACATTTCAGCTGCCTCAGTCTTGTTCTGACTTTGCGTGTTGACTGTCCACGCTTTACATCCGCACAACGGTATCGGTTCTATACAACTAAAGAACTCTTTTCCTGATGTTAACTGATAGGCATTTGTGTATACATGCACAGAAGATACATCTCTGCATGCATGCATGCACAGATACATGCATAAATATACATTCATGCACGTGTAGTCGAGTGGACAAACGTCGATTTTCAAATCAAAAGGTCCTGACTTAAATCAACCCGGGCATCTCCACCTGGTAGATAAAAGGTGGAGATTTTGCAGATGTCCCAGATCAACATATGTGCAGATTTGCTAGAACCGAAACCCACTCCGTGTATATATATGCATGCAGAATATCATATGTGAGCGTTAAAGAACCTATAAGTCATGTCAGTGGTTGACTTACTGAAACACACACACACACACACACACACACACACACACACACACACACACACACACACACACACACACACACACACACACACACACACACCACCCAGCATGCAGGTGCACCAAAGATTCAGACTTGTGCAATAACATATCATCATCATCATCATGTGCCCTGCCGCATGGCGTTGGCGATCATGGCCCTACATAAGAATATAGCATGGCCAGCCAAAGCGACAACATAACGCAATGAAAAAGTGTTAGTGCGCATAAGGCATGGTCAAAGAATTGGGACGTGCACAACACAAGGCAAATAAGCATACAGACGGGACAGCAGTCTCGTTCGTGTGATAGAGATTGGTACATCACTCGTCCCTGTGCACACCAAGCTGTTTCTTCGTTGAGGTTTAAAATCATACCACACATAGTGTATATGAAGACCAGCATGTAAACACTTTTATATAAGAAGCCTTGAAATATTATGATCACTTCCTTTAACGGGCTGAGCCCCAAACATAAAGCAGTGTGATCCCTCTCCTCTCAAGGGATGGTAATCTGTATCAAACTGCAACGTCTATTTAAGCATCAACGAGTAGGGTTTGACATCATGCATACTCAAGCACTCCACTTACAGTGGTCCACAAATCCATTTGTGTGACAGGTCACCAGACGACAGACACATTTCAAAACCAGATGTAGAATGAATGTCAAGTCACACATACGTGCAAAATGTAGGCCCACATCACAACCATGTGGGGTATTGTAAATTAATCAGCGCCCAAGAGAAACCCATTCTTTCTCTGTGAGTTCTCTTAGAGGATGAGCAGCGAACGAGTCGTGCTCAGATTAACTTTCAATTGCCTCAAGACCATAGTGGAGGGATTGCTGCCCAAGGAACAGGCTGTGTTCAGACCTGGAGGAGCAAGGTCAAACCAAGCTTCAACTGGTGCATCACGATTGAAAAACACAATGTCAAAACGATCTCCACCGCAAACAGCTTTATCGACTTCAACAAAGCATTCAACAGAGTGTGGCACGAAGGCCTCTGCCAAGTCATGACAGGCTTTCACATACATGATTTGATTTAACTCAGTGAGGTCTTGCATGAGTTCTCAAAAAGCAGCACTGTGCTTCTCAACAATTAAATAAAAGAAAAACGTTTTTCTAATTCAAAGCAGGCGTACACCAAGGATGCCTGCTATTAGCAGTCATGTTCAACACTTTCCCAGAGAAGATCATTAAAAAAAGGAACCCTTCACGACCACTATCCCTCCATCTCCACTTGTGGCAGGTGCATCTACAACCTACGGTTTGCCGATGTATCGACTTCATTGCGGGTACCAACACCGAATGTAATATTTCACAATCAGATTCATAAACAGCGCAAGGGCATGTTGTATGTAAGTGAGCAACGAGAAAGGCAAAGTCATCGTCACAATGGTCACAGCAGTGAAAATGTCTGCATGACTGAAAACTGAAAGAGATTGACAGTTTCAAATACCTGGGAGCTACCGCGAACAAGAATAGCAGCACCGCAGCAAATACATTTTAGTGTCGCAACAACAATGGCGGCAATAACCAGGCTGAACATACTCTGGAAAAGCAACACAATCAGATTCACCAAGCACACACTGTACAAATCACTTGATGTCTCCATTCTCCTCAGTGGATGTGAAATTTAATTAAACATTGTTGGCTGACTCAGCGAAAAGAAGAGTAAATGCAGGTACAATTCCTCAGTCTCAAAAAAGAGAAATCAGGAGTATCTCTCTTGAAATGATAAAGACAGAGAAAAAGAGATAAAAAAGGAAACAAGCAACAACAAAAACAAAACAAAACAAACAAAAACAAAACAAAACAAAATATAAACAAAACGAAACAAAACAAACAACCCGTTTACTAGGCAGAATTAACTGGCCGGAAACCACACAAACAGAAATCTTTGAGGGAGACGCTACTGAGTGAAAAACATGGAAGGCGGGAATATAGGGGATGGAGGGTAGGAGATGAGGAGAAAGAAACGCCCCAGGTGGTCCTCCCAGAAAGCTGAGCCAGTATCTAAGTCCTTCAGAAGGAAGTCCCTAATGCCCCCACAGCAGGTATGGAACACGTCAGACCTACAGCCCGGGATAGCACGAAGGGAGGAACATCAACAGACATGCAAACTGGCCACCCAAGCTCTAGGTAGCAGCAGCACTTCAGAGAGTGCAAAGACCTCACCTAAATGACCAACCGAGCACTCAGTGTGGGGAAATGATAGAATCTGGAAAAGAAATATGAGGTGGAAACCCCCCCCCCCCCCAACTTGTAACATCTAAGGAAGCAGTCTTGTGCAGGAAAAGATGGTTGGCATCCATCAAAGATTGGACCTGTCTCATCTCAAAATGCCTGAATTGCTTAGAGACAGAAATGGAAAATCCTATCTGCTGGTCACGGGATTAGAAGAAGAAGAAGAAGAAGATGATGAAGATGAAGAAGAAGAAGAAGACGAAGAGGAAGAAGAAGAAGAAGAAGAAGAAGAAGAAGATGATGATGATGATGGAGGAGAAGGAGGAGAAGGAGGAGAAGAGAAGGAGGAAGAGAAAGATGAAGAAGAAGAAATACGTCAAGAAGGAGGAAGAGGAGGAGGAGGAAGAGGAGGAGGAGGAGGAGGAGGAGAAAGAATAATAATAATAATAATAATAATAATAAGAAGAAGAAGAAGAAGAAGAAGAAGAAGAAGAAGAAGAAGAAGAAGAAGAAGAAGAAGAAGAAGAAGAAGAAGAAGAAGAAGAAGAAGAAGAAGAAGAAGAAGAAGAAAAAGAAGAAGAAGAACAAGAAGAAGAAAAAGAAGAAGAAGAAGAAGACAATGTATTGTAATGTATTGACTGCACTGTACTGAAATGCATTCTACTGTATCGCACTCATTGTATCGCACAGTATTGTATCGTATCGGGATTTTCTGCACTGTAGGATATTGACTGCATTATACTGAATTAGATAGGAACTGCGTGTGTGTGGCCTTGTGTGTGACCTCGCTCTTGTGCACCAGTCATGAAAATATCAGAAACACACACACGTACACATGCACACACACACACACACACACACACACACACACACACACACACACGCACGCACGCACGCACGCACGCACGCACGCACATACACACATTAACCACCAACCACCCTCCTCTTCACTCTCTCACCATCTTTCACACGACGCACGAACAATTACTTGGAATTACGAACACCTCACCCTCACCCACCACCCCCAGTTTACACGCTTACACGCACAGACTAAGTGATTATCACACTTACAACGAAAAGGGAAAAGTGTGGCGTAACATCCTCCACAAAAGGAAACAATCCTTTTTATACTTCACTTGGTCAACGTCAGCTGACGCTATTTCTGCTCCTCATTCTATTTCTGAACCGACACCACCGGAGCCACTGACACCCTCCCTCCTCCTCTCGTGCTGTATCCTCCTTCCCACCCACTCCCATCCACCAACCTCTCTACTCGACGGGCATGGTAGACAAGTGGGTAAGACAACATACTTCCAATCAAAAGGTGTCGGTTCGATCCTTCCCGGATATCTTCCTCTTGGTGGGTAAAATGGTGGGTATTTTTTCTTCCGATCTCTCCTGGGTCATCATGTGTGCAGAGATCTGTCAAGTGCCAAAACCTCCATCGTGTGTATACGCACACAAAAAACGTCAACGTACGTTAAAGATCCTGGAAGTCATGTCAGTTCTGGTAGCTTATAGAACCAGGAAAACACTCGGCATGCATGCTCACCGAAGAGACATTATGCAGACTGTGCAGCAACATACTGCCTGCACTGCACAGTGTGGGCAAAATAACGTGCACACTTCCGAAAAAAATCAGAACGCTTATAACAAACAAACAAACAAACATCAACTAAGCTATCTTCCTACCCACCCATT
>CM060305.1:150842881-150847881 GCA_030674185.1 Monoplex corrugatus
TACACAACTACTACTACTATTACTGCTATTACTACTACCACTATTAATGAAATGTTGATGAATGATGATGATGAAGATGATGATGATGTTTTTAAATCGCAATCTATTACGGTGTATCGAGTCATATCGCAGCACACCGTATCTGTATTAATATTGCGGTTTGGTGTTTGTTCAGTCGGGAATCATCGCACTCGGACAATTCAATATGCGCTCCACCCAAATCTGCCAACAAACTACCTAGCAAAACTCCTTAACCTGCGCAAAACCCTTATGTGTTGGCAAAGTCTTCGAAATGGAGAGGAGGAAAAGTGGGAACCTCTAAAACATTCAGCTGACACTACCAGAATGATGGAAAGATGAAATATGGGAAAGAGCAAATCGAATTTCACATGATAAATTCGTTGTGACGAGAAGATGTAAACACCAACCACCACCACCACCACCACCACCACCACCCACCACCACCACCCACAACAACAACAACAACAACAACAACAACAAACAGAGTTGTAACATACCGTGTTGTAATGCACTGACATTGTATTGAAATTGTATCCAAGCCGTATCGTGACAGCTGCAAAGTCTCGTTTTGTGCTTATTGCATTGAATCGTATCTTTCCGTGTTTATTGTAGTGCATCGTATTGCTCTGTGTTCATTGTACTGTATTCATTGCACTGTATTCATTGCACTGTATTCATTGTGTGTATTCATTGTACTGTATTCATTGTACTGTATTCATTGTACTGTTTCATTGTACTGTATTCATTGTACTGTGTTCATTGTACTGTATTCATTGTACTGTATTCATTGTACTGTGTTCATTGACTGTATTCATTGCACTGTATTCATTGTACTGTTTCATTGTACTGTATTCATTGTACTGTATTCATTGTACTGTATTCATTGCACTGTAGTTCATTGTACAGTATTCATTGTACTGTATTCATTGTACTGTGTTCATTGTACTGTATTCATTGTACTGTGTTCATTGTACTGTATTCATTGTACTGTATTCATTGTACTGTATTCATTGTACTGCATTCATTGTACTGTATTCATTGTACTGTATTCATTGTACTGTATTCATTGTACTGTATTCATTGTACTGTATTCATTGTGCTGTATTCATTGTACTGTATTCATTGTGCTGTATTCATTGTGCTGTATTCATTGTGCTGTATTCATTGTGCTGTATTCATTGTGCTGTATTCATTGTGCTGTATTCATTGTGCTGTATTCATTGTGCTGTATTCATTGTACTGTATTCATTGTGCTGTATTCATTGTGCTGTATTCATTGTGCTGTATTCATTGTACTGTATTCATTGTGCTGTATTCGTTGTGCTGTATTCGTTGTGCTGTATTCATTGTACTGTATTCATTGTACTGTATTCATTGTACTGTATTCATTGTGCTGTATTCATTGTGCTGTATTCATTGTGCTGTATTCATTGTGCTGTATTCATTGTGCTGTGTTCATTGTACTGTGTTCATTGTACTGTGTTCATTGTACTGTATTCATTGTACTGTATTCATTGCTACTGTATTCATTGCACTGTATTCATTGTACTGTGTTCATTGCACTGTATTCATTGTACTGTATTCATTGCACTGTTTCATTGTACTGTATTCATTGTACTGTATTCATTGCACTGTATTCATTGTACTGTATTCATTGTACTGTATTCATTGTACTGTATTCATTGCACTGTATTCATTGCACTGTATTCATTGTACTGTATTCATTGCACTGTATTCATTGCACTGTATTCATTGTACTGTATTCATTGTACTGTATTCATTGCACTGTATTCATTGCACTGTATTCATTGTACTGTATTCATTGTACTGTATTCATTGTACTGTATTCATTGCACTGTATTCATTGTACTGTATTCATTGCACTGTATTCATTTACTGTATTCATTGCACTGTATTCATTGCACTGTATTCATTGTACTGTATTCATTGCACTGTATTCATTGTACTGTATTCATTGTACTGTATTCATTGTACTGTATTCATTGTACTGTATTCATTGTACTGTATTCATTGCACTGTATTCATTGTACTGTATTCATTGTACTGTAAACTATGAGGTTTGTTCAAGAGGGATTCATCGCACTCGGATAACTGCATACACGCTCCACACTAATCTATCAGCAGTTATCTGGCAGACTCCTTAAGCCTGCGCAAAATCCTGTGAGCTGGCAGAGTCATGACATGGGAAGAGGAACGAGACTTGTGGAACACAGACACCATCAGAATGACTGGAGTATTATGATGAAGAGCAAACAAGCAAACTGTTGTTGTGTTGTGTGGAAAGGGTTGAACTTGAGCCATGAGATCTTGAGTCCACGGCTCTACCATTGTATCTTCCCAGATTTGTTGAACTCTCTATTGCTGCAGCAATTCATTTGTAAGATCTATACACTATGAATACGGTTCATAAGCTTCTGCTTGTTGTATTCAATGTCCTGTTGTATGCTGCAATGTTTTTCCTTGAATAATAAAAAAAATTGTTTAAAAAACAAACAAACAAAAAACGGCCAGCTGGTCGAACGCAAGACCCCAGTGTTATCAACATGGCACTTTAACCTTTTGACTCCCGCACTCTATTCACCAATGCAAAAACTTAGCCCTTTGACTCCCTCACCTTATTCACCACTTCCCTGCAGAAGCTGGTGATAGGTGAGGGAGTGAAGGGTTAAGTTTTGCTTTGCCGGCATGGTTGACAATACATGATGCTGGTGGACAGGGCGGGGAGTCAAAGGGTTAAGTTTTTGCTTTGCTGGCATGATTGACAATACATGATGCTGGTGGACAGGGCGCGGGGAGTCAAAGGGTCAACCAGCTGATCTAACGGGTCACCAATTACCGTGGCCTGCCCGAGGGTTGAATCCTGTGTTATGAGTATGGTGCTCTGGCTGTTCCACTGTTGTTGTTTTGTTGTTTTTGTCCTATATTTTGTGAATTTGTTTTGTTTGTTGTTTTCTGTGTACGCTTGACAAAGGCTGGTTGGCCATAAATTTGCGACGGTCTTGTTTTGAGGATAATTTTAACCCTTTCATTCCCTCACCTTGTCTACCAACTTCCTGCAGGAAGCTGGTGGTTAGGGTGAGGGAGTCAAAGGGTTGTTTTTGCTTTGCTAGCGTGGTTGACAATACAAGATGCTGGTAAACAGGATGCTGGAGTCAAAGGGTAAACTGACCAACTGATCTAGCAGGCCACTGATTACCATCGCCCGCCCTAGGGCTGAAACCACGACTCCTGTTATCTGTATGGTGGCCTGGCTGCTCTGTCATTGTTGTTTTGATGTTTTTGTTCTATATTTTATGAATTTGGTTTCTTTGCTGTCTTCTATGTAATTTTTGACAAAGTCCAACTGACCATTACTTTGCGACTGTCTTGTTTTGATGATTCATTTAACCCCTTGACTTCCGCACCCTATCCACCAACTGTAAAAAAAATTAACTCTTGGAATTTCTCCCCCTGTCCACCAGTTTCCTGCAGGAAGCTGGTGGATAGGATGAGGGAGTCAAAGGATTAAATGTAGTTTCATGACCCTCTGCAACACACTACCAACAAACATGCGAGAATGTCATAGCTTCACAATATTTAGGAACAGGTATAGAACGCACCTCATGAATTGATTAGTTCTGCTACGATCTGACTATCAGATCATTCACTACCATCTATTTTTATAATTATTAAACTACTTAGTATAAAAACCTGAAATGTATTTTTGAACTGATATTTTATGCTTGCGTTGTTGGAAAGTGTACGTTGATTCATTTACTAACACACGCGCGCGCGCGTGGGCACACACACACCATACACACACACACACATACACACACACACACACACACACACACACACACACACACACACACACACACACACACACACACACACACACAATATATATATATATTTGGACAAGGATTAATAAAAAAAATCCATACATCGTTCTTATTTCACACATGCATACATATATATAATTATGTATACAATGATATATATGTACACACCACACACACACACACACACACACACACACACACACACACACACACACACACACACACACCACACACACAATATATATATATACATATATATATATATACAATAGTAGTAGTAGTTGTAGTAGTAGTAGTAGTAGTAGTAATTGTAGTAGTAGTAGTTTATTATTATTATGATTATTAATATGATTGTTATTATTATTATTATTATCATAGATTGTTATATTATTATTATTATTATCAGCATCAGCATCATCGTCTTCCTCGGTGTCGTCGTCGTCGTCATTATCATCATCATTGTCGTCATTATACATATATATATGGACAAGGATTGATGAAAAAAATCCATACATTGTTCTTATTTCACATCCTTATCAATACACTCTTTTGTCGTATGTGTGTTCTCTCCCGCTCCTCTTCTCTCTGTCTGTCAGTTCTTTCTTGCTCTCTGGTCTGTGAAAATGATTTTTTTATTATTATTATTTTATATTAGTCAGGGCCAAGTTCTTTGCTGTCGTGATATGACAATATGTCAGATCAATCAACCTCTCATCACTGTGTCAGGGTGATCTGATCGATACCGCAACATCACGAGTTGTGTAATAGATCGATAAAGAACGACTTCACCGTACATACATCGCTCCAGGTCTTTTAATAATGTCACCATATAAATAGGTCATGACGTCATACACCGAGGTCACGAAGGGTCAGTGAGGCAATAAATAGGCAATGACGTCATTCAGCCTCTCCGGCCCATACCGAAATGATTTTGTCAGGCTGTGATACTCGTAGTGGGCGGTGCACGAGTGGGGGCCGCAGTGAGAAAAGCATCAAGACACCAAACAAGGCAACGAGATGTTCCAGGTTCGATTCCCCATCAGCAGTGGTGGTCTGGGTGCGAGTTTTTTTTCGGATGGGACTCAAACAAACAAACAAACAAACAAACAAACAAACAAACAAACAAACAAACAA
>CM060305.1:150852881-150862881 GCA_030674185.1 Monoplex corrugatus
CGATGCAGGATGCTAATGGATAGGGTGAGAGATTCAAAGGATTAAGTTTTTGCTTTGCTATCATTGATGACGATGCAGGATGCTAGTGGATAGGGTGAGGGAGTCAAAGGGTTAACTTTTTGCTTTGCTATCATTGATGACGATGCAGGATGCTGGTGGATAGGATGAGAGTGTCAAAGGGTTAAGTTTTTGCTTTGCTATCATTGATAACGATGCAGGATGCTGGTGGATAGGGTGAGAGAGTCAAAGGGTTAAGTTTTTGCTTTGCTATCATTGATGACGATGCAGGATGCTAATGGATAGGGTGAGTTAGTAAAAGGGTTAAGTTTTTGCTCTTGCTATCATTGATGACGATGCAGGATGCTAGTGGATAGGGTGAGGGAGTCAAAGGGTTAAGTATTTGCTTTGCTATCATTGATGACGATGCAGGATGCTAGTGGATAGGGTGAGGGAGTCAAAGGGTTAAGGTTTTGCTTTGCTATCATTGATGACGATGCAGGATGCTGGTGGATAGGGTGAGGGAGTCAAAGGTTTAAGATGGGCAGCAGACAGGCCAGTTTTTGATGTTGGCGGAGTAGGACATACAACGTGCGATGTGGGAAGAAACGAAGGGTATCAGTATGATCTAACCATCCGGGTCGCTCTGTATGTGCGTTATGGAGTAGGCTAATACCTTACACGGGTGTCGTATTCTATAACATTGGCAGCCATACAACATAAGTTTCATACAGCTTACATAATGAATCCAACCCTGAATCCAATCGATCATTTTGCTCCAAAAGGTTGTTAGGTCCGGCTTCTGGTTTTAAAAGAGGAAAAAAAATGTAGTACTTCTCGAGTTAGAGTATGAAAACTGAACTTATCTTTTAAAAATCTAGAGATAAACAGAAAGCTGATATATCTTTTAAAAATTTAGAGATAGACAGAAAACTGAATCATCTTTTAAAAATCTAGAGATAAACTAATGTTACCCTTCAGTCACGATCACACGGTTAGTGATTTTGTGACGCAAGTGTAAAAACTGTGACTTTCTTAGTATCATCATCATCAGGTGCCTTGCCGCATGGCGTTGGCGATTATAGACTTCCATCTGTCTCTATCTCTTGTTGCCTCAAGCATCTCTTCCACCCTCCTTGTCTTCAGCCACTCTGCTAGTCCGTCTAGTATCATCTCCCTGGGTCTACCCGGTGCTCTCCTTCCCTCCAGCTTTCCCGTTGTGACCAGGTGCTCCAGTTCCCCTTTCCTTATAAAATGGCCTATGAATGTTGCCTGCCTTTTCCTAATCTTCCTTATGAATGATCAACTTGCGTCTGCCTCCATCAAGACTGTCTCGTTTGTTTTCTTTGCTGTCCATGGAACTCTCAACATCCTTCTTAGAAACCACATCTCGGCTGCCCCAATTGTTCTGACTTTGCTTGTTGACTGTCCACACCTCACAACCGTACAACCGTATTGGTTCTATATAACATTCAAGAGATCTCTTCCTGATGTTAATTGATAAGCATTTGTTGGTAAGAATGCTTAGTATATGCATAGATATTTCGTCATTTTTGATTCCCATGAATCAAGGGATATATTCATAAGTGCAGCGTCAGGTTCAAATTATCCACACAGCCTTTTCATACAAGTAAGCCTTAATATGACTTAAACGTAAAAGTTATGGTACTGCTGTTCCATAATATGTGTCACTCAAGTGCAGGTCTGATCATCCCCATTGTCTCGAAATCAAAGTAAATCTAACAGCCATCTCGGTCCTACGAAGCACGCTACTCATGTGCATGATGCATTTAATTTCAATTCGTACTGCTTATGGCCCAGCCGACTACTTAAGCCATGTCAGGGCTAACACCACGTCAATGTGTATGACTAACAAGTCCAGTTGTCCTCAAAATCAGTAAACTGCTATCTCTGTCCCACAATGCGTGCCGCTAACAGAGAGAACTGACTCTATCATAATACCCCAAATCGCCGATAATGTAGAATTAACTATGCTGTGTATGTCGCAAAAAGAAGAACTCTCATAGTATTATCTCACAGATTCTCTAAGAATTTGGTTCTTTTGATAAGAGCTTGGACACAAAATACCGCAACATTATAAACTGGCCTGTTCGCTGCTCATCCTGAGAAATCCATCGTTCTGGTGGTGTCAGCTTGATGTTTCGTAAGTCCCGTCTCCCCACCTCCCTCCCCATTTCAAGACCTTGCCAGCGTGTATGGGGTTTTGCACAGGCTCAAGGAGTCTGCCCGATAATTGTTGGCAGATTTGGGTAAGGTGCATATGGAAACATTTATAGGCCATTTATGAGGAAAGGGGAATTGGAGCACCTGGTCACAACGGGAAAGCTGGAGGGAAAGAGAGCACCGAGTAGACCAAGGGAGAAGATATTGGACGGACTTGCAGAGTGGCTGAAGACAAAAAGGGTGGAAGAGGTGCTTGAGGCAATAAGGGATAGAAACAGATGGAAGGTCATGATTGCCAACACCAGTGGCAAGGCACCTGATGGATGATGATGATGATGATGATGATGATGATGTTGATGATGATGATGTTGATGTTGATGATGATGATGATGATGATGATGATGATGATGATGATGATGATGCATATGGAAATGTCCGAGTGTGATGAATCCCTCGGGAACAAACGCCGAACTTTAAACTCAAGTTTCTCAGAGAAAGAGCTGGTAATTTTAAATGCCCTCAGAAAACAGATAATATAAATATCTGTCTCTTTCTCACGATACATGCCATTTACAGATAGGATTGAAAATCTGTCACACAATGCCTGACGATTCTGCACAGGACTGACAATTCCAACTGACTTAAAAAAAGTATCCACAATAAGTTAACTGATGACAGCGTTGCTCTTCTCTCATGAAAATTACAGTCACAACTGACATAATAATAATATACAACTGAAATATTTCACTCTTCCGACTGAGGAACTAGTAGTTCACGATACTACTAGAATTTGTATGTATCATCGTGTCGCGATATCTAGTGCAGATTTGATCATGGTGGTAACAGATGGTAGCACAACAGAGAACACGAGAGAGAAAGCGATAGGGAGATTGGGAAAGAGAGTGAAGAGAGAGAGAAGAGAGAGAGAGAGAGAGAGAGAGACAGAGAGAGGACGACAGAAGAGAGAGACAGACAGACAGAGAGAGCGAGCGAGCGATAGAGAGAGAGAGAGAGAGAGAGAGAAGAAGACAGACAAGACAGACAAGAGACGAGCGAAGAGAGAGAGAGAGAGAGAGAAAGAAAAGAGAGAAAGAGAGAGAGATAGAAGGAGAGAGACAGAGAAGAGAGAGAGAGAGGACAGAGAGCAGAGACAGACAGAGAGAGACGGAGAGCGAGAGAAAGAGAGAGAGAGAGAGAAAGAAAGGAGAGAGGAAGAGAGAGAGATAGACAGAGAGACAGACAGACAGAGAAAGAGAGAGTGAAGAGAGACAGAGAAGACAAAAGAGGAACAGACAAGACAGACAGAGACAGAGACAGAGAGACAGAGACAGAACAAGACAGACAGACAAAAAGACAGACAGACAGAGAGAGGTGTGGGTGTGGGTATGCGAGTCTGACGTCAAAAACGTAGGAATTGATCGAACCTTTATTTTTCTACGGCACAGATACTGGCACATGGGTCAACTTACGTACACATGCAATTGCCATTGCTAATCTGCTTGTAGTTTAAAGACAACAGAATTCTGAGAACAGCATTTTTACCCTTAGTTTTTGCACACAAGGAGAACATTTACTGTTGTGAAAAGACTCATCAGTGATACAAAACAGTGTTGACTGAAAGGCACACAAATGATGTTGGACTGATACGAGGAACAAATTATTGCTCTCTGTGTGTTTGTGTCATCTTGTGAGTTTGCAAAAGGCACACAAATGACGTTCGACTGATACGAGGAACAAATTATTGCTCTCTGTGTGTTTGCGTCATCTTGTGAGTTTGCGAAAGGCACACAAATGATGTTGGACTGAAACGAGGAAAAAATAATTGCTCTCTGTGTGTTTGTGTAGTATTGTTGTTTGCAAAAGGCACACAAATGATGCTGGACTGACGAGGAACAGAATAATGTTCTCTGTGTGTTTTGTGTGATCTTGAGAGTTCGCTTATTCATATTTGTCAGTTCTTCTGCCATTTAGATCGCAATGGAAAATTACAAGAAAGGAAGTAAGAAAAAAAGAAACAAAGAAAAAAAAAACTAAGAAAAAATAACCAACCAACCAACAAACCAAACCAACCAACCAACTGCCCAACCAACGAAGCAACTAATCAAACAAGCAAATAAAAACAAATAAACATACATAAAACCAACCACCAAGCAAGCAAGCAAGCAAGAACAAACACTAAACGCACAAGCAACAACCAACCGATACAACCAACCAACCAACCAAAGACTAAATTTAAAAAACAAACAATAAACACCAAATCACATACTACACTAGAATTTATAGCTGACTGACGTCGGTAACTGCAGAAGTGGCTTAGAAGATGGAACAGAAAATAGATTGGGGGGGGGGGGGTAGTTGTTGAATGGGGGTGGGGAGACTGAAACACACACACACAACACACACACACACACACACACCCCACACACACACAACAACACCCACACACACACACAACACACACACCAACAACACACACAACACAAACACACACAACACAAACACACACACACAACACACACACACAAACACACACAAACACACACCACAAAACACAACACACACAAACACACATAAACACACAACAACACACATAAACACACACACAAAACACACACATAAACACACACACACAACACACACACATAAACACACACAAACACACACACATAAACACACACAAACACACACACAAAACACACACACACACAACACACACACAAACACACACACAACACACACCACAACACACACCCCACACACACCACACACACACACCAACACCACCAACACAACACCAACACAACACCCCCACCACCACAACCACCACACCAAACTCACAAAAGACACTGACAAAATGATTATCACAAATCAATGGAACTGACAGATATGATCCAGAGTGGTTTGGATACTAAGATACGTCTCCTGTGGAGTCACATTGTGGTTTGCATATCGCGCAAAAACACCCAGCACATGTTTCACATATCCGCAATAATGCAATAGACACATTAACCCATATCTGTCTGCCTATGGCCCATTAGCTCGCATAGTTGTTATGAAAGGGGTTTGATTCAATCCTTATCCATGTTTTACGTGGGCTGAGTTCTTGTTTTTTTTTATTAAAAATTTTTAAAAAATAATAATCTTGGATTCAAGATCTCATATCTTGAGTTCAATCCCAGCCCACAACATGAAAAAAACGTTGTTTTTTTTCTTTGTTCATTGTTTGTTTCTTTGTTCGTTTGATTGTTTGTTTGTTTTTTCTTCCATCTTAACGTTTCCATCATTCTGGTGGTGTCGGCTTAATGTTTCATAGGTCCCTTTCACCCTTCCCATTTCAAGACCTTCCAGCGCATAGGTTTTGCGCAGGCTTAAGGCGTCTAGCAGAAAACTGCTAGCAGATCTGGGTGGAACGCATATGGAACTGCCTGAATGCGACGATTTGCTCTTGAACAAACTCTAAACGTGACAAACTAAAAAAACTGTTGCTCAGTTTACCTGTCATAATTTGTATGTATGTATGTTATGTATGTATGTATGTATGTATGTATGTATGTATGTATGTATGTATGTATGTATGTATGTATGTATGTACGTACGTACGTACGTATGTATGTATGTATGTATGTATGTATGTTTGTATCTATGTATGTATGTATGTATGTAAGTATGTAAGTATGCATGTATGTATGTATGTATGTATGTATGTATGCGTGTATGTATATATGTATGTATGTGTGTATGGATGGATGGATGGATGGATGGATGTTTGCATATATATGTCTACATCTCCACCTGTCAGTCTGTTGCATGTCTGTCTGTCTACCCTAGGCGAGCGTGTTCGTATGCATATATCTGTATGTTTGCATGTCTATCTACCTGTCTCCCACCAATCCACAAGTACTCGTATAAAAACGTATGCCTCGATTCTATCTACTTACCTACCGACTTGCACAACCCTGTATGCCTACCAGTATGCCTACCAACCTAAACAGTATATGTTAAAACACTCGTGTACGAGCGCACACGGTTTGCTCGGCCGATCAGACATGTAGATATACACATGTAAGTGAAAATCAGCCTTCTTCCAAAATTGTGTGTAAACATGAGACACAAGCATTTTAACCTCAAACGTCACGCATACACACACACACGAGTTTGCATGCGCGCGCGCACGCACACACACATACACACACGCACACACACTGACACACATACATACATTATGACTAGGTGAGTCGTAGATACAAAGTGTGCTTGCCTTCACAGAGACAGTGAGTGGGAGAGGGGGAGGGAGGGAAGGAGGAAGAGAGAGAGAAAGAAAGAGAGAGAGAGTGTGTGTGTGTGTGTGAGAGAGAGAGAGAAATAGAGAGAGTGAGAAAGAGAGAGAGAGGGACAGACAGACAGAGACAGAGAGAGAGATAGATAGACAGAGACAGAGAGACACGCATACACTGACAGACGGACAGAGAGACAAAGAGAGACAGAGAGGGGGATCACAACAAACGAACAACACACACACACACACAACACACACACACACACACACACTCACACACACACACACACACACACACACACACACACACACACACACACACACACACACACACACACACACACACACAAACACACACTCACACACACAAGCACACACACTAAACACAAGCACACACCACACACACACACACACACACACACACACACACACACACACACAACACACACACACACACACACAACTCACTCACACACACAGCCATGTGGTCGATTCGCACCAATTTCAAAGTTCTGTCAAAAGAAACATGTAAACACAGGTGGGACGACAAGAACGAATGTATGTCAGCCCAGGTGCACCTTTATAACCCTGACTCCAGCTCACAGTTAAGTTAAGCTTTTCTGTGTGAAAACAAAATCTTAAAACTGATATACGCATAAAATAGTCTCTTTTTTTTTCTTTATTTTTAATCTGTTTTTCAATCTGTCCGTTTGTACCATTTCGGGCGTCCAGGGGAGGAAGATATGAACGCTCAGCAGCGATCAACAATACCTTCATCATCATCATCAGGTGCCCTGCCGCATGGCGTTGGCGACCATGGACTTCCAACCATCTCTATCTCTCGTTGCCCCTAGCATCTCCCCGACCCTCCTCATCCCCAGCCACTCTGCAAGTCCGTCCAGCATTCTCTCCCTGGGTCTACTAGGTGCTCTCTTTCCCTCCAGCTTTCCCGTTGTGACCAGGTGCCCCAAATCCCCCTTCCTCATAAAATGGCCTATAAATGTTGCTTGTCTTTTCCTAATCTTCCTTATGAGTGATCTACTTGTGTCTGCCTCCATCAAGACTGTCTCGTTTGTTTTCTTTGCTGTACATGGAACTCTCAACATTCTTCTGAGAAACCACACTTCGGCTGCCTCAATCTTTGCTTGCTGACTGTCCACGGCTCGCATCCGTACAACAGTAAACAATACCTTAGGTGGAGAAATGCCGTAGGGTGTCAAGGTGTTCTTTTTACCATCGATCTAGGTTTTTGCTTGGTCTGCTCCTTGAAGTCCAAAGTGTTTAATTTTTTTGTTGCTTTAACCCTATGTCTCTCGCACCATATCTACCAGTAGCAAACAAACTTAACCCTTTGACTTCCTCACCCTCACGAAGCTGGTGGATAGGGCAAAGGGAGTCAAAGGGTTAAGTATTTGCTTTGCTAGCATAGTTGAGACGTCGTCACCCTCAGGAAGCTGGTGGACAGGGTCAGGGAGTCAAAGGGTTAAGTTTTTGCTTTGCTAGCATAGTTGAGACGTCGTCACCCTCAGGAAGCTGGTGGACAGGGTCAGGAAAGTCAAAGGTTCAGTTTTTGCTTTGTTAGCATGGTTGACAAATGTAGGATGCTGGTGGACAGGTGCAAGAGCCAAGGGTTAAAGTTTAATACCAAAGGAAATAAGAGGGAAGCAGGGAGAATTTTAAATATCAACTTAGTAATAACATAACTCTTGAGAGTCACGGATTTATCTCCCATGTAGAATTTCTCAAACCCAACACAGTTTGCGCTACCCATTCAGCTAGCATAGACGCAGCCACAAAGCATAAAGTGGTAAGCTCAGAACATTCCTTAAAGTTTAGTTAAAAAACATCACTTCAGAAGACACGGCAACCTGTTCCAGTCGTGACTGGAACATTTACTTGTAACTGATGAGCATCGAGCGAGTTCATTATCAAGTGTTCGTTGCTACTCGTTTCAAGGCCATTTCAAACCCTTGCCAGGGCATAGTGTTTTGTAAAGGCTCAAGAAATCTAAAATAATCGTGTCGTTTTAGTCAGTTTAATTCTTTTCTCACATTGGACGAAGCAGCACGGAAGATTCAGTCTTTTTCTCCTAATTTTTGTATTTGGTGTTTGTTTGTTTGTGATCTTACGCTTGACAAAGGCCAGTTGGCCGAAAATTTGCATCTGTCTTGCCTGGTTGTATCAAATACGCCTTCTGGATCTATTTTCGTGTTTTTTTCCTGGTTCCTCAAGAAATCTGTTAGACGTCAATGCAGTTAGATTCTGGTAGAGCGCGTGTGGAAATGTTCAGGAGCAAAATCCAAAACAAGTGCGACTGCCCGCGTTCAAGCGAACAGGAACCAGAAAAACACGAAAATAGAATAAGAACGCGTAGACAAGACAGGCGCAAACTTTCGGCCAACTGGCCTTTGTCAAGCGTGAATGTACGATCACAAACAAACGCCAAATACAAAATTATGAGAAGACTGAAACTTCCCTGTTGCTTCGTCCAGTTGAAGAAAATGACTAAATGAAATTGCAATGTGTCTGTGAGTAATGGTAAGAAGTGGGGAGAGGGGAGGCAAATATGATGTCAAAGGGGAAGTGAGATGAATTCTGCAATTTGAAAAGCGGTCATGCCATGTTAGTATTGTTTTGTCCTGAAGAGGGTCCAGGGCTATAACTATGAGGTACTCATAAGGCTGATGAAAATGGATCGTGCCTAGTGCAACGCATCCAGTCTGACCTTGGAATAGGAAGAAAAACATCCTAAACCAACAGCCAAGGGGCTGAAGGGAAAACCGGAGTACCCGGAGTAAAAACCCTTAGTCACACGCGGCTGGGCCTGTCTTGTGAACAGAAGAAAAAAAGAAAAAAAAAAAAAAAAGGGGGGGGGGGGCATATGTACAGCCACATAGCCAAGACCTCATGCCAAGCCAAGACCTTGAGATGGGAAGTTGGTGATGATATGGTCCATTTCAGGAAATTCAGCAGGATAAGATATGGAAAGCGGGAAAGAAAGTATCATAAATAAAATATGCATGGACTCAAGGGCGCAATAAAAGAAGATTCTATGCATAGATTTATCCAAGCAGTATATACAAAACCTCTGCGTAAAGTACAAGGAAGTTAATACTTATACATTCAAGCGAATACACACAAACACACACACACACACAGGAGCGACGAATCCCTCTAGAACAAACTCCAGATTCCCTCTGTGACCTGTTCACTGCCACAGTGCAAGCATGTTCTGCCCATCCCCCCTTGTGCTGTCTGTTGACATCGACATCAAGTATCACTTGCTGTTGCATGGAGGGGTCAGCGGGGAGATTTTGTAATCACTCCCACGCACCAACATCAGTCAAACACACAGACAACGGGCACACAGGTGGACTGGTATGACTGATTGGGAATGCATAATCTCTGCCCCTCTCTCTCTCTTTGTCAGTCTGTCTGTCTGTCTGTCTTTTTCTCTGGGACTTCTTTTTCTTTCTTCTTCTGTCTCTCTGCTAGTGCCATCACGGGAGTGAAAGTCAGCAGCGAGCTGGAAAGCCTGAATAA
>CM060305.1:150870381-150872881 GCA_030674185.1 Monoplex corrugatus
TACAGGGCTGGAACAATGCTAGACTTCGATCGGCTCCTTGCTTCCTTGCCGATTGTATTTCCCTGTCCTATTGTTTTTAAAGGGCAAACGATTTAGAGCTATTAGAAAAAAAGGTGTGTATGTATGTATGGGAATGTGGTACTGGAATTTGTACGGGTGATAAATACAGGGTTTTGGGATCACGATTGTTGAGTGGAAAGCTGGAGGAAAAGAGAGCACCAGGTAGACCCAGGGAGAAAATGTTGGACGGACTTGCAGGGTGGCTGAGGACAAAGAGGGTGGAAGATTATTGTGCTTGCGGCAACAAGGGAAAGATACATATGGAGGGCCATGATCGCCAATGCCATGCGGCAGGGCATTTCATGATGATGATGATGATGATGATGATTGTTGAGTTTTGATAAGTATAAATATCTGGGGACGATCATCTCACCAGACGGCAGATGCACATAAGAAATAGCCAGCAGAATCGGCCAAGCCTAAACAGCATTCAAGAAGATGAAAAGCGTCATTATCAGCAAAGGCCTATCAATTAACATCAGGAAGAGAGTTCTTGAATATTATAGAACCGATACTGTTGTTCGGTAGTGAGACGTGGGCAGTCAACACGCAAAGTCAGAACAAAATTGTGGAAACTAAAATGTGGTTTCTAAGAAGAATACTGAGAGTGCCATGGACACCAAAGAAAACAAACGAGAAAGTCTTGAAGGAGACAGACACAAGAAAATCATTGGTAAAGAAGACTAGGAAAAGATAAGCAACATTTATAGCACATCTTATGATGAAAGGAGAATTATAGCACCTGGTCACAACAGGAAAGCTGGAGGGAAAGAGAACACCAGGTAGATCCAGGGAGAAAATATTGGACGGACTTGCAGGGTGGTTGAGGACAGAGAAGGTGGAAGATGTGCTTGCAGCGACATGGATGGATTGGTGTGGAGGGCCATGACCGCCAACGCCATGCGGCAGGGCACACGATGATGATGATGATGATGATGATGATGATGATGATGATGATGATGATGATGATGTCTGAGTGCAGATAACGCGTCCTGTCCAACGAAGATGGCGTTTGATGGCATACTTGGTAAACTTCTTTAGAACCTGAAGGTCGGACACTTGATTTTGCCACTTAATGTTGCAGAGGACAGAGAGGGTGGAAGATGTGCTTGCAGCGACAGGGAATAGATTCGTGTGGAGGGCCATGAGCTAGAGGACATAAGGCTGGAACAATGCTAGACTTCGATCGGTTCCTTGCTTCCTTGAAGCTAGGGGAAGACCCTGGATTAAAGGTTGGAGGAAAATGATAAACCACATTCGATACGCAGATGACACCATGCTAACTGCAGAAAATGAAAGGGACCTACAAAACCGTGTGAATATACTAGAAATAGAAAGCAAAGGTAAAGGGTTGGAACTAAACAGCAGGAAGACTGAAGTCATGGTGATCAGTAAAAAACATGAAATCCCCTCATGCAAAATAACAGCAAACGGCACAACCTTGAGACAGGTTGATAAGTTTAAATACCTGGGAATGATCATTTCACCAGACGGCAGATGCACATCAGAAATAGCCAGCAGAATCGGCTAAGCCAAAACAGCATTCAAGAAGATGAAAAGCATTCTTACCAACAAATGCCCATCAATTAACACCAGGAAGAGAGTTCTTGAATGTTACGTAGAACCAATACTGTTATACGGTTGTGAGGCGTGGACAGTCAACAAGCAAAGCCAAAGCAAGATTGAGGCAGCCAAGCTGTGGTTTCTAAGAAGAATGTTGAGAGTTCCATGGACAGCAAAGAAAACAAACGAGACAGTCTTGATGGAGGCAGACACAAGAAGATCATTCATTAGGAAGATTAGGAAAAGACATGCAACATTTTAGGCCATTTTATGAGAAAAGGGAATTGGAGCACCTGGTCACAACGGGAAAGCTGGAGGGAAAGAGAGCACCAGGTAGATCCAGGGAGAAGATATTGGACGGATTTGCATGGTGGCTGAAGACAAAGAGGGTGGAAGAGGTGCTTGAGGCAACAAGAGATAGAAACAGATGGAAGGCCATGATTGCCAACGCCATGTGGCAAGGCACCTGATGATGATGATGACGACGACGAATGTTACAGATCTTGGGCAGACATCTTTGGTAAAACCGTTGAAGCTGTGTGCCTGTATGCTGTCTGGAATTCGTATTTCAGTTTCAATTTCTCAAGATGACGTCTTCGCGCTAGGAATGAATTCCATATGCACTAACGTCACAGGTGCCAAGCGATGGAGAAGGTCCAGAACGATCATGGCACAAAGCCTTCAGCCTGCACATAAACCCATGAGCTGGCAAGGTCCTGAAATGGATGGAATTCGTACTGATTTCGTAGTGGAACAACTATATCGTATATGCCAACGTTCTCTCCGTAGAAAACAGGGTTTTCTTCGTGACATGTTCTTAAATCTTGATGTACATGATAGAATCTTCAGTGTTTAGAATAGTGTCGTATGTTTTGTA
>CM060305.1:150877881-150882881 GCA_030674185.1 Monoplex corrugatus
ATTGATTCAGTATATTTATCTTTCTGTAGTTGATCATACTGATTGATTCAGTATGTTTATCTTCTGTAGTTGATCATACTGATTGATTCAATATATTTATCTTTCTGTAGTTGATCATACTGATTGATTCAGTATATTTATCTTTCCGCAGTTGATCATACTGATTGATTCAGTACGCTTATCTTTCTGTAGTTGATCATAACTGATTGATTCAGTATTTTATCTTTCTGCAGTGATCATACTGATGTGATTCAGTATGTTTATCTTTCTGCAGTTGATCATACTGATTGATTCAGTATGTTTATCTTTCTGTAGTTGATCATACTGATTGATATCAGTACGCTTATCTTTCTGTAGTTGATCATACTGATTGATTCAGTATGTTTATCTTTCTGTAGTTGATCATACTGACTGATTCAATATGCTTATCTTTCTGTAGTTGATCATAACTGACTGATTCAGTACGCTTATCTTTCTGTAGTTAATCATACTGACTGATTCAATATGTTTATCTTTCTGTAGTTGATCATACTGACTGATTCATGTATGTTTATCTTTCTGTAGTTGATCATACTGATTGATTCAGTACTCTTATCTTTCTGTAGTTGATCATACTGATTGATTCAGTACGCTTATCTTTCTGTAGTTGATCATACTGACTGATTCAGTATGTTTATCTTTCTGTAGTTGATCATACTGATTGATTCAGTACGCTTATCTTTCTGTAGTTGATCATACTGACTGATTCATACGCTTATCTTTCTGTAGTTAATCATACTGACTGATTCAATATGTTTATCTTTCTGTAGTTGATCATACTGACTGATTCAGTATGTTATCTTTCTTAGTTGATCATACTGACTGATTCAGTATATTTTATCTTTCTGTAGTTGATCATACTGACTGATTCAGTATGTTTATCTTTTGTAGTTGATCATACTGATTGATTCAGTACGCTTATCTTTCTGTAGTTGATCATACTGACTGATTCAGTATGTTTATCTTTCTGTAGTTGATCATACTGATTGATTCAGTATGTTTATCTTTCTGTAGTTGATCATACTGATTGATTCAGTATTTTATCTTTCTGTAGTTGATCATACTGATTGATTCAG
Source organism: Monoplex corrugatus (assembly GCA_030674185.1). NCBI lineage: Eukaryota > Metazoa > Mollusca > Gastropoda > Littorinimorpha > Ranellidae > Monoplex > Monoplex corrugatus. Next base: position 150,878,997 of record CM060305.1, read on the forward strand.
CATGTTTATCTTTCTGTAGTTGATCATACTGATTGATTCAGTATATTTATCTTTCTCTAGTTGATCATACTGACTGATTCAATATGTTTATCTTTCTGTAGTTGATCATACTGACTGATTCAGTATGTTTATCTTTCTGTAGTTGATCATACTGACTGATTCAGTATATTTATCTTTCCGCAGATGATCATACTGACTGATTCAGTATATTTATCTTTCTGTAGTTGATCATACTGACTGATTCAGTATGTTTATCTTTTGTAGTTGATCATACTGACTGATTCAGTATGTTTATCTTTCTGTAGTTGATCATACTGACTGATTCAGTATGTTTATCTTCTGCAGTTGATCATACTGATTGATTCAGCATGTTTATCTTTCTCTAGTTGATCATACTGATTGATTCAGTATGTTTATCTTTCTGTAGTTGATCATACTGATTGATTCAGTACGCTTATCTTTCGGTAGTTGATCATATGATTGATTCAGTATGTTTATCTTTCCGTAGTTGATCATACTGATTGATTCAATAATTTATCTTTCTGCAGTTGATCATACTGATTGATTCAGTATATTTATCTTTCTGTAGTTGATCATACTGACTGATTCAGTATATTTATCTTTCTCAAGACAGTTTTTATACTCGCTGTATAGATTACACATCTGATGATTTTCAGGGTATGGAAACTATTTTTTGTCACAGAAACCATCTCTTAATCCACCTTTGAATTCTTATAAAACGCCATCTCGTTTCCAGCATGCCGAACAGCCAAACATGATAAAACACATTACAGCACAGCCAATTTTGTACATGAGATACGCAGGTTATATGACCTGGCGCAGAATTTCTAACATGTTGTACGCATATTTTAGGTAATATGTTGTTGTGCTATTTGAATAGTCTGAACCAATATCTAATACAGCTAACCGCAGAATGTATGTAGCCTACAGTGGATGTCTTCCCAACTCCCCGTGTACTAAGTTATTTGAAGCTCTTCATTAAACCTTCAGACATCTCTTGCAAGCGAACAGGTGTACTTTTTCCAGTGAATCATACTTGGCATATATCCCCGTGTTTCTGGCCCATACAATAACATTGATAGAATCTGGGCATCAAAACATTTAAAGAAAACTTTCGCAGAGTTACAGTGCAACCATGAACGAAGCTGTAACAATTCTACAACACCTTTCTTTGCACGAGTTATCTTATCGCCATCGGCAACATTCCAACTCAGTTTTGTTGACATGGTTATACCAGGGTACTTAAAAGAATTTAAAAGAATTTTACTGCAATCAAATACAACTATCAGAGACAGAGAGTGAGCAAGAGAGAGGGGGGAGAGAGAGACAGAGAGCGAGAGCGACAGAGAGAGAGAGAGAGAGAGAGAGAAATTATGAACAAAAAAGAAGAGAGAGAGAGAGAGAGAGAACCAGACAGAGAGAGAGAGAGAGAGAGAGCGAGAGAGAGAGAGAGCCAGACAGAGCAAGAGAGAGAAGACAGAGAGAGAGAGAGAGACAGACAAAGAGATAGAGAGAAAGAGAGAGAGAGAATGAGAAAGACAGAGAGAGACAGACAGATACAGAGACAGAGAGAAAGAGAAAGAAAGAGAGAGAAAGAGTGAGAAGGAGAGAGACATTGGTGTTTTTTCGCTTGCAAGTCAGCACGAAATACAGTTAGTTTTTTTGTGCCATGTATATTGCGTGTTGTCTTTTAACACAGATCACAAACGGACGGTACTCAAGCTGTTGGAAATATGTAAACATAATATAAATACATAAACACACAAAAACAAGAAACATGCACGCACACACACACACACACACACACACACCACACACTACGCCAGCATGCACACGCAGCGTGGTATTCAAATTGTTGGAAATATGTTATGATGTCTTACATTCGTGAACACCGCAGAAAGACACACATATGCAGGCACACGCGTAAACACACATACGCGCTCACGGTCGCACAAGACCAGGGAGGTAGTGATAATATATGTATGCATATCAGAATGCACTGATCACAAAATAAGAAGTCGGCTCTAAAGGACAGCTAAACACGGTGGGAATGTTGATTCGCTATGGTGTAGACCTCTGACTGAAGCAGAGAGAGAAAGAGAGCAAGAGAAACAGACACACAGAGACAGAGACAGGGAGAGAGAGAGAAAGAAAAAGAGAGAGAGACACACACAGACAGACAGAGAGAGAAAGAGAGAGAGAGAGAGAAATAAGAGAGAGAGAGAGAGTAGAGAGAGAGCAAGAGAGAGACAGACAGAGACAGAGAGAGAGAGAAAGAAAGAAAGAAAGAGAGAGAGAGAGAGAGAGAGAGAAAGAAAGAAAGAGAGACACATACATACATACAGAGAGAGAGAGAGAGAGAGAGAGAGAGGAGAGAGAGCAGAGAGAGAAGAGAGAGACAGAGACAGAGAGAGACAGACAACATACACAAACAAGGGTTTTAAACACTTCCATCCACTCAATTCCCTTCTCCATATCCCCCCCAACATATACATATATATATATATTATGCGTGTGTGTGTATGTGTGTATGTGTATGTGTGTGTGTATAAGAGCACACACTGATGCGTGAACACGCACACATGCGCGCGCACACACACACAACACACACACAAAACACACACGCACAACACACACACACACGCGCGCGCCCACACACACACACACACACACACACACACACACACACAAAAGAAAAAGAACCCCACCAATATAACGACAACATGCTCATATTTTACACTTTTTCTCTCTTCTTGATACTTATCAGTAGTCCAGCCAAGTCCTGATGGAGACTACATCACGCTCTCCTCTCTCTGTCCCCCCCCCCTTTTCTCTGTCACAAACCAACACACCACCACCGCCATCATCACCACTACTACAAACAGTACCACCACCAAAAACACCAACATCACCAACATCCATCCACAAGAGCGACAGCAAGGATGAAAGTAAGAAGAGCACACAGACAACAAACAGTGCCCAACACTGAGCACGACAGAAATGGACTTACTTGAAGACCGTGGTTCCGTTCAGCATCTCAAAGAAAGGGACAGAGAACTGTAATATCCAGGCCTCCAGGAGACAGTCATAGTAAGGGTCCGCCCAGAACCCGTCACTAGCAGACACACGCACTGTTTTATTCCAACGAGACTCGTATCGGTAATAGGTTCCCACGTCACTGGCGTTGGTGAAGACGGTCTGACCCGCCCTGGGGTACTTGGAGGGGTCCCTGCTGCTCTGGTTGGAAAACCAGGACGTGTTGAAGGGCTCGTAGTAACTGGTAAGGTCAGACACCACCAGGGCCCCGTTAGCCGCGCGGTAAGAGTACGGAAAGAAATAGGCTCGAAGGTTAGGGGGCACGGGGTTGTACTGACCGAGCTGGAAGGCGATCCCGCAGCCTTTGACTTTAGGATCTCCCTGTACGAGGCTGTGCGTGAGGGCAAAATAGGTCACGTTCTTGTACAGGTCTTGCGGCTGGCGGTTGTAGAGGAAGAGGCTGTTGAGGACGTTAGCGATCTGCACGGCCTTCTTCACCTGCTCCTGGAAGGGCTGCTGGAAGTGATGGGAGCGGAAATCGTAGTCCAGCATGATGTTGCGGTGCCGCGGGGAGCAGTTGTCGGGCCGCGAGTGGAGTGAACTGTCGATGGAGTGCAGCACCTCCGTGTCGCGGGCGTCCTTGCTCTTGGGTGACACGCCGTGGTCCATGGCGATGTAGGGGAGAAAGGAAGCTGGAGGAACACTCCTGGCATAGCGCGACTTCCCTCTCTCCTCCCTCCCACCCCTCCGTCCCTTTGTCATCAGCTTAGTCCACAGCTGGCCCAAGGGTGGGGGTGAGGGGGCCGGGGACAGAGTGAGCGCGGACAG
>CM060305.1:150887881-150890381 GCA_030674185.1 Monoplex corrugatus
TGATTGATTGATTGATCGTTTGCTTGATTGCTTGGGACAGATTGTAGGAGTGGAATGATAGATTGGTAGATAGATAAATTGATTGATTGATCGTTTTTGCTTGATTGCTTGGGACAGATTGTAGGAGTGGAATGATAGATTGGTAGATAGATGATTGATGATTGATTGATTGATCGTTTGCTTGATTGCTTGGGACAGATTGTAGGAGTGGAATGATAGATTGGTAGATAGATTGATTGATTGATTGATTGATCGTTTGCTTGATTGCTTGGGACAGATTGTAGGAGTGGAATGATAGATTGGTAGATAGATTGATTGATTGATCGTTTGCTTGATTGATTGGGATAGATTGTAGGAGTGGAATGATAGATTGGTAGATAGATTGATTGATTGATCGTTTGCTTGATTGATTGGGATAGATTGTAGGAGTGGAATGATAGATTGGTAGATAGATAAATTGATTGATTGATCGTTTTGCTTGATTGATTGGGACAGACTGTAGGAGTGGACTGATAGATTGGTAGGTAGATTGATTGATTGATTGATCGTTTGCTTGATTGAATGATTGATTGGTTGGACAGATTGTGGGATTAGCGGAAAGCTTGTTTGCTTGAGTGTTGTGGTGTTGATTCGTTGACGACGTAATCGATCGATTGAATGAGTAGATTGATGAATGAGTGATTGTCCAAGATAGTTTTCATATCTTTGATTGGAGTGAGTGCTGAATGATCGATCGGTTGGCGGATTGCCAGAGAGTTTGCTCGCTGGAGTGGATTGTTTTGATAGATTGACCAAACCGGCGCTTGGATACTTGACTAAAAAGATGGATTGACTGACAAAAGACTTGACTTTTTTTTTTATATAGATAGATTGACCTAACGCTTGGATACTTGCTTGACTGAAAGATTGACTGATTAACAAAAGGAGGTGACTTGTTTTGATGGATTGACTAAACGCTCGAATAGTTAGTTGATGGACTCAAATATTGACTGATTCACGAATGGACTGACTTGTTGATTGACTAAATGATTGATTGATTAACCGATTGTGAGATTGATTGATTGATTAGAGTATTTATTATTAAATGACTGATTGATTGATTGATTGATTGGATTATTTATTATTAAATGACTGATTGATTGATTGATTAGATTATTTATTATTAAATGACTGATTGATTGATTGATTAGATTATTTATTATTAAATGACTGATTGATTGATTGATTAGATTATTTATTATTAAATGACTGATTGATTGATTGATTAGATTATTTATTATTAAATGACTGATTGATTATTGATTAGATTATTTATTATTAAATGACTGATTGATTGATTGATTAGATTATTTATTATTAAATGACTGATTGATTGATTGATTGATTATTTATTATTAAATGACTGATTGATTGATTGATTAGATTATTTATTATTAAATGACTGATTGATTAATTGATTAGATTATTTATTATTAAATGACTGATTGATCGATTGATTGATTGTTATTGGATTATTTTATTATTATATTATGACTGATTGATTGATTGATGATTATTTATTTAAATGACTGATTGATTGATTGATGATTATTTATTATTAAATGACTGATTGATTGATTGATTGGATTATTTATTATTAATATGATGATTGGAAATTGATTGATTGATTGAGTTATTTATTATTAAATGATGGATTGATTTGATTGATTAGATTATTTATTATAAATGATGATTGATTGATTAGATTAATAGATTTATTTATTATTAAATGACCGATTGATTGATTGATTAGATTATTTATTGTTAAATGACTGACTGATTATTGCTGCAGCGGGTTTGTTAGGAGATGTATTGGAGTGCCAGAGTGACCAGCGTGTAGGCGGTGATGCAAACGCGTCACAGAAGATGGGGCAGAACAAAAAATTACTGACAGCAGCCTCAGCGTAGCATACAGAGTTCCTTCATGCATCTGTGTATTTGTGACCTTCCATCACGGAATGAGTCGCTTGTCCACTGGCAGAGTTTTGCACAATGGGGCAAAATAAGCGAGAGGGGTGTCAGGGCTCGTTATGGTTTCTTTCTTTGTGAAAAAGCTATTTACATTACCCTACCCAACATGCTGAATGTGAACTTTCACTTTCGTTTGTCTTGATTTTCTCAAAACTGTGTTTCGGAAGAGTGCCATGTTTGGAAGGCTGTACCTCAGCTATTTATTGTCCGATTTTAAATTGGTTTTCTTCATTAAAAAGAGCAGTAAATGTACATTTAGAAGCAATGAAAAAGTGAAAACTGCCTGAAGTGGACAAGTGACTCATTTCGTGGTGGAAAGTCACATTTGGTTGATTAACCAGTAAATGATTAACTTGAATACTTGTATCCATAAGCACTCTAAGACTCACTGCATTTGATTAATTGTTGGGTTGTCTGAATGATTTCTTCTTGTTGAGTTTATGGCTTTCATCGATCAAAAAAAAAAAAAAAAAATCCCACCATCACTACC
>CM060305.1:150895381-150900381 GCA_030674185.1 Monoplex corrugatus
CTTTTCTGTTGCTAGTAGTTCATTCAAGTAGTGTCTAGTCGTTAGAATCACGCTTTCATCTTGTTTCGTCGAAAAAGCACATGATGGTATCACCTTTCGACATTATCTAGCATTATCTTTCGAAGTTATGTGATACTGTCAGAATTCACACATACACACAGAGACACACAGACACTCAGACACACAAACACACACACACACATACACACACACACGCACACGCACATACACACGCACAAGTACAGGCACGCACACACATGTACACACGCACACACACCATTTTACAATAAACACGCGCGCGCAAGCGCGCACATGCACGTGCATACGCGCGCACACACACTCACTTACGCATTCGCGCGTGCGCACACACACACATCATCGTCGTCATCAGCAAACTTTTATTGTGAGATTGACATAAAAGTTGTAATGACAAAACAACAAACACACACACACACACACACACACACACACACACACACACACACACACACACACACACACACACACACACACACACACACACACACACACACACACACACACACACACACACCGTTCATTCACAAACATACACATATGTATAATCTTACAGACACAGACACAGATACAGACTCACACACACACACACACACACACACACACACACACACACACCACCACACACACACACACACACACACACACACAACACACACACAACACACACACACACACACACACCACACTAACAAACACACACAGAGACAATACAGACACACACAGACACAGACACAGACACACACACACACACACATACACACACACACACACACACACACACACACACACAGACACAGACACAGACATCGACACACACACACACACACACACACACACACACACACACACTCATACGCGCGCGCGCACCACACTAACACAGACACATACAAACACACACATTAATTTTGTGTGTGTGTACATTTATCTAAAATGTGTGTTTCAAGTCTGAGGACTGAAAACCTGTTCCCTTGGCAGTTAGAATTCGTCTCAGCCTAATCTGCAGTTATCATAACTGTTAACAGATACATGCATGTCGGTTTTATGTTGTCGTTATTATATTAGCTGAAGATAGAAATGATGTCCGTTTTATACATGCTTGTCGGTTTCATGTTTTCACGATTATACTTGCTGAAAGGAACCATAAAAAATCAACAACAACAAACAAACAAAACAACAACAAAAAAAACGAAAGAAGAACAAGAACGCGTATTCAATACAACAAGACAAGACAGACGCTAATTTTCGGCCAACTGGCCTTTGTCAAGCGTAAGATTACAAACAAACAAACAAACACCAGATACAAAAATCAGGAGAAAAAGACTGAAACTTCCCTGCTGTTGTGCCGTATGCTTCTAGAATCTTCATCATTTTCCCGCGATGTACACTGTCAAACGCTTTGCTGAAGTCTAAAAACACAATGGTTGCCTTGAGATTGTTGTGCTTTACACCTTCGATGATTCTACGCAGTGCCAGGATATGAGCAGTTGTTGATCTGTGTGGGCGGAAGCCATTTTGGTTGTCCCGCCAGCAAGATAGATCTCTTTCATGACTCCAGCAAGATAGATCTCTTTCATGACGCCAGCAAGACAGATCTCTTTCATGACTCCAGCAAGACAGATCTCTTTCATGACGCCAGCAAGATAGATCTCTTTCATGACGCCAGCAAGACAGATCTCTTTCATGACGCCAGCAAGACAGATCTCTTTCATGACTCCAGCAAGACAGATCTCTTTCATGACGCCAGCAAGACAGAACTCTTTCATGACGCCAGCAAGACAGAACTCTTTCATGACACCAGCAAGATAGATCTCTTTCATGACGCCAGCAAGACAGAACTCTTTCATGACGCCAGCAAGACAGATCTCTTTCATGACACCAGCAAGACAGAACTCTTTCATGATGCCAGCAAGACAGAACTCTTTCATGACACCAGCAAGATAGATCTCTTTCATGACACCAGCAAGATAGATCTCTTTCATGACACCAGCAAGACAGAACTCTTTCATGACACCAGCAAGACAGAACTCTTTCATGACACCAGCAAGACAGATGTCTTTCATGACGCAAGCAAGACAGACCTCTTTCATGACACCAGCAAGACAGAACTCTTTCATGATGCCAGCAAGACAGATCTCTTTCATGACGCCAGCAAGATAGATCTCTTTCATGACGCCAGCAAGACAGATCTCTTTCATGACTCCAGCAAGATAGATCTATTTCATGATGCCAGGAAGATGGATCTCTTTCATGACGCCAGCAAGACAGAACTCTTTCATGACGCCAGCAAGACAGATCTCTTTCATGATGCCAGCAAGACAGATCTCTTTCATGATGCCAGCAAGATAGATCTCTTTCATGACGCCAGCAAGACAGAACTCTTTCATGACGCCAGCAAGACAGAACTCTTTCATGACGCCAGCAAGACAGATCTCTTTCATGACGCCAGCAAGACAGATCTCTTTCATGATGCCAGCAAGACAGATCTCTTTCATGATGCCAGCAAGACAGAACTCTTTCATGACACCAGCAAGACAGATCTCTTTCATGACGCCAGCAAGACAGATCTCTTTCATGATGCCAGCAAGACAGAACTCTTTCATGATGCCAGCAAGACAGAACTCTTTCATGACTCCAGCAAGATAGATCTATTTCATGACGCCAGCAAGACAGAACTCTTTCATGACTCCAGCAAGACAGAACTCTTTCATGACGCCAGCAAGATAGATCTCTTTCATGATGCCAGCAAGACAGAACTCTTTCATGACTCCAGCAAGACAGAACTCTTTCATGACTCCAGCAAGACAGATCTCTTTCATGATGCCAGCAAGACAGAACTCTTTCATGACGCCAGCAAGACAGAACTCTTTCATGACACCAGGAAGACAGAACTCTTTCATGACACCAGCAAGACAGAACTCTTTCATGACACAGCAAGACAGAATTCTTTCATGACACAAGCAAGACATGTCTTTCATGACACCAGCAAGACAGATCTCTTTCATGACACCAGCAAGATAGAGCTCTTCCATGACACCAACTAGACAGATGTCTTTCATGACACAAGCAAGACAGAACTCTTTCATGACACCAGCAAGACAGATGTCTTTCGTGACAGCAGCAAGACAGAACTCTTTCATGACATCAGATACAACTCTTCAGTAATGCCAACAAGATAGAACTCTTCCATGACATTAGCAAAATAGAACTCTTCCATCCTCTGTGCGACTTGAAGAAGGTGGCAGCTCATTAAACAAATTTCGCTTCTGCGTCTATGACAGTCTATTAGTATCCTGTTAATTCAGCTGACATATTCTTCATGCAGTTAGAGTAAAGAATTTGCAATGCAAACATCTAACTTTCTGATCGATTTGATTCAAATAGTGATTATTTGCAGAAAATGATGAAATAGATGTATTTATCAGACTACTATGAACATGAATACTAGTTTTTAGGAAATGTATTTCTACTGAACGATTTTCCAGGAATCGATGTGCACTTAAAAAAAAAAAAAGAACAACGATTATTTTGGGTATTTTGATCCTTCTCTATCCCTCGTCCACGCGCCCACGCGTCCACATCTTCTCTCTCTCTCTCATCATTCACACACACGTACACACACAGACACACACAGACACACACAGACACACAGACACAGACACACACACAGACACACACACACACACACACACACACACACACACACACACACACACACACACACACACCACACAACACACATACACACACATGTAACATATGCACATGCACAAAGAGAGACACTCGCATTTACACGCACGTGAACATCTCACATCCTGCAACTCCCGCCCCCCCCCACCCCTCCCCAACACATGGACACCAATGACGAAAACAACAGCAACAAGAATACATTTTTAACAAACGTTTCCGTCATCTCTGTGTCATTCTCCCTCACCCATCCCCCACTGATGATCCTTTCATCACATCCATATTTTCACATATCTCTTTCTTTTTCTTTCTCTCTCTCTCTCTCTCTCTTTCTCTCTCTCTTTCTCTCTCTCTTTCTCTCTCTGTCTCTAACTTCTCTCTCTCTCTCTCCCCTCCTCTCTCCCCCTCTCTCTCTGTGTTCTCTTTCTCCCTCCGCTCTCTCTCTCCTCTCTCTATCTCTCTCCCCATCACTCTGTCTCTCTTTTTCTTTCTCTTCTCTCTCTCTCTCTCTGTCTCTCTTTTTTCTCTCTCTGTATCTCTCTCTCCCCACCTCTCTCTGCTCTCTCTCTCTTTTCTCTCTCTCTTTTCTCTCTCTCTCTTTTCTCTCTTTCTCTCTATCTGTCCCCCCCCCTCTCTCTCTCTTCCATTCGTTTTCAAACACCTTACATGATAGACGGAGCAAAGAAAGACCTGTCAGAAATCACAGAAATGTTGTGGTCAACTCGTGTAAACCGTGAGCACTCTGCTGTTACTGCTGTAAAACCTGGACTACCTATCCACGGCACGCCCAGCAGTTGGGACGATTCCACCACAGATGTCGGGGCAAAATCTCTGCAACATCTCGTACCAAAATCGAATGTCCAAACTTCAAGTTCTGAAGAAAATTGGCTTTCAATGCTTCTGTACAGAGAGGTGAAACAAAGATACCAAGAACTGAAAGGACCACTAAAGCGGTACAAGAATACTCTGCAGGCCAGCTTCATGAGCTTGTGGCATCAACATCACCAACTGGGAAGGGGAAGAAACTGCACGTAGCAGAACAAGCTGGTGACAGCAGTGCACGCAGGTTACAGTCACATTTGGACAGCGCAGAACAGCGGCTTTCAATATAAGATGGACCAGTGAAAGCAAAACGCAAAGCCGCAGGAGTCCTTCCTGTATAACACATGTGAAAGAACATGTACCTCTACGATAGGTCTTGTATCCCACATGAAGACCCATACCAGGCGAAAAGGACTAGTACGCTTATTCATCCGTCGGAGTGACAGGAGAATTCA
>CM060305.1:150910381-150920381 GCA_030674185.1 Monoplex corrugatus
TTCGCTCCCTATTACGTAAGGTTATGGGACTCCTTTTTCTTTTAGATCACAACAAATGCTCAGTCTAGAACGAGACAGACGGCTGGAAGCGGGACTGACTGGTAAACTATGTAGTGATCGTGAAGATGATAAACTGGTTTGACGAGGGGGAGAGTCTCTCACTGCCTGAACTGACTGACTGTCCTGTCTGTGTGGTATGGATCTTCTTCGCTGTCCTTACCATCATTTCATGACTGATGGTCTTCATTCGCCTCCTCCTTTCAGCCCATTCTAGTAACCCACTTCTTCCACTCTTATCCCTTGTCAACCTTCTAGTCCCCTCGTTCATATTCTCTCCTTCCACCTCTCACAACCCCTTCCCTCTCCTCCGACACCCCCCCCCCCCCCCCGCGGCCTTCCACCGCCATCCATTCATCCCATGACTGTCTATCATCTATGATGACTTTATTCCTTTCAGTTCTGTGTTCGTTTACTCAGTCTGTCTGCCTCTGTCGCTCTTCTCGCTCTTCTTTCTGATAGCTCTATGTCGGTCTTTGTGTGCATTATCAAATTATTAAGAATTTCATAAAAAAAGTAATTTTGTTTACTTTTTATTTCATTCATAGCTGTCTATCATCATGAGCACCCATGTGGGCGTGAAAGAAGGGGGGTGGGGGGTAGGGTGGGGGGGAAAGGGTTCATGATTCAAACGTCTTTTTTTGTTTGTTTGGAGTTTTTTTTTTCTTTTCATTCTGCGTGATTCTGCTTTTCTTAGCTCCATCAACATCCCATGACCACCACACGACAACCACCACTACTATCGTGATCGTCTCCACCACGACCATCATCACCGATCGCACAAGCCAGATCAAGGGCTGTCACCACGCCACTAACACAAGTCAAAGTCAGTTTCAAGATAAACAGAAAAAGTATGAAAAATGTTACATGAACTTTGAAATTAGCAAAACGCCTAAGCAGTTTCCTGCCAGCAGAAGTATACAGTCCCTTATGTATAGGTGGACACTTGATGCATTCAAAACAAAATACACCAGGAATATAGTGTGTCTGTGTGGAAAGAAGATAACACATAGTCATATTCTTTCATGCGTTCGGGTAAAACCACACATTCCTACACTATCTGCGAAGACAGTTTCTGACATATTTGCCTCACCATCCGTAACATATAATTTTTTTTGTCAGCCTGTCAAAAAGTCCTATAGCGAATTATCTTTTTAACACGCCGTTATTTGACATGTTCAATGTTATGGTTAGTTAATCTTACTGTTGAAATCGTTAATCATGATAACGTCATTTGTTAATTTTTCCTTTTCGTCTTCAGCACAGTTGTTTTCTGGTTCATTTCTTTTTCCTGAAGATTAACTATTTCCATGTATCCTCTTCACTCCTCATGTATCCTCACTTTCTGTGTGTGTGTTTAAAATCACTTTAGTGAATAGACATTAAATGAAAGACCAGCACCACAAGTCAAAGATTTAAAACTATCACCATGATAAAATCACACCGGTCAACGTTTAAGAGCAAGCTAAGTATGTTGAAATCCATTCCAATAAAAGATCCAACTAAAATTTTAAATCGATCTATTCTTTATCCAAAACAAGTGTGACTGCCAGCGTTCAAGCAAACAGGAACCAGAAAAAAAAAAACAGGAAAAAAGAATCAGAACGTGTATTTAATACAACAGACAAGACAGGCGCAAATGTTCGCCAACTGGCCTTTGTCAAGCGTAAGATCACAAACAAACAAACACCAAATACAAAAATTAGGAGAAAAAGACTGAAACTTCCCTGCTGCTGGACTGTGTCTTGGAGGAAGAAATTTGTAAGGTCTGAGAATAATAATGATAATGAAAATAGTAATGATAACAATAATAATGACAACAACAATAATAGTAATAATAATGATGATGATGATAATTATACTGACACATCACAACAACAACAACAACAACAACAACAACAACAACAACAACAACAACAACAACAACAACAACACAGCAGCAGAGCAGCAACATAACACAAAAACAATGAGGTAATAAATGTAATAATAATAATAATAATGATATTGATAATAATAATAATAATAATAATAATAATAATAATAATAATAATAATAATAATAATAATAATAATAATAGTAATAATAATAATAATAATAATAATAATAATAATAATAAAAATAATAATAATAATAATAATAATAATGATGATTTCACTTACATAGCGCAAACAGTTCTTGTCAAAAGCATGCTTTTGCACTTTACAGGAAGGATCATGTGACATGTTCATACCACTTCATTTTGCATACTTAAAAAAATTTTTTTTTTTACTATAGTCAGAACATCTTCAAGTGGACCAAAGTTTGTTTGATTTTATTGCGTACAGTCTCGTTGATGATATGTGAGTTGCATAGAATTTTCCAATAGCACCTCACGTCCATGACTTGGATCCTCATCTGTAAGACAATTGTGTGAGAGTCCATGTTTCGTAAATGTAAAGGATAACAGACAAAATAAGGGAGGCGCATCAGGCTTTACAACTGAGCAAGATCAGTCCAGACACTGAGCACGAGACAATCAGGAATCTGTTGTGACGAAGACTCACAGAGACCAGTTTCATGGCCAAAATGAAGCACATAATCTTCATCGGTATAAACTTACCTATCAGGAGCAGGTGTTTGATACGAAAAGAATCTGGAACAGACGAACAGAAGATGGGCAGATGCCACGCCCTCATCCGACCTGGAACCGTCTGTGAAGATTTTAGCAAGGCGTGACATTCTTGACAGAATTCTGAATAACAGTTTTTGTGAGATAGAGAAGAAGTAGAATCCTTTATTTATTTATTTATTTTTTTTAGCTAGCGGGTCATAACGAACAACGGAGGTTCAAGGGATTTAGGAATTGTAAGTAAGGACCCTAGGCAATGCAGGAAAGGAGAGATAGAAATAGATAGATAGATAGAAGAGAGAGAGACAGACAGACACAGAGACACAGAGACACAGAGACACAGATAGAGACAGAAAGACAGAGAGAACAGAGAGACAGAGACAGAGAGACAGACAGAGAGGCAGAGAGAGAGAGACAGAGAGAAGACAGAGAGAAAGACAGAGAGAACAGAGAGACAGTGAGAATAACAGAATGAGAGAGAGAGAGAGAGAGAGAGAGAGAGAGAGAGAGAAGGAGGGGGGAGCAAAATCAGAAAGGCTGACTAGAAAAAAAGACAATTCCTAGCAATCAAATTTCAGAAGGTGGGCGAATACTATTTATACTAAAAGAACACTCGGTATCCCTCCAGAAAAGCGAAACGAACAACAACAACAACACAACAACAACAACACAACAACACCCATAAAAAGTGTCACGTACTTTACAGTTGAACGAACAAATCACCAACCTATGATCAACACCAAAACAGTGCACCCATGTATGATAATCATTTCACACTCTCTCCTTCAGTGACCGAAAAAGTCTTCAGTAAACAGAAGCAAACAAGGTGAGTCATAACAGAAGCGTTCTTGTATTACTAATATGCTCGAGTCATTTTTCGTATCGAGTCCCTCATAACATTTATAGGGTTTACACATTTTGTGTTCGTTTTTTTTTAGACAATATGACATCTTTTCCGTGCGCCAAGTGCATGCTGCACACTAGATCTTGGTTTATCCGCTTATCGGAAAGACTAGCACCCATACCACCGCTCAAGTTTTATACTCTATGGGAGGCCAGGCCGCATCCAGGTCATGACTTTTGGATGTCCTTCTACTTTCGCCACTTGTTTTCCTCCTTCTGAGTTTCGAACCTGTGTCTTCCAGGTACTAGCGTATCTAATAGTACTCATCATCATCATCAGGTGCCCTGCCGCATGGCGTTGGCGATCATGGACTTCCATCTGCCTCTTTCTCTCGTTGCCCCTAGCATTTCCCCACCCTCCTCGTCCCCAGCCACTCTGCAAGTCCGTCCAGCATTTTCTCTCTGGGTCTACCCGGTGCTCTCTTTCCCTCCAGCTTTCCCGTTGTGACCAGGTGCTCCAAATCCCCCTTCTCATAAAATGGCCTATAAATGTTGCCTGTCTTTTCCTAATCTTCCTTATGAGTGATCTACTTGTGTCTGCCTCCATCAAGACTGTCTCGTTTGTTTTCTTTGCTGTCCATGGAACCCTCAACATTCTTCTTAGAAACCACATCTCGGCTAACTCAATCTTGTTCTAAACTATACTAAACATGTCCTTATGCTAGTCAAACGGATGTACACACAAATACTTAGAAATTTTGCGTGTAAAGTATAATGTGACAGAGTTTTTTTTACTTGTAGTGTAGTTGCTTCACCATGTTCAATAAATACGCCAATAGAACTTAAGCTACGGTGATCCGACTTAGATACTGACGACATCTTTTCTTTGGTCATAAGACATGACCCATATTTGGGAAACATCCATCTATAAACCGCCGAGAAAAATCTGTGGTGGTATTTTTTGAGGCCCAATTCTTAGCTATATTGTATTCCTTACACCCGAGTGGAGTTAATCTTTGGCCATAATGTTAACCCTTTGACTCCCACGCCTTATCCTCTAGCTGCAAAAAAATTAACCCTTTCAATCGCCAGCCCCATCCACCGGCTTCCAGCAGGAAGTTAGGGAGTCAAAGAGTTAAGTCATTTTCTGCCGCTTGTCCAGACAACAGGGAAGTCAGGTTGTTTTTTTCATTGGTTTTTGTGTTCATTTTTTGGTTATTTGTTTCGTGTTGTCTTCGTTTACGCTTGACAAAGGCCACCAGTTGGCCGAATTTTGTTAAAGTAGCACTCGTCTTGTCTTGTTTATTAAATACGCGTTCTGATTCTGTTTTTTGTGTTTTTCTGGTTGTTTCTTTTTTTTTTTTTTTTTTCTCCTTTTTTTTTTTTGTTTTGAATAGGCGGTCACACTTGTTTGGGGGTTTCAAAATGATATAAAATCCAAACTGGCAAGTTTGAAAATGAAATAGACTAATAGACAAACAGACAAACAGACGGACAAACACACAGACACACAGACGGACAAACACACAGACACACAGACGCCACAATCTGAATCATTCAGACTCCTTTTCTGAACATCTGACTTTTTTTACGTAAAAGTGAATGCGTTAGTCATAAGCTTGGATCGACACCTTCGATGTAGTCACTTTTCGCGTGAGGAAACATTTCGCTCGTGAGGTCAAGTTAGAGCATATCTGGCGTACACCTGGTGTGTCCAGAGTCTATTAGGCGGACTGCAAGAAATGGCAAGAGGCAGTGGTCTGTGCTATGAAGCGTTTGTTACTTCTGCTGGAGTGTTGAAGCCACAAACTCGTTAGTTCAAGCGGTAAGGACTTGCTCATAGACTTATTCAGTATCTCTAGGGGGGTAACTTGCCTCGCAGCGCCAAGAGACAGTGTGTGTGTGGGATTTAGCAGAGAGGGTGTGGAGGGGGAGGGGGTATGTGGGGGGTGGGGGGTGGGAGAAAGGGACCAGCCCAGCGAAACGCTGCGAGCTGGAGAAAAAGAGAGAGAGAGAGAGAGAGAGAGAGAGAGAGAAGAGAGAGAGAGAGAGAGAGAGAGAGAGAGAGAGTCAGAGATCAGAGAAATCTCTTCCACCCTCCCCTCCCCATCCCCTCACCTTCCCCTCCCCCTCCCTCTCCCCCCTCCTCCACCTTACCTGACTGACTGCCGGCTTTGATAGCTTAATACAACGGTCTCGACTGCTCAGGTCTGCGCGGAGGACATGTGATGGTGGTGGTAGGGTATTTACTGCCGGCTTACTAGAGTCACCGTGACGCCAATCATTACCACTCGCTCCGCCTAAAAAAAAAAAAAGTGTTTTGAACATCTTGCTGAACAGCCCAATAAACAATGTCTATTGTTTGTTCGGCCATGCGACTAGCTCAGAATTCTTTTTCGCCATCTGGTCGTTAAGTTCGTCTATAAAACGCAAAGTGGAGATTATTCCTCGTAGAAGACCTGTGGATTTCGGAGGAACTGGGTGATTGTGGATGACTTTCTTGTCTTTTACGAGTGCTATTATTACGTTGTTGAATTATGATGGATCTTACGTTATTGAATCGTGATGGATATTACGTTATTGAATCGTAATGGAAATGACGTTATTGAAACGTGATGGATACTACGTTATTGAATCGTGATGGAAATTACGTTACTAAATCGTGACGGATATTTCTTAAATTAAACTGAATAAGGAAGGAAAAAAAAAAAAAAGTCAAAAAGCAAAGTATCGTTGTTTCTTAACTTTGTGGCGAAATAAGTATCTGACTTTTCGTGATTTTGAAACCCGTGCATCGTTGCGTCAAAGATAAAACGAGAGAGAAGTTAACTTCCTGGCTGCAAGATAAGAAGGCTGAAACAAAAGCGAAACAACAACGAAGAACAAAATCTGACGATAAGCTACTTAGTCAGGATGAAGTCACGAATAAAAATACCGAAAAGAACAGAAGAGCTGAGATAAAAACCTATTTTCGGACAGAAAAACAAGTAGATCAAGATATAATAAGTATAGGAAAAGTTTGATTAGACAGCAAACATTCAGTTTCGTCGTATTTTATTTGTTTCGATATTTCGTCTTTCAGTGTCATTGACTGAAAACAACCCCAGATGAACGAGAAGACGGCCAATTGTGATTACACACTGGAATAGTAACCCTTCTAAGCCGAAGAATAACTTTGTTTTATTTTGATATCTAAGGATCACAGAAATATATGTGAATTTTTTTTAATGGATATATGCACGAAGAGAACACTTGACGATATACCTCAAAAGACTGCAAACAGATTGTGAAACAAATGAATTCAATCTATTAAAAAAGAAAAAAAACGATCCAAAGCAACAAAAAGACGCTACCTAAAGAATGTAATCAAAACAACAGGTGGTGCGTACGATCCGAACAGACCAGACCACAAATCATAATGCCTAAGGAAATAGTTTTGAAACAAGCATATGAGCGGGAAAAAAAACCCCAGTGAATAAATAAATTAGTACGGAAAATGCTGCGAAAATACCAACTAGCCAAGAGTGAGGAGGGCCAGAAGAAATGTGTTGTACAGCATCATCAGTGTTGTTGATGAAGGCAGTTTGTTGTTGGTCGCCATGTCTGCTTGTGAGCTGAACGCTGGTCGTCATCATTATGAGAGCACTGGCTAGGCAGAGACTGCATCTCTTCTGTCTTGTCTCTCTTCTCCTTCTGCCACATATCGGGGCCTTCTTTGGGTAAGCATCTTATGGTGGTCCATGTGGTCTTTGCTGGTTTTTTGTTGTTGTTGTTTGGTTCTTTTTTGTTTTTTTGTTTTTGTTAATCAAATGGATAAGTTCGTTAGACTTCAGACATATTTCTGTAGTTCAACACTCGAACAAGCATCTGGAAATTTTTTTTCAACCTCTGTGTCTGTCTGTCTGTATGTCTGTCTGTCTGTCTATCTGTTTCTCTATCTGTCTGTCTGTCTCTGTCTGTCTGTCTATCTGTCTCTATCTCTCTCTGTCTCTCTCATTTCCTTCTTCTTCTTCTTCTTCTCTTCTCTTCTTTTCTTTTTCTTCTTCTTCTGTACCTCTTTCTCTCTCTGTCTCTGTCTCTCTGTCTCTGTCTCTGTCTCTGTCTCTCTCTCTCTCTCTCTCTCTCTATTAATATATATGTATGTATATATATAGATATGTATGTATATTATGTATATATATATATATATGCACATATGTATATATATATATTATATATATATATATGTGTGTGTGTGTGTGTGTGTGTGTGTGTGTGTGTGTGTGTGTGTGTCTGTGTGTGTCTGTGTCTGTGTGTGTGAGAGAATGAGAGTAAGTGAGTACGAGTGAGTGAGAGAGAGAGAGAGAGAGTGTGTGTGTTGTGTGTGCGTATGCATGTGCGACAGTGCGTGCGGGCGCGGGCGCGGGCGCGGGGCGCGCGCGCCCTCGCGTGTGTGTAATATTTGTGTCTGCGTGATTGTGTCTGTATCTGAATCTTTGTTACCAAGATGTTTTAACAATATTTTCTCAGCTGTTTCTGGATGGATCTTTACCAAATGTAGATCAACGGTATGGACCGTTGAGGAATCGCGAATGCGTAAATGTAATTCGAAACTCATAACACCAAGGTCAAGGTCACACAGACCCCCCCCCCCTAAAAAAAGTAAATGTCTAAAAATCAACATTTTTTGAGAGAGATGTGTGAGTGGCACTTTCTCTGGAACGCTTGACGATCTCTAAAATCTGTTTCCTTTGTTATGACAGTCTTCCAATGTCCCTGATGCTCTGTGTGGGCTGACTGGTTCTATAGATAGAGCCGTGGACTCAGGATCTGATACCTCGAGTTCAAACCCAACTCGCAACATTAAACATTGGCCTGTTTGCTGCCCATCTTAATGTTTTCATCATTCTGGCGGTGTCAGCTTAGTGTTTCAAAGGTCTCCCCCCCCCCACCACCTTCCACTTTCTGCTTCTCAGTTCAAGACCTTTGGGTTTTGCGCAGGCTTAGGGAGTCTGCCAGATAATTGCTGGCAGATTTGGGTGGAGAGCATATGGAATTGTCCGAGATCGATGAATCCCTCTTGAACAAACTCCAAACTCCATACTTCCTGCTCATCAACTGAAATTTCTTCAAGATCACAGTGACCTTGAGAAGTACAAACTCTGGATTTTTCTGCTATATTTTTTGTATAGAAAGGGAAATTGTGAGAATGCCTTGACCATTTAAAAACAATTTCTCTCGATCCTGCTATTCTACAGAAAATGTGTCAGACCATAATGGACATCTTAAACGATTACCAGAAGTTCAATGGGATGAAGAATGGTGTCAACTTACCACTGCGTTCTCTGTCTGTTTATGAAACAACTCATCTCTTTTAACCTGGAACAGTTTGTGGAAATGTTAACAGAAAATAGCCGTGAAAATAATTGAATTCTAAAACACCAAAATTATCGCAGATAACAATCAGTTGTAATAATGATGCATCGTGTCGAATCGTATTGTGTAGTACCATCACTGGTTAGGCAGACCATGTTCATGTTTGAGCCTTACGAAGACACAGCATCTAACCTGCTCCACGCTTGGACCCAGTTTTCATAGGCACAGCTTGTTGCATCGCATTTTCAGTGATGCCACGCAATTGAACTAGATATAGCCTCATTCTATATTATATTTGACAATTGAACTAAATATAGCGTCATTCTATATTATATTTGACAATTGAACTAGATATAGCGTCATTCTATATTATATTTGACAATTGAATAGACATAGCGTCATTCTATATTATATTTGACAATTGAACTAGACATAGCCTCATTCTATATTATATTTGACAATTGAAATAGATATGGCGTCATTCTATATTATATTTGACAATTGAAATAGATATGCGTCATTCTATATTATATTTGACAATTGAACTAGATATAGCGTCATTCTATATTATATTTGACAATTAAAATAGATATGGCATCATTCTAATTTTGCACATATTGATGGTCGGAAAGGTTGTATTTCATTAAATTCAAGTTAAAAGTATTCACTACCAGTCTGGTACATGTGGAAATCAATGCATACTTTTTTAATAGACATTGCCGGCAATAACATCCTCGTAAATAGATAGCAAGTAATATATTACATACTTGAACTAGACATTTTTCCTTTATGTCTTTCTTTTGTTATTCTTTTATCTTTTGCGTTTATATACGTGCATTAGTATTATGATATGCCTATCATGCTAATGTATCATTAGTTACCCGTGCATGATCTATTCTCGGATACAAATACAATGGTTATGTTAAGCATTTTTGATATTTTAGCTAACACGCTAACACTTTACAGGAAACCATTCGGTTTGAAAGCATAAAAAAAACTCTGAGGAGAGCTAGACAGTACAAGATCCTCAGAGGAGAAACCCCCCCCCCCCACCTCAAGCACGTTTTTCGGCCCTAAAACTGTCGCAGCGATTATCCTTCGTCTACTGCTTTGCATTTAGTTTGAAACTATTTAGTT
>CM060305.1:150927881-150942881 GCA_030674185.1 Monoplex corrugatus
GTAGGAGAACTGAAGGCACGGAAGCACAGGTAGGGTACCATATAGAAGCTAGCGCAGTACAGACTGAAATGATGAACCTTCGTTGCTGCTTTACGTGCCAATGGCAAAATGGGAGTCAGTAAGTAAAGTAAGTAAGTAAGTAAGTAAGTAAGTAAGTAAGTAAGTAAGTAAGTAAGTACAGTAAGTAAAGTAAATGTAATGTAAAGTGAAGTAAAGTAAAGTAAAGTAACAGTAAAGTACAGTACAGTAAAGTAAAGTAATGTAAAGTAAAGTAAAGTAAAGTAAAGTAAAGTACAGAAAAGTACAGTACAGTAAGTACAGTACAGTAAAGTACAGTACAGTAAAGTACAGTACAGTAAAGTAAGTAAAGTAAAGTAAAGTAAAGTAAAGTAAAGTAAAGTAAAGTACAGTACAGTACAGTACAGTACAGTAAAGTAAAGTACAGTACAGTACAGTAAAGTACAGTTCAGTACAGTATAGTTCAGTACAGTACAGTAAAGTACAGTACAGTACAGTAAGTAAAGTAAAGTAAAGTAAAGTAGAAGTACAGTACAGTACAGTACAGTACAGTACAGTAAAGTAAGTTAGTACGAACAGGCAGTAAATGAGTGAGTGAGTGAGTAAGTAAGTAAGTACGAACGGGCAGTAAGTCAGTCATCAGTCAGTCAGTCAGTCAGTCAGTCAGTCAGTCAGTCAGTTAGTAAATAAGTAAGTAAGTATAAGTAAGTAAGTAAGCAAGCAAACAAGCAAACAAGCAAGCAAAAAATTACAATAAGTAATTAAGACATTCTCATTTCAATTCCGCAGGTTAACGGCCCGGGAACCGCTGTCGACTCTAAGCTGGGAAGTGCAGGACAACGTCATGGGAATGCCAGATAAACTACAGCGGCACAACACCGGCAACAGCGGCGGCATCGGCAACGGAATCGGCAACGGCAACGACGGCAACGGCAGCGGCAGAAGGAGATACCCTTCCGCGCGTCACCTTTGTAAGCTTCTAAAGCTTCATCGGCGGCAGGCGCGTATGTGCCGGCGGGGTAAAGGCATCCCTGAGACCTTGATCAAAGCAACCCGCCTGTCCGTGTTGGAATGCCAGCATCAGTTTAAGTACGAACGATGGAACTGTTCCTTGGGCCAGTACCGTCAGAAGATACTGCAGAAAGGTCAGTGACATGTCAGCAAATTTATTTTGTCTTTGTTTTCGTGATTTGTTTTGTTGTGTTTTTGTTTTATGTTTAGTTGCTTGTTGGTTGTCTTTTTCGTCTCTTTCACTACAGCACCTTATTCACCAAATCCCACTGTGGGGATGCCAGGGGCTCTTTCGATATGAATAGTATCCCCACCTTCTGGAAATTCTGTGTTAGAAAATTTTCTGTCATCTCTTTGTTTCTGCCTTGTTCCTTTGGTTTCTGTCATTTCTTTTTATCATTTTCTGTCTTGTTGGTCCATTCACCTGTATGTGGTCGATGAAGTCTTACGGAAGTTCTCTTAGGATTGATAATTGGGTACATCTTTTAAGTGCATTTTTGGCTCTATGGAAATGAGATATGCGAAAGCATATACATTCTTTTTGGTAAGTTAGGCCTGTTTTTACACATGCTTTAGTGTCCTTAATTATGTTTAAATTTGTATTCAGGTGGGTTTTTTTTTAATTTCCCGCGTGATAAACTGGACGGAATAGTCAACGTCAGGGGCATCTCTCATTAAATTATGTGGGCGAATGCATTGATATCTGTACTTAATTTTCTTTTCTTTTTTTTTCCTGTTGAAATATTGTGTATGGTTTAAAACGGTAAAATCCTTATGTGGATCTACGCAGTCGGCTGGGCTTTAAACAAAAATAACAATAACAATTCACCAAAATTCTGCAATAACCTTTCCATGCTAGAGTCAAGTTCCTGCCTTTGTTACCTACTCCTAACCACATTCTCCCTTTTTCAGTCTCTCTTTCTTTCATCTTTCTGTCTGTCTCTCTCCCTTACTTATCTCTCTCTCATGCTCTCAGTCATCGCCTCCTCCCTCCAACTCTTTCCTTCCCTTCCTCCCTCACTCTCCCTGCAGATCAAATAAAAGCGTCAAGAAACTTCGTTTATTTACGGATGATCTTGGACGTCTTAGGACAATTTATCACAATGCTATGATGATGTGAAAGAGGATGATAGTCATGGTGCTGTGACGCCCACACTCTGACTGCGTGACCTGGCTGTACTCTACGCTTGCTTTTATAATCGTTCCTGGCGTCAACAAGGCCTTGCGGTGTTGAACAAGAAATTGAGCAATACCCTTCATGAAGCATCGATAAAGAAATCGGACTTTGGAGATTGTTCAAGAGGAATTCATCGCACTCGTCGTCGTCATCATCATCATCATCATCATCATCATCATCATCATCATCATCATCATCATCATCATCATCATCATCATCATCATCATCATCATATGCCCTGCTGCATGGTGTTGGAGATCATGGCCCTCCATCTGAATCTATCCCTTGTCGCTGCAAGTACATCTCCCGCTCTCTCTCTCTCTCTCCTCAGCCACCCTGCAAGTCCGTCCAATATTTTCTCCCTGGGTCTGTCTGATGCTCTCTTTCCCCTCCAGCTTTCCTATTGTGTCCAGTGCTCTAATTTCTCTTTCCTCATAATATGTTCCATAAATGTATTGCACTCGTACAATCCTATAAGCCCTCCACCCAGATTTACCAGCAATTATCTGTCAGACTCCCTGAGCACGGGCAAAATCTTATGCAGTGGCAAGGTCTTGAAATGGGTAGGGTAAAAGAGACCTGTGAAAAACTAGGTTGACACCATCAGAATGATAGGAACCTTAAGATGGGCAGTGAACAAGTCAAGTGAGTGTATTAAGACTTGACTTTGGGTCTCAGTCTTCCCAATGAGCCCCTAGCATACTCAACATTGCATTGAGTAGGAGCCGGTCAGTACTGAAAAATCCCACAATAAGTTTTTGAAGTAATGGAAGTTTGAACCACGTTCTCCCAGTCGGTAGCTCCATTGCGCTAACCACTTTGCCACACCGACTAGCATAATTCATGCTATTGAAAACATTAATAGGCAGGATCAAAACTTTTGTGTGCTACTCAATCAACACATTCCAATCTACGTATAAGAACTAGAGACATCCATGTGAATAATTTTGTAAACATTCCAAATAAATGAAAACCCAATATTCTACAACGGTAATCAAAATTAAAACACTTTAATAGAAAAAGAAGAGGAAGGAGGAGGAGGAGGAGGAGAAGAAGAAGAAGAAGATATAGAAAAAGAAGTAGAAGAGCAGCAATATCAGCAAACAAACATCACCAATAACATCAGCAACAAAAACAAAACAACATCAGCAATGAGGAACAAAATAACCAACCAAACAAAACGAACAAAAACAAACAATCATTACAGCTTACTCGCAAACTTAAATAACAAAAACTGCGATCGACTTCTGTTCAACACTAACGAAACCCTAAAAAAATAAGGTGGTATTATCCGTCTTGTAGTCAACCAGATTGTAGTTTATGACTGTAAGCCTATGCTGCAGTTCGGGGGAGGAACAAAGAAAGACGTATTTGTGACCTCCCACCACGAAATCAGTCTTAACTCGCAGTCAGTCGAACAGCACTAGGAACTGAAAAGGTGACTGAGGGTCTGTCTGGGGTGTTTTTGACTTTTTCTCAAAATTGATTTCTGTAGACTGTAATCTATCCCCCACAGAAATTCTTTTTCTTGAAAAAATATTATAAATCAATTTAAAATGGTATTTTAATGCACTGATCGCAGCAGAAAGAACGCAATTTCCTATCAAAAGTACCTATTTTTGTCTCTTATTATAAACCGTAACATGTGCAGTACCCGCACATGTAATATATTGACGGAAAGGTATTTATTGCACCTTTAAGAAAATGACAGCGAAAATTAGAAACAAACTGGGTCAAAGCCACCAAATAAAGAAATTTAAGGAAAATGTGTAGGAGAGTTCACAAAAACTTTAGAGGCCATTCTCAAAATGGCCGTCATACAACTTAACGACTTTAAGCATACATAACTTCTACATTTTTTTTTAGTACAAGCTTTATTCAAGTACCAAAATAATCAGCAGAATGTACACTTTCCAGTGATATGTATATCTCAAAATGCCCAAAATACTAGTTAAGACTGATTTCGTGGTGGGAGGTCACATTTGTTTGGAAAAACACATCGGGTGCCACATAATTTTCATGCCACTGAGTTCAAGAGAAAAACCATACCAAACGAAAACTACAACTCCGTTCCCTATTCCTCAACCTTTCCCACCCCTGTTTATTCCTCTCAACCCTTGCTTGACTTACAATGCCCTTTAAAGGCCAATCGCTTCATTAGTGAATATTGTCTACAGCTACTCTCCCTTATCACGCAGTGGACATTTACCAGTGCATGTCTTCTTGGGGAGGGGACCAGGCAACAGTGTGTCGTGTGTGTGTGTGTGTGTGTGTGTGTGTGTGTGTGTGTATGTGTGTGTGTGTGTGTGTGTGTGTGTGTGTGTGTGTGTGTATGTGTGTGTGTGTGTGTGTGTGTGTGTGTGTGTGTGTGTGTCTGTGTGTGAGAGAGAGAGAGAGAGAGAAAGAGAGAGAGAGAGAGAGAGATTTTTGTTGTTGAGTTTTTGAGGGTTGCGGCATAAGAGAAAGAAGGAGATTCTTGTTAATGTTTACCATGAAGCATACATCATTTCATATTAAAAATGAAAAAGGACGAACGAGATCCGCCAGTCTTCAAAGTTACAGAGAAAAGGGACTAAGTTTTCTCATACCAAGGGGCGTCTGTTAGTTTTCTGGATGTCCTCTTCAGAGATGAGGATGGTTGTAAAGTGAATCAAATAGCTTGTTATCAATATGTGCCTGTTGACTGCTATATCACCAGAAAGGAAGAACACGACATTGAAGTAATGGTGACCTGGGAAATGTTCTGTTGATATGCCCGTTAAAATGTGCCATGTAAGTATTGAAAAAGTATTTCGGACCCTATTGGGACTTTTTTTCTACGCCATACATGGAATGGCAACTGCATTCGATAGTTTTTTAAGGGTAGTTTTATGTAGCTGTTAGGACACAAGAAAGTCGTACTACCTAAATTGACAATAAACTGACAATGATTAGAGCCCCAACCAGGGCAACACTTTCCTTTTGTCCCACATTTGATGGCCCTACATGCCCTGATCTTGGGGGTGATCTCAGATTCGGTTCCCTCTACAGGTTCAGCGCCGGAGGAAGAGTCAAGATAAGGGTGTTTGGAGTAAGTGGTTCATGGAGGCTGTCGTTGTACGATGTGGTGGTTGTTTGTTTACCAGTGGGGTGGGAGGGTTGTGAGTAGGTTGGCGGGAGGTGGGACGGGGGGGGCGGGGGGCTCTCACTCGGTTTGGCTCCGTGACTGAGCCGTTAGTATCATAAGTAGGGTCGTAATGGGCAATGTCAGCAGTAACTTGGACCAGAACAGGCACTTCATCAAAATGAACCTGCAATACAGTCACATCTGGTGGATGGCCTTACGGCAGTTTGGCATCGCTGGCTCCCATAGGATCTCAGGTATTGGGACTTCCACTGAGTGAAATCTGGGGTGGTAGTCTGTTGCAGAGCCAGAGTGAGCGGCTTGATATCAACATCACTCAAACGGTGCAGAAAATGGGAAAGCTTAAAAACAAACAAACAAACAAACAAACAACAAAACAAACAACCAACCAAACAAACTAACTAGCTAGCTAACTAACTAACTAACTAACTAACTAACTAACTAACTAACTAACTAACTAACTAACTAACTAACTAACAAACAAAACAAACAAAAAATCAAAATCAAAAGAAGGTGACGGTTTCAAGGTTCAACGGACAACAATTTCCTTGGTTTATCGTCTGGGTAGCTCGGCCACAGAACGTGTGTCCCCCTTTCTTTCAGCATTCACGGCTTGTTGACACAGACATGCTTTCAGTTTCCCTTACACAGATTAACAAAGCTAAGACATAGTTTACGACTCGCTGCATCGCCCGTGTTTGTTGGTAACGTTCACCAACGTCTGTGGAGGGGAGCGACTGGAAATCCAGCTGTTGCGAGGTAGCGAGGAAGAGCAATAGAGGTTATCTCGGTCTTAACCTCGCCAGTCGGACAAAACCCGGGAGGAAGTATCGCAGACACGAGACGATCATAGTCAATGAAGACGTCCACTTTCAATGAGATGGGGACAGGGACCCGAAAGGAGCTGGCCTCGTAAAGCCTCTTGGTGGAGACAAGTGGTTCTGATAGGAAGGTGATTTAGAGTCACCAATATTCTTCGCTCGCGTCTGCCTCGCGGGGAGTCCAGCCATTTGAAGTTTTTGTCCTTGTGGGGGTGCTGATGTTCCTGCGTGTTTCTTATTCCTCTCCATATTTCATCTGATGATTGTACGTTATGTGGGAGGGTAGGGCGGTGTGAATGTACACTCTGGGGGAGGAAGGTGGAACTGTGTTCGTGGGAGGTCGGGGCGGACAAGGGGGATAAGATTTTAAACTCGGGTTAAGAAGTTAGGTTGGGGTTATCGACGTTTATTGACCTGGATGGTCCAAATGATTACGTGTCATTACGACAGTGGATGTTGGAGAGGGCAATGGATTGTTTGATTATTTGGCTGTTAATAAAACGATAAAAAGGAAACACAAACCAGAAGAACAAGAAAACCAATGTAAGCGCGTCTCCAACAAGACAAAACAAAACAAGCGCAAATTTTCGGCCAACTAGCCTTTGTCAAGCGCGAACGCACGGTCACAGACAAATCACAGACGCCAAACAATGGATAATAAAAACGGGACTAAAAACTTCCCTGCCGCCTCGTCCTGTGGGTAAGAGATCAAGAAGACATGATAACGCGCATACCATAGCGATACTATACATTATGTACGTGTTCTAGACTCAACTGGCAATGCCACTGTTTCTGTATCTGTCTTTCTGGTTCTCTGTCTGTTTCTTTACATCTCACTTGATAGTTTGTAACTTGTTACTTGTAGCTTGGCAAGTCTGAAAATCACCAGCTTTCAACCGACTCCATTGACTGTTGGAGAACAATTTCTCCTTTACAAGATTATCAATAATTGTACTAAGAGTCTCATTTTGCTTCCCAACTTGTTTGGTGGTCAGCAGTTCATGCAGGTTTCACTGCAGTAGCCAGGATTTGATTTCCTGCATGGGGATTCCTTTTCCAAAGATCTTCCCGCCATCAGTACTTATGGAGAAGATTATAGCATCTACCATGATTATTTTGGGTTTTCATCACATGGTATGTGTGGCGTAACGCAAATGAAACCACTGGAACTCTGTGGAGCTTCTTGCAAACTGAACCCCTCCCTATCTGTCAGGTGATCCGGTCATGAGACATTAAACAATATAGACAAACCATTCTAACAATCCCGCTTTTTATACAAAATTCGTAACAGAAAATTCAGATTGTATATTTGTCAAGATTGCTTTGACCTTGAAAATCCTTAAAATAAAATAAAAGTTGATGTGATGTAAGGGCAGTGACAGACTGAGAAATAAAAGTTGATGTGATGTAAGGGCAGTGACAGACTGAGAAATAAAAGTTGATGTGATGTAAGGGCAGTGACAGACTGAGAAATAAAAGTTGATGTGACGTAAGGGCAGTGACAGACTGAGAAATAAAAGTTGATGTGACGTAAGGGCAGTGACAACTAAGAAATAAAAGTTGATGTGACGTAAGGGCAATAACAGACAGAAATAAAAGTTGATGTGACGTAAGGGCAGTGACAGACTGAGAAATAAAAGTTGATGTGACGTAAGGCAGTGACAGACTGAGAAATAAAAGTTGATGTGATGTAAGGCAGTGACAGACTTACATCAGTGTGAACAGACTTTAAATACCATAAAACGTTTCTAAGAAAATGCTATTCACACACCTTTCTAAAAATTGCTAATTTTAAGCACCTTTTGGTCTGTATAACCTTGACATTGGCGTACCGACTTTCAAAGTTATACATTCTCAATTCTTCTTTGAGCCAAATTTGGTGAAGGTCCACCATGAATGACACAAGAAAATCTTGCTAACACTTTTTTGTCACAGACACACAGACAAAGGCATCATTATAAACCGTTTATTGTCAGGTTAACATAAAAATTGTACAGACTCACAGACACCAATACAGATAGACTCACGCACACATAGACACATACACACAGACTCACAAACACACTTCAGGTCGATACGAAACAATTCCCTCTTACCTCGGTTTTGGATGAAAAAGGGATATTGAAAAACAACAACAACAACAACAGTGACGACAACAGTATCAAAAAAAGATGCCGCATGTTCTTGTGAGTAATTATATCAGCAAAATATTACCTTTGGTATCTTCAATACTGTCTTGTCAAAAATACTAAAGCATTTTTATTTGATTTTATTTTATTTCATTTCGTTTTATTTAATTTCATTTTATTTTATTTTATCTATTTATTTTATTTTATTTTATTTATTTTCATTTTATCTTATTTGATTTTAGACATTTTAGTCAGTTTAGTCCTTTTCTTTCATTGGACGAAGCAGCCGGGAAGTTTCAGTCTTTTTCTCCTAATTTTTGTACTTGGTGTTTGCTCGTTTGTGAACTTGCGCTTGACAAATTGGCCGAAAATTTGCGCCTGTCTTGTCTGGTTGTATTAAATACGCGTTCTGATTCTTTTTTCGTTTTTTTTTTCCTGGTTCTTATTTTGTTTTATCTTATTTTATTTTTGTTTGTCGTTCGTTCTCTCTTTCTCTCTGTCTGCCTGGCTGCAACAAGTCATCAATTTACTGCCTGGTATGCTATTCGCATGTAGGGCAACGAAGGTTCTTCACTCTTGTCTGTTCTGTGACAGTCTCTGTATGGTACCCTAGCTGTGTTTAAAGGCTGTAAGGTCTCCGTGTGCTGTTCATCGCCAGATTGTCCTAGGACTTCCCGCTTTCATTTTGCTTCTGATCGTAAACACAGGGCAGTCTAGGTGATGTGATCCTGCGAGTGCTCAAGGTTGCAATGATATCGTTCAGGAAGGTAGGGATGAGAATAGTAAGCGAGACTGCTACTCATATAATTGTAGCAATGAAACTGGAAATGTGCTGATGTTTAAACGAGGAACTTGGAAATCTGAAATCAGTATGTGTCTTTTATTATTATCGATTTATTACCGTATACTGTCTTGTGTTAGTCAGTCCTGTTCTTTTATGTCTTCTTTATGCGCGTATGAGTACGAGCATAAATTTGTGCGGGCATGTGAGGAATCAAGCACGCACGAACTCAGTCTTGTGCGGTAATGTGTGACACAAGAATCAGAATGTGACTTTGTTCAAGGATTCATTGCACTTGGACAATTCCATACGTGCTTCACCCAAATCTATCAGTGACGATCCGGCAGACTCCTTGACCCTGCGCAAAACCCTCTGCGCAAGCAAGATCTTGAAATCAGTGGGGATAAGACAACCCAATGAAACAGTAAACTAGCACCATCAGACTGATTAGGAACATTGGACTGGGCAAAGCAAACCATTATTTGTTGCCAAAACAAGTGCGACTGCCAGCGTCCAAGCAAACAGGAACCAGAAGAACAAGCAAAACAAAAAGGACGCGTATTCAATACAACAAGACAAGACAAGCGCAAATTTTCGGCGAACCGACCTTTGTCAAGCGCGAATGCAAATGATTTAGTCCCTTTCTGTCCACTGGCGAGGCTTCAGGGAAGTTTTTAGTCCTTTTCTTATTATCCGTCGGTTGGTGTCTGTTCGTGATCGTGCATTCGCGCTTGACAAAGGCCGGTTGGCCGAAAATTTGCGCTTGTCTTGTCTTGTTGTATTGAATACGCGTCCTTTTTGGTTTGCTTGTTCTTCTGGTTAATTTTTTGTTTCGTTTTGTACACAAGTATTATTACGAAATCGGTCCTTGATTAAAATAAATGTGTCTTATTCGCCTGACGGAAGCTGACACAGAACTAGGACCCATGACATCAGGAGTATAAGTATCACACCTTACAACTTAATCAGCTCAAAACAGACGGAGAGATAAATCTTACACCCGGCATACCTCAACTCCCACATTCCCACGATAGCAGGAGGGTGGACGGGACAGACACAGACACCATACTCGTTTTGTGAGACAAGTGAGCTTCCCCTCTTCACTCCGACCCTCGCTATCTAAGTTGTGCTGATCTACCCGGAGTATTCCTGTGCCCACCCTGTCTGTCACTCACCCGACATATCACAGCACCCACCCCGTTTCCAGGATAAAGGGGAGCAATCCGAGGCCTAATCACTCCTCTTATCCGCTTCTCTGATCTCCATTTGATGAACTGCCCACCTTGCCTCCGCCGACCACCGAAGCACGAGGTTTTTGGAATGCCAGGACGATAAGGCCCTGCTCACACGTTGTTATTTCCCCATTCTTTTTAATACGTTCACTTTCACGTTAAATGATGAGGGGAAAAAGACAACTGGTAACGTACAGTCTGCTGACAGAATTTGGACAGCAGTTTGATAACGCCTGCCCACTCGTTCATTCTTCTGTATTTTCTTGATGCGTTCACTTAGGTAAGAAAAGAAGTTACAAAAAAGTAGCGTATCTGTCTACCGACAATTTTTGGAAGGCGGCTGTTAAGGTCACGGCTCATTTGTCCTCTTTCCTCACTGTCTCATAGTCAATTTTCAGTGGTTGCAGGGGTCGGGATGGGGAAGAACAGCTCTAAAGAAGATGTAGCCCACAATTTACTGACCGCTTTTTTGGAAAAGAAATACACAAGGCCTTAATCAAACATTGTAGCTCTTTCCACACTTTCTTGTCTTTCGTTAGCGAGGTTTTATTTTAAAACTCTGAAGAACTAGCTACGGTTTGTTGACAGGCTTACTTTTAACAAGCAAACTTCCAGAAATTCGGTAGGAATTGTCTAGTATTTTGGTAGTCACATTGTTATTGCGAACCTCTTATTGCTCAAAAAGACATTCCTGATCCTTTGGTGTTTTTAAGAGCAATTTTTGGAAGTTTGAAAGAAGTCACCTTTTCAGCTCTCTTGCACGCTGCAAACGTTTTGGGTAAGGGAAAGTGGACCTTAATGTCCAACGTGGTTGCAGGTCGATTTAATTTCGTAATTGACTGAGACCTTTCTGCAATTATTTATTATTTTGTTAAGATAATTAGTGAATCCTTGTCAGTTATTGATTAGTAGTCATTAGACATTTAAGGACTCGTGTCAAATGCAGAGGTGTCTCTGAGACGAAGACAAATAATTTTGGTCAATCAAGAACACTCTTTATAAAAAAAATTACTTGGAAAGTACGGAATAATGGGTATCAGATCCGAGTTTACATGATTAGACTTTGTCATCAAATGTCTCCTATTTAATCCATATTTATGCATCAATACCATCACCGACTTCTTTAAACCCTATAACACCCGATTTTACGTTTTTATACCAACGATAAATTTCGACAAACCTTGCAACACTCGACCAAGTGTGAGCAGCCCCTAACAACCTTAGTCAGCACCCGCATGAACTGATAGTCCAGAATAACACAGAGCGCTTCGGAAGAGCGTCCTGTGCGTGTCCCGCTTGGGCCAAACACCGGTGTAGGGGCATAAGGGTGTTGGTAGACTACCGCTTCGAGTGGGACAAACTAACGGATTAAGTTTGGAGGGGTAGGGATCTGGCGTGACCCTCATGTTGTCTTGTCGTCTGATGCTGGACACACTGTCTGGTGGACAAGCTTGGAGTGCTCCAGGTGTTATCGGTTTTACCGTGATCGTTATCATAAGCGTGTCGCCACGAGTTATCACAGCGTGCTCAGCAAGGATGATCTGTCTACATGCTTATGGAAATCATTGTTCCGATTTTGATAATATCAACCTTTTCACTCCTACACCCTATCTGCAAACACTTGACTCTTTCACTCCCTTAACCTATCCGCAAACTTCTTGCAGGATGCTGGTGGATAGGGTGAGGGAATGAAAGGGTTAAGGTTTTGATTTGCTGTCATGGCTGATAATGCAGGATGCTGGTGGACAGGGTGAGGGAATCAAAGGGTTAAGGGATACTGTGACCCTGACTTGGGTATGATTAACTCTTTTTATATTGTGAGCAGTAAGCATGAGTCAAATCTTTCTTATCCGTTCACATACATATTGCATTCACTCACAGAGTATATGTCTGTTTGTGCATTTATTTATTTCTTCATCGCAGATTCTATGTCTGTTTGTGTATTTATCTCTTTCTCCATCAGAGATTCTATGTCTGTTTGTGTATTGATCTCTTTCTCCTCTGTTTCATGCGCACACGTATGCACACAAAACGCATACACATAAACGTCCGAACATGCACGTACCAAGACAGAGACAAACGAATAAATTCCCGCACGAGCACACACGCACCTCAACGCAACCAAAATTATCCACCAGATAGTAGAAAACAGAAAATAGATGAAAAAAATGTACAAACACAAACAAAACAAAACCAACCAACCAACAAACAAACAAACAAACAAACAAACCAAACAAACAAACAAAAGAGTACATCGATAGGTAGACAAACACAAATAAATGTATCAAAAGATTATCACTGAGGGCGTTAGGGACCGGAATGACAGAGACCACAACTTAACCCTTTCGACTCCCGCACCATATCCACCAGCATCCTGCAAAACAAAAACTTAAACCTTTGATTCCTTCACCCTATTTGATTCTCTCACCCTTTCCACCAGCTTCCTGCGGGAAGGTGGTGGATAGGGTGAGGGAATCAAAGGGTTACGTTTTTGCAGTTGGTGGATAGGATGCGGGGATCAAAGAGTTGAGGCCAGCATTATGAGGTTATACCCATCTTCTCTCGCTGCTGCTTTACCTTCCTCAATCCCACACTAGATAATTTCAGTTTCAATTTCAGTTTCAATTTCAGTTTCAATTTCTCAAAATGACATCTCCGCGCTCGGAATGAATTCCGATGCACTAACGTTACAGGTGCCATGTGATGGAGAAGATCCAGAATGATCTCGGCACAAGCCTTAAGCCTGCACATAAACCCATGAGCTGGCCAGATCCGGAGGTCCTACCTAGAGAGTTCCATAACCCTGGGGTTGTAGGGGATCGATATGGTAGAGACCTCAACATTTTCGCGAGGCCAGCACCACGGCAAGAAGGCTGATTGGTCTCCAAGGGGTAGGGCCTGGGAAATCAACCTGTCTCTCCAATGTTCTTTACCAAGGCAGCCGGGCAATGTCCTGCTCTTCACGATTTTCAACTGCCGTGGGATCTTTAGCGTGCGCAGCCAGAAGGCACACGGGTCCGACTCGTTTTTCGTCCCCTTCCGAAGGACTAGACGCTCAGTTCGATTTTCCGGTCAAACTGAGGAGAAAAGTCGAGGCCTCTACTGGGAAAGAACCTTGAAACTTTGTGTTTAGTTGTTGGCAGGCGAACATCTGAACCATTCTGCCACTCTTCTCCCGAGTTGTTATTCATTTACTTTTGAGTGGACTGGAGGCCACGCGAACAAACCCTTTTCCCAGCCAGACACAAACCCATGCACTCAGGGTGAAAAGCGGGGAACTCTACCTCTGCGCCAAGCAGGCCCTCAGCGAGCCGCCTGTCAAAACGACTGTATCTCATGATGTTCAACAAGTTTGACCAGCAGCAGGGCGCGTGACCTTAGCCCTAGACATATACATGTACTCCATCATCGTCATCATCATTATCGTCGTCGTCGTTTTCGCTAAGTGTCCTCACGCCATGGCCCGTCCAGGGGTCATCTGTCTGGAGTGTCCGAAGACAGAGAGTGACCACTGAATCAAAGTAATGCCCCACGTCTGTCTCAACGGTCTGGGGAGGGAGCTGGGGGTAGGAAGGGGGAGGGAAGGGTGCGGGAGGTAAGGGTAGTGGGTTGGGGAGTGGTCAGATCAGATGGCCAAAAGCAAAACTAGCTGAACCTGCATAACCACAAGTAGGTAACCTGCCGTGCACATAGCCTGTGGCTCAGTGGACAGAGGTGTAGATTTAGGGTTTGAGTCTTTGGTTTCAGTCCCAATACAGAACGTAATGTAAACAAACAAACAAACAAACAAAAACAAACAAATAAACAAACAACCAACCAACCAACCAAACAAATGACTTGATAGATAAATAAATGAACAGATAGATAGATAGATAGATAGATAGATAGATAGATAGATACATACATACATACATACATACATACATACATACATACATACATACATACATAATACATAGAAAAAGAAAGAAAGAAAGAAATTAGATAAATAAATAAATGACATGATAAACAAACAAACAAACAAACAAAAACAAACAAACAAATATATAAATAGACAGACAGATAGATAGATAAATAGACAGTGAGGTAAATAGATAAATAAATAAATAAATATTTTACAATTGAGTCACAAACGAAAAATTACAAGGCAACAGCGTTCTTGTCCGATTATATGATTTGGCAAAGATCAAAGGGAGGAGGGGGGGGGGGGAGGGAGTTGGGAAGCAGAAAACTATTAAATGAAAATAATAAAGGGTTTGTAGCTGAAGGAAAACCTCTCAACTCAATTAACAATAAAACTATTGGCAGGTAGCTCTTCTAATGGATAGAATAATACCAATAAAAAGAGAAAAACAAACAAACAAACAAACAGACAAACAACAACAAAGGTCAGGCCATATAAAAACGGTCAGACCATAATTATGAAAATGGTAGTCATGAAAAAGTGGTCACACATTAATCTCCATTTTCATGAAAAAAAATTAAAATCTTATCTGACAACACATTTTCACGTGCTCCTACGTAGACGCATTTCGAAAGCGCTACCACTCAAATTCCATGCGATGAGAATCCGCTCCCCCCCCCCCCCCCCGAAAAAAAAAAGCGTTGTAGATGATACCAGTGAAGGTGGTGAAGAGGTTAGCGTAA
Organism: Monoplex corrugatus; assembly: GCA_030674185.1. Lineage (NCBI taxonomy): Eukaryota > Metazoa > Mollusca > Gastropoda > Littorinimorpha > Ranellidae > Monoplex > Monoplex corrugatus. The sequence goes on from CM060305.1 coordinate 150,942,822, forward strand.
CGAACTACTGGCCCGGCTGAGGATCGAACACACAACCACTGGGTTATGAGGACAGCGCTC
>CM060305.1:150947881-150952881 GCA_030674185.1 Monoplex corrugatus
CATAGACACTTTTTCGGCAGATAACCTTGGAAGTGCTCCAGAAAGTCGATTTCTTGATAATCCATGGCAAATCTGTTGCAGAATCACTCTGAAATGAACTTTCTGTTGGACTGGCTGTAGATAGTTCATGCTTGGAGACCTAGTCACACAAAGATAGCAATCACTTCAGCCAAGACTTCTCAGCTGCTAATGTGCGAAAAGCACCCACATGCAGGTGATAGGTGTGACTTAACTTAAGGTCACAAAATGTTAAAAAAAAGTCTGGGAAACTCTTTTTCGTGTAGCCAGAAAAAAAATGAGAGTAACGTAACTCCATGACCTGCTTGTTTTCACGCTTCTGTAGCAAGCATGACGAATGGCTCATTCAGGTGAGCTGTCCAGGGGAAGGGATAATTTGTTTGTCCTCTGGTGGCTTGACCACCTCTTGTCTGTTTGTTTTCCACCCCTGTGGTCAGGCAGTCAAGAACGAGGTGTCGCTGATCAGTGTTGACATCTTAAAGGCTCATCACGCTTCATTCACACTACCGGAATCCGCTTGACCGTTGGTCACCTGGTGCTTAGGTGCACAAACTCACAGCTGTGTCAAATGTATGTGTAAGTGAGTGCTCTAACTGACTTCTTTTCTTGGTTCACATTCTGTTGTCTCAGTTTTGCTTGCCTGTGTAGTTTGTTTTCATTTATCAGAAAAAAATTAAAGAGAAATGTTTTGATCTGATTGATCAACTAGCGATCCAAGTGATCATCATACCAATCAACAAATCAACCATCCAGCAAACAAATCACATGATCAATATAAGCTGCAATAAGATATTTTATAATCACATGTTTGTGGATATTACGAAATGCCTCAGACTCCCATCTCTACCCCTCCATCCCTTCAGGAAACACACACACACACACGCACACACGCACACACTCAGTGTCACACACACACACAGTGTCACACAAAACACAGTGTCACACACACACACAGTCACACACACACACACACACACACACACACACACACACACACACACACACACACACACACACACACACACACACACCGAAAAGGCTCCCAAAGGGGCTGGTCGGTAGTCTGTCATTACGATTAGAGGCGGTGATCAAGTGTGCTTGACTTCGCCAGGTAGGCTGGTGGTCTGACCAATGAAGCGGACCAGTTTCACAATTCGGCACACCCCTCTATTTTTCACCCTCCCTTCTTTCCTCCCCCTCCTCCTCTCTCTCTCTCTGTCTCTCTGTGTGTCTGTCTGTCTCTCTCTTTTTTTTTCTCTCTCGCTCTCTTCGTCTGTCTGACAGCCATATGACCATCGTTTCTTGTTCTGGTTAAAAATGATTGAGTGATTGAGTGTGTGTGTGTGTGTGTGTGTGTGTGTGTGTGTGTGTGTGTGTGGTGTGTTGTGTGTGTGGTGTGTGTGTGTTGTGTGTGTGTGGTGTGAGTGTGTGTGTGTGTGTGTGTGTGTGTGTGTGTGTGTGTGTGTGTTGTGTGTGTGTGTGTCCTATATTGCTTGAATGTCCCTTTTCTACACAGTATTATTATCTATTTCTTTTTCAACATTATGGATTTTATATAAAATTCAGGCTGCTCTCAGTGAGGAGAGTATATATATATATATATATGGAGCACCATCCATTCCCACATTTCTTTTTGTGTTTCTATATAGCTATGAAAATGATTATTTTTCTGTATGGTCTACATAACTGACTTTGTAAGATATGTCATGCTGTACATAACTTCCTGTTTCATTGACTGTTTACTTACAGCCTATCTGTTACATAGAAGACATAATCAAAGCATGCTGACTGATATAAGCCAGATTTCAAATAGAAGCTCTCACATGGGTAAGCAGAGAAAGAGAATTTATCTAGCACTGCATTGACCCCATTTGATTCACAGTTTAATGTAGTCTAGCCTAGACTTGACTTACTATCTGTGTCATCCTCATTATCATTGTCATGTGTCATGATGCATGGAGTTGGCAATCATGGGTGTCCATACGAATCTATCTTTTGTTGCTGCAAGTATATCTCTTACCCTTTCTGTCCCCATACACTCTACAAAACTGTCTAATATTTTCTCCCTCGGTCTACCTGGTGCTGTTTTTTCCTCTAGCTTTCCTGTTGTGATTAGGTGCTCCAATTTGTTTTGCCTCATAAAATGTCATATAAATGTTGCTTGTCTTTTCCTAATCTTCTTCATTAGTGTTCGTTTTGTGTTCACTTCTTTCAGGACTGTCTTGTTTGTTTGTTTATTTGTTTTTCTGTGCATGGAACTCTTAACATTCTTACAAACCACATTTCAGTTGTCTCAATCTTGTTCTGATTTTACTTATCGATTGTCCAGGCTTCGCATCCAAACAACAATATTGGTTCTATTTAATACTTATGAACTCTCTTCCTGATGTAAATTCATAGACATTTGTTGGTAAGTACGCTTTTCGTTTTCTTGATTGCTGTTTTAGTTTGGTCATCTCTGCTGAATATTTCTGAGTATCTGCCATCTAGAGTGATGACTGTTCCCAGATATTTAACAGATCAACTCATCTCAATGTTGGGCCATTTTCAGCTATTTTACACTTTTTTTTTTTACTGATTACCATGACTTCAGTTTTCTTACGATTTAGCTCTAGTCCTTTATTTCTGCTTTCTGTTTCAATTATAGTCACAACATTTTGTAGCTATTTTTCATTTTCTGCAATTAGAACGGTGTCATCTAGATAACGAAGATTGATTATCACTTTTCCTCCAATCATTATCCCAGACCATTCATCTAGGTTTCTCATGATGGTTCACTGTAAAGCAAAAACAAATCTGGTGAGAGAACACCTCCTTGTGTAATCCTTCTTTTGATGTTTTGAAAAAAGCTCATATCATTTGCTACTCTCATTGCTGCTGTTTGTTCCCGATACACACTCCTTATTATTCTTAATCTTTTTCCATCAATATTGAGCTTTTCTAATTGAATGATCAGTTCTTCATGTCTTACTCAAAAGCCATGGTATAATCAACAAAACATAGGTATATATCTTTATTCAGCTCAGCTGATCTTTCTATGAGAGTTCTGAGGATGTACATGGCATTAACAGTTCCTTTCCTGTCAACAAATCCAAAATGTTCTTCTGCTCTTTCTGTGTCATGCAGGTTTCAACAGTAAAGTGATGGAAGCCTGTTTGATTTTTACACTATCATTCATCATGTCATGCCATCCAGGATCATCTTTCAGGTTATTTTGGAAGCAAGTCACCCTGGTCTTTCTTTTCCTCTTTTGTTCTTTATGTGTCAAATAGGAATCATCATGGGTGTTATGGGGTCAGCATGAACTGAAGGCCTGAAGAGAGGTAATGCCTTATGACATCTAGGTTCCTTTACACCATACTATCAATCCAGGTCTTACTCGGTCTGCCTCACACTTTATAATCAGATAACTTCTTGTTATATGTTTTGGAGATAGTTAGTGGATTTGCATTCTGGTCATATTATCAAACTACTTGAGTCTCTATTGATGAATACGATGGTGGACTAGTGTTGCTCCCTCCATTTTTCTGGTTTTGGTGCTACTAATCGTGTTGCATCTTGTCTCGTCGACAACTCTTGTCACAGGTGATAATTTTGTGCTCCAAGGGCTTGACCAGGGCCAAGGTCTGGCATTGGTATGTTAGGAAAGGAAAGAAAATGGAAATGATAAGCTTGCTTTTGTTTTAACAGTAATGTTGGGATGTTTCAAAATTAGAACAATCTGATAACTGACATTATTTGGATTATTCTGGAATCTCAGTCTCACTGTTGAGTCTTATATCTTCTGTGAAAATGCCAATGTTGACAGATAAAAAAAACAAAAAAAAACAAACAAACAAAACCAAAAGCAAACAAATAACAACAACAACAACAAAAGAAAACTGGGTACCAAACTGAAAAGTAATGGACTTAGCTCAGCATATCTAATCTGCTTGCCAACCTGGAGACAGAGATGGAAGGTCTTGTCTGCTGCAGTGTCTCATCAGTCACCCCAATCCTACACAGGCTATGCAACTATGATATGACTCATATCGTGTGTAGCCAGTGCTACTGGCATTCACAAATAAACCAACCAAATTTTAATTTACAAAAGCATCTACTTAACCAAATTTCTGAACATGTTACGCTGTTACTACAGTCTTCCAGTACATCAAAACCACCACATAAAACTCGCATGACTGTCATGGGGCGCTGGTCGGTAGTCTGTCATTACGATTAGAGGCGGTGATCAAGTGTGCTTGACTTCGCCAGGTAGGCTGGTGGTCTGACCAATGAAGCGGACCAGTTTCACAATTCGGCATACCCCGTCGGTATTTTCACCCTCCGTCTTTTCCCCGCGTTTGTCTGACCAGCCGTATGACCATTACCTTTTGTCCTGAATGACTGACCGCAAGTTGTGTGTGTGTATGTATGTGTGTGTGTGTTGCGTGCGTGCGTGCGTGCGTGTGTGTGTGTGCGTTATGTGTGCGTGCGTGTGTGTGTGTGTGTGTGTGTGTGTGTGTGTGTATGTGTATATGTGTGTGCATGTGCCATCGAAGCTGAGTCAAGTTGAGTCATGTGGAGTCAAAACAAAGCTAAACCAGGCTGAACAGTCGAAACCAAGATGAACATGATGAGATAAGACAATTGGGTACATGATGTCCTTTCATGATGTCCTTTCTTAATACCATGATGTCCTTTTTTTCAAACCATCAAACAGCATATTGGACCATATGAAGACCTGATGACTTCAGTTAAGAAGAAAAAAAAAACTACCTTATTATGGACATGTAACAAGATCGGATGACCTTGCTAAATCAGTCCTTCAGGGAACTAACTGCTGAGTGAAGGAGACGAAGGGGAAGACAGGAAAAAAAACACGATGGCCTGACAACATTGCTGAATGGACAGAGAAACCATTGGCAGAGACCCAGGCTTTGTTTGGCACACAGCCGTCAGAGCTGGAAGAATGTGATGAATAGTTCTTTGGTGTGGTTCCTCAT
>CM060305.1:150962881-150985381 GCA_030674185.1 Monoplex corrugatus
CCAATCAACCAACCAACCAACTAACTTTCCGTTACCATAACTATTTTGCTCATTACTTTTAAAACGTTTCTTTCAAAATATGGTTCCAGGTACCAAAGAGACCTCCTTTCTGTATGCCATTTCTTCAGCGGGGCTGGTGCACGAGTTTGCACGTGCCTGCAGTCAAGGCCGCTTGGATCGCTGCACGTGCGACGAATCTCCGAACCCGGCAGAGAGCAAGAAGACATTTTTGTGGGGCGGCTGCGGAGACAATATTCGCTTCGGTTTGCAGTTCACTCGCCGCTTCCTGAAAAAGGCCCGTAAGAGTGGCAAGGACATACGGGCCAAGGTGGACCAGCACAACAGCCGGGTGGGAATTAAGGTGAAGTATTAAAGATAAATTCTTACATAAATTATATATTAACGTTATTGTTTAGTTTTAGTGTATTTATTTATTTATCTATTCGTTTGTTTCTTTATTTCTTTTCCGGTCAACCTCTTCTAAAACCAAACCAAACAAAACAAAACAAAAAGTGTTCCATATGGAAAAGAGACAGATGTGCATCTGTGTGTGTGTGTGTGTTGTGTGTGTGTGTGTAGGAGAGAGAGAGAGAGAGAGAGAGAGAGAGAGAGAGAGAGAGAGAGAGAGAGAGAGAGAGAGAGAGACTTAGCAAAGATGTGGACTACAGAGAGATTTGAATACGAAAGTTTGGAAGTCATGGCGGCATGGTCGGTAAAATGCCTAAAATCAGCACTTTTTAAAGGAGATGTCAGACAGCATTTTCTCAGGAATTTATAAAACTATTTCAATTCTGTTTTCACTGTTGTAACAATCTACCATTGTCCTCGCTTTTGTTCTCGTCTGGTGCTTCTTCAAGATCACGAAGTCCATGAGCGATGTACATAATTTAGATTTCTTGCTTTTTTTTAAAAGGAAGTTGTAAGAACGGCTGAACCATTTTGCTGTATTTGTTGTCGTCGTCGTTGTTGTTTGTTGTTGTGGTTTTAATTCTGTTTTATTATGGTGACACTATCTAAAAAGTAAATTTTGTTTGTGATGAGAAGACACAAGACAGAGAGTTCCATAACCCTACGGCGTAGGGGAGTGAAAAAGTCGACACCTCACTACCCTAGGGTCTGCTTTCTGGATGGTGCGTTTCACGTCCTCTCACTCAGTGTTGCATCTTCCCCGTGGATCAGCACAGTGAGCTGGGCGAAGTGGAGGCCGTATGCATCAAATTGTATCCACTGAAGCTGGAACTAGTACCTTCAGTCAAAAGGAAGGGGAGCTCTCTACCTTATGTCTATGGCGGTCAGACACCATTCCGTGTTGGATGGCTCGCTAACCCAGTTGGTTAAAGAGTCATGCCGATAATACAGGAAGTCTTGAGTTAGAGCCTCAGACAGACCAGTTATAAAAAAGAAAGAGACAAATTCAGACTGCCACTGCTCTGATAAGATATTAATGTAGTACAGGAGCTCTGGCTTCTAGAAATAATTATACACGATCGTGACATCATAATTTCATTCAGTTTCGAACTTGTACGAAAATCGTTATCTTTTTTTTTTATTTATGTGTAAAGTACGTTTTCTATCTATTCGTTGTTCATGAAAACAGATGTTCACAATCATAATATGGAAATATGTAATTGTAACTTTCTTCGAACTGGAACATAAGACTGAGTGGAAGAAGAAGAAGAATGACAACAATCCTCTCTTTAACTCATCTGTTCCCGACACCAGAACCAGAAGCTATATGATGGGTGTCCACCATTCCCGGGCACCCGGGCAGCAGGCCTCCTATCGTCCACGTCTCTCTCACCTTTTTAGCCTTTCCATCTTGTCTGTCAACGACGACTGTTTGCAGATAGTTGGGTTAATTTCCTGTACAAGTTTGCTGCGTTTGTGGACGCAATGTATGGACGGCTTTTGGGGTGAAAGGGGTAATTTTGAATTTTTACAGGGCAACGTTTTAAAACAAACAAACAAACAAACAAACAAACAAACAAATAGGAAGAAATGACAGAAAGCAAAGGAAGAAGAAAGAAACAAGGAGAATGACAGAAAAGAGGAAATTTCTAGCACAGAATTTCCAGAATGTGGGGATACTATTTATACTGAAAGAGCCCCGGCATCCCCACGTGGGTTCTTACGAGATGCGGCACTGTACTAAAAGTCACTAGCAACAGTAATAATGGTACTGACGGTTCTGCCGCACATTTCATAAGTGTGGCGTTTCATGATATTTGTGACGTTTGGTTCGGGAAACGCCATGCTGTATAGTAGAGTCGTAAAATCTGCAAAATGGCCGGGACAATTGTCAGAAAATATGACTGAAATTATTATGTAGTTTTGTAGCAGGTGTAATCTTCTCGAATAGTGATATTGACTTTGCTATTTAGTCATTCCTGAAGATGAATGTGTAGCGTTTGTATTATAATATGTTTTACAACTTTAAAAATATTTACAAGCGTCTGTAGAACAAGGAATCATCTGTGCATGTTTGAAACATGCAGACGAAATATTTAGATGCATAAACGTGTAGATAATGGGTTTGATAAAATGCCCGTTACGTTTTCTACTGTTGAGAAGCCCATCACTTAAACAGAAAACTACACAAACTCTTGATTGATTGTCCTTAATCCTTTGACTCTTGCTCCCTGTCCACCAGTATCATGCATTATAAATCATACTAGAAAAGCAAAAACTTAAACACTTGATTCCCTCACCCTGTCCACCAGCTTTCTGCAGGGAGTCAAAGGGTTAAGTTTTTGCAGTTATAGGGTGTGTGGAGTCAAAGGGTTAATTTTATTACACGCACGTCATTCATACACTCAGAATTAAGCATTTTATTGTCCTACTAAAGACAGCAGAATATGAGCAATCACTGAGAAGTTGTCCAGTTATCTTTACTTTTGTTTGCTTGTCTTTAGCGAGGTTCTGGATCTCCTGAACTGATACATATCCATAAATAAAATAGAAACTGAAAAACTTACCAGAGTGTTGGGTGTATGGGCGGCTTATGGCTAATGCCATGATCATTTTGGATCTTTTCTATCACATGGCATCTGCGGCGTTGGTGCATAGGAATTTATTCCGAGCGCGGAAAGGCTGTCTTGAGAAAACTGAAAATGGAATTGAAACTGGATTTCTTTCTTTCTTTTCAGTTAAAAAGACTGCAGTTATCGCTGAAAACTGGAAACTCTTTGAACTGTTTCTTCTACTTCATCTTCTGTTCAATTAATTTATTGATTTATTGCTCAAGTGAGCAAATACCTGAACTCATTAAGAAAATATCCAAATGTTCATATTTCTCCCTTTAAAATAAGAAGACTGTTGTCGTCATTTTAAAAAAAAAATGTGAATGGATTAAAAAAAAAAATTCTGTTCATATGAATCTGGTAGTCTGCCACATTGACCTCTTTCTGTTCTGACCATCCCCGCCCTCCCCCTCCTCCTCCCCAGCTTTTCCACCTTAGCACGACAAATCTTTTCTGCTTGGCCAGACTGGGCCGGGTGAAAGGACAAATGGTGCTGTTGAAAGAGACTTTGGTAGTTTGTTGGTCTGTTGGCGGTAGCTTCATAACTGGGTAGTATTGAGTGCATCCTGGTTTTCTTCCCCACAGCTGTGTGGAAAAAAAGACTCTTTCTTTGGCTTTGGTTAACATTTGTTCAGGTTATGCTAATTCTCTGTCTGTCTGTCTGTCTGTCTGTCTGTCTGTCTCTCTCTCTCTTCACTCTCTCTGTCTCTGTCTGTCTATCTCTCTTCTCTTCTCTCTCTCTCTCTCTCACTCTCTCTCTCCCTGTCTGTCTGTCTGTGTGTCTATCTTTCTCTCTCTCTCTTTCTCTCTCTGTCTCACTCTCTCTCCCCTGTCTGTCTGTCTCTCATCTCTCTTTTTGTCTCTCTGTCTCTGTCTCTCTCTTTTCTCTTTCTCTTTCTCTCTCACTGTCTCTCTACCCGTCTCTCTCTCTTTCTCTTTCACTATCTCTCTTCCCGTCTCTCTCTCTTTTTCTCTCTCCCCTCTCTCTCTCCCTCTTTCTCTCCCTTCCTCACTGTCTGTCTGTATGTCTATCTGTCTGTCTGTCTGTCTACCTGTCTGTATCCTCTTCCAAAGATATCTTGGTAAGAGAAATTATTGCCAGGAAAACTATTGTGTCAAAACACAAAACTTTTCACTTTGTTGACATCATACTAAACAAGCAGTATGTGTATTACAAACACACGCCTTGTACTTTTAGTGTTTCATAATAAACATGCATTACACATGCTTTAAGTAGAATGTTTAAACCGATTTAGTGCATCAGCTCTTCGAACTTAACAAATTGTCCATTATTTACCTTGACCCATTCCTCCGCAGAGTGTGAACTTTTTTTTTTAGTTCTTTTTCTTGACTCAATCAGTCTCTCTGTCTTTGCCTACGAGTAGCGAAAAAAAAGGTACATGCAAGACAACCAGATAAATTCACTCTCATCAAAGTGTGGGATCTTCAGTATCCAACAGAAGTTTGACAATTTCCTGAAATTAAACGAAGTTTGCATCATCGTGACCTTGAAATTTGTTGTATGCCATTTGAAAGTTGCAGTGTCAAAGCTGCTTGGTATACTGATTGAAATTTGGTTAATTTTTTTTAAATAGATAGGAAATTGATGCTCAAAAGGTTTTAGTATGTTTGAGTTTGAGTTTGAGTGACACAGAGTGAACTATTGTCTCCTAAAACTTTTTGTGTTTGTGGCTATCAGTTGGCCATTTTTATGTAAACTTTCGTATTTGTGGATTTCTGTCGGCCATTGTCACCTACACATTTGCGTCTGTGGCATTCGTTTAGCGGTTGCTTTTTATTCCTTTTTTTTTTTTGCGTTTGAGCATGGTTACGCCTCAAGCAGGATATGGTTTTCAAACCTCTTTGTTGCCTTAGAGCTGTTGTTCCAGAGATGCCCGATTTGGCCACTATTAGTTTCTGTCATTGCCATCTAAACATTTGCGTGTTGAGTTTTTCTATCTAGATATCGAACTACCGGTTCGTGTGTTTGTTAGCTTTGCCTGTTTTTTTGTTTTTTTTTAACCCTTTCACTCCCTCATCCCTATCTGCCAGCATTCTGCATGTCAGCTATGATAGCAAAGCAAACATTTAATTATTTCACTTCCTCACCCTATCCACCAGCTTCCTCAGGAAGCTAGTGGATAGGATGATGGAGTGAAAGGGTTAAGTTTTTGCAGCTTATGGATAGACAGCCAGAGTAATATAAAAGGGTTAAGTGCTGTTTTTCTGGTCTGTTCCGTGTATGTGTATGTGTGCATGTGTGTGTGTGTGCGTATGTGTTATCTTATTTTTCATTGTTATTAATTTAATTTAATTACTTTGTTAGTCCTCTTTGTTTTATCTTAACCAATGAAAACGGTTTGAGTAAGAAAGACTGATCTGTGGGGACAAACCGCTGTTGGTAGGCCTAACTGGAAGAAAGCAAGTAGATCTACTAGCTTACTTCAGGTTTGTATACAGAAATACAGGTCTGTGGGCTTTGTGACCTGAAATTATACGAAATCGGAGGGGGGGGGGGGGGGGGGGGCTTCTCGTTTCGTTTATCTCATGAGGCCAACAGAGAGGGAGACAACAAGAAATTATCATAAGGATTTCGCTCATACCTAACAGACCACAACCGTCGTCGAGCAGTCCCGCAGATCTTCCAGAATCCTCAGTGTCCCCCAATCATAATTGAAAAACGCAGCCCAAGAGGCATAGGCGACATGCGAAGGGCTCTTGACAAAAACCAGAACCAGTAAGCTATCGTGGAGTCTGCGCCGATCAAGGCCTAACAATTATGAGCCTCGTCTTCAAGCGACCTTCGGTCGACGAGGTTGGCAGACGACATTTGTATCGTGCGTAAGCTCTTCGCTGTGGGGAAAGCTGGGAGCAGACCGCTAACATAAAACAGGTACCGGTACTATCACCACTACTTGTCAGCCGTGGGGTTTCGGGGAAACAAATTGCGAAACGGAGCTCATTTATCGTGTGAGGTTATGGTTTATGGCTTACCTTACCTTTACGCTGTGTGCGTCTCTATCTTATTCGTTGGGTGTCCGCCTCTTGAACCTTTCTTCGCTCGTGGGAGTATGTTCTTTCCCCTGTCAGCTCTTCAGGGTGACGAAACAAATTTGTCACGTTTGTAACTTTTTTGAAAACAATTTTGTTATATTATGATCTTTTCTTGTAACGAAATCCCTTTGGCTGAGAAACACCGAGGTGGAGGGGAGGAGAGAGAGGAGGGAGAGAGAGAGAGAGAGAGAGAGAGAGTTATTCATTTATTTTTGGGGGAAGTGGCAGGGGGAAGTGGCAAAGCACATTAACATCCAATCATTGTCTACAGAGGATCTACTAAACACTTTTTAAAAAAAACAGAGAAATAGCATTACAATGGCTGTTTTTATTTGCCCATCCCGTGTACTAGTTATCAATAGCATGGAACATCCCGCTTGGTGGGTAAAGGATGGAGAATTTTCTCATCTCCCAGGTAAACATCTGTACAGATCTGCCGGTGCCTGACCCCCCCTTCATATGTATGTGTACTAATAACATCAAATACCCACGTTAAAGATCCTGTGAGTCGTCAGAGCCCGATGACTTATGGAAACATGAAAACTCCCGACTTTATGAGAGTGTACTAAAAAAGTCTGTTTATCCTCCTTGAAAAACTTTCTGGCCTCAAAATACTTTGTAGAAGTAGCAAGAAACTCTGGGAAGAGCTGTGCAGCAGAAAGTCCTCAGAAGAGAAACCTCCTTTAAGCAAGTGTTTCAGATCTTAACTCCTGACACTCTAATGGGGCCGGGCCGCATCCAGATCATGACTCCTGAATGCCCTCCCATTTTTTTGGTCCTCCTTGGGGAATCAAACCTGCGCATCCTAGGTGGCCAGACTTCTCGAAGCAAAGTCACCTTGTGACGGATGTCTTAACCACTTGGCTATCGGTCACCTACAACATATGGGGAATTTTAAGCCTTTTGAAGTTCACTTTTGTTGCTTCTGGTGCAGATCCAGCTGGAGCTCTTTTTCGCTGCTTCTGCCACTGCCTTTAAGGGCTCTGGTCCTCTCTCTCCCGAAATTGAGAGCTGCCTCAGAATATTTTATAGAAGAATACAGTGCAAAATTAACGTGGAACTTACTTTCAAAAAGAAATGGCTACCATGCTTCCAATAATGAAACTTTTTCCCCTTATATTGATACATACATCACCAAAGTACATACGAAAAATTTAATGATATCACGATTTGTAATGACCCAGCTTGCATGTGTCTATGTATCCGTTCATGCTTTGTGGCTGTTAAGTATGCTTTATGGAAAAATGTGTATATCTTGCTATAAATAGCCGTAAATATTTATTTATTTATTTATTTTAGGTAAGTGAAATTTCAAATTTTACATTGTAATTACAGCTACGCTGTTTCTGATGCTACGCTGTTACTGTCACGTATTTATCTATGCGTTTGTATTTGCACTTTGTAAAAAATCACGAAAAAGACGAATTTGAAAGAACAAATAAGTGTCTGTCTGTGGCAGGTGGTGAAGAACCAGGTCAACACCACGTGCAAGTGCCATGGTGTGTCAGGGTCCTGCACCGTCAAGACCTGCTGGCTGCAGTTAGCTCCCTTCCACACCATCGGCAACATCCTGAAGCGAAAGTACGAGCAGTCGGAGCAGGCCTACTCGCGCACCAACAAAGCCACGGGGAAGACCCAGCTGTGCAAGAGACAGACGAACTGGAGCGAGAACGGCATCCTGGAGTCCAACTTCACCCTTCTGAAGAGGGGCGAACTGGCTCACGTGGAGGAGTCCCCCAGCTTCTGCCGGAGGAGCCGCTACTCCCCGGGCACGAGGGGCCGCGTGTGCAGCAAGGACACCAGCTGCGAGTCCATCTGCTGTGGGAGGGGCTACAACGTGCAGCACCGGCGCGTGAAGAAGGCGTGTCATTGCGAGGTCATCTGGTGCTGCAAGGTCAAGTGTAAAGAGTGCTGGATTCAGGAGGAAATCTACATGTGCAAGTGAACAGTTGGAAACGCCCCCCCCTTTTTTTTCTGTTTTCAACAAACTCAGATTTCCCCCCTGTCCCCCCCCCCCCCCCCCCCCCCCCACTTTTCGCAGCTTTAAGATCACATCTTTTGTTCTCTTGCGTGTGACATCTGCGATACTTTAACTAAGTGCACCAGCAAGTGTTTAAGAAGTTTCCTTTTCAGCTTTGTGTTGGAACATAAGTTGTATGGCTTGCCCGTCTTCAAGGATCACACAAGGATCAAAGGACCAAAGAGAGAGAGAGAGAGACAGACAGACAGACAGACAGACAGACAGACAGAGTGCAGACTTACGTTTCAAAGATAGAAATTACTGGCAAAAAGTCAACTAATTTACATATTCAAGATGAACCACATATTTACAAAAGAAGATATCTATAAATCGACAATGTAATACTAAAGAAGAGAGAGAAAGGGTGGTGGGGTTAGGGAGAGAGAGAGAGGAGGGAGAGAGAAGAGAGAGAGAGAGAGAGAGAGAGAGAGAGAGAGAAGAGAGAGAGAGAGAGAGAGAGAGAGAGTGTGTGTGTGTATGTACGGCGATAATGATCTTTTATTTTCCAACGGTTAAAGTATTAGCTAAAAGCCTTTTTTTTGGTCAAACTTGCCGTTGCTTGCATGTTGGGTGTCTTTATGTTTCCAAAGGCCAGCCACTGACATGACTTACAGGATCTTTAACATGCATATTTGATATTCTGCATGCAGTATAAACGAAAGGGAGGTTAGTCATTGGCGGGTACCGGGTCTGCACACGTGTTGATCTGGGAGACTGGAAAAATTCCCACCGTCTACCCAGCAGGCGGAGGTTTCCGAGCAGATCGAATCTAGGACCCTTCCGACTGTGAGTCCAACGTCTACCCACTTTACTATAGCGCCTGTCAAGAAACAAACAAATAAAAGAAAAAAAGAGAGACAGAGAGAGAGAGACAGAGAGAGAGAAAGAGAGAGAGAGAGAGAGAAGAGAGAGAGAGAGAGAGAGAGAGAGAGAGAGAGAGATCCTGTAAAAGAACGGCTTTGGACTTTTCAGAAAAGATCGTCCTTTTGACGAATGGATTCGCTTTTAACTGAAGTGGAAATCTTTACTGGTGATTTGGAAACTTGTAGGAGCACCAATCTGATCGAAAACTACAAAGGAGGAACGTTGGTCCTTTTTATGGTGACACAAACTGTGTATCGTGAAGGTGTAGAGGTGGGCTAAATGTGTTACAGTGGTTGTGAGACAACAATGTTGCAATATTAGAATGAGAGAATAATTCGTCGGTTGAAAAAAAAGAGTAGATCTACATATTGGTGCTGAGTATTGAAGGCGAATTGTTCAAACCATGAGCAGTAAGTCTTGGAAAGTCACGCATACTGTTTATTGAGATACGTTAACCGACGAATTGATATTCTTAACATACGTTACCTTGTATATTCTTGGCTTAACACACATGTTTGTTTTTGTTATTTTGTCAGAACTGTTCTTCTCTTTTTCGGTTTCTTTGTTGCACAGCCTCACTTTGAAATCATAATCTGCAGTTGTCAATAATTTGCAGTTATCACTTCTTCACCATCTTCTTGTCCTTCTCCATGCTCTAATTACAGAAATGTATACAAGATAAGAACAAAGGACTGAGCCTCCAGAACTGAACATAACTGCAATTCCGAAACATTCACAATTAAAATGTGTGATCAATACTACCAAGAATTCCATGTCACAAAAAATCGTTTTTTTTTTAAAAGAAAACAATATCTTGTGTAAATAGTTTTCAAGGGCAGACCACAATATCTTCCTGAAAACGTGTGTGTGATCAGTATTTATCGAGCTCTATCTCACAGACTATTTCAGATTTTAAAGAAACATATCTCCTCTAAGAACAATTTTGAAGAGCAGAAGAACAGGATGTGATATCGACGCTGTTCCTGTAATTACCTTATACATGGAACTAGAGATGGTGACAACTTACCTGCGCTGCAACGTAGATATCTGCATAGACCACGTCTGTCATCAGACGTAACAGATACAAGGAACATTGCTTGCAGATTGTGATTGTGATAAAGATACATGGGAAACTTGCTTGCAAATTGTGATTGTGATTCAGGTGTTGTCTGCAGTGTGTGTGGTAACGCACGGTTCAAAAGAACATACCTGCGGATTGCTAAGACTCCTACGATCCGTTCTAATTTACGAGGAAACTGTAAACATTTTTATCTGTGCTGCATAGAGGATGTTCTTTGAACTTTGGCACTAAACTGCAGGCAGTGAGTGTACATTTCGTAACTGATTTCTGTCGATCTGACGGTAAAGCGCAGGCAGTGTGTGTGTTTTACTGAATGAGCGGTGAATTACAGGCGTTTGTTTTATCGAATGAACTGTAAAATATGGATATGTGTAAATTCTGTACATTTAATACACATCTGTTTTCTGCAAACTTAACAGTGACATTGATGGCTGTACATAATGTGTATTAATTATATGTGGCTTTGTCGACATAACAATGAACAAACCCTGTTGTAAATACTTCGAACTTGAGCATTAAAGTTCACATGGCTGTAAATAGCGTGTTCGAATTATATCTGCCATCTACGGACGAAAAAGGACATATTTTATCTTGAGAACTATGCGAACATATCTGAATTCTACTGATATACGAAAAACAACAACAAACAAAACAAAAAAAAACAAACAAACAAACAAAACAAACAAACAAAAACAAACAAAAAAAAACCTTCTTGATATCAGCAGTGAACGTTGGCTTTGTTGAAATACAATGCTTATTATGAATTGAATTTTGCATGATGTGAAAATAGAATTCACAATAGGTATAATAAAACAATGTTACCATTATAGATAAATGTAAAATTCGATTTAAGAAAAACACAAAGATCGAAGTACAGTGAATCTGTTTTATAGTGTAGCTTTGGCTAAGATGCGTTTTGACAACATCGTTGTAAAGCGACACTGATATGCATTCCAAAATACATCCGACTCACAATTTACTAAATCGAAGTTTTATCATAATCCTTGTGTGTTGGAAATAAAATGTTCTTGGCTAATAAAACTTAGTTGTGATAGCATTCCATTTACTCGAGTCATTTTGTCAGTTTGTGAGAATTGATCGTGTTGAAAATCTTAAATTTTTAACATGCAAGTATATGGATGAACGCACGTGTGTACATGTATATTGGTGGGTGGGAAGTTGATAGATGTTCATTCCCAGGAGTACACATAAACGTTCATGATGAACACAATTTAGTGAAGTTTTTCTTCTTCACTTCTTCTATCAATTAGTGTCATTATTCAAATAGTTCCTTGTATTAATCATTATACAGATGTAGCAAAGTGAAATCAAAACACTGAGCCTTTAGTTTAACACAACACAAAAATACAAACAAGGCCGAAAATCTACAAACTTGCTGGCAAACGCAAAGCGTCTTTGATTAGGCGATGGGTTGCAAGGGGAAGAGTGCAGAATGGTTCAGACGTTCGCCTGCCAATAACTAAACTCGACGTTCCAGGGTTCGCTCCCGTAGAGGCCTCGACTTTTCTCCTCAGTTTGACTGGAAAATCGAATCTGAATGTCTAGTCCTTCGGAAGGGGCGAAAAACGTGTCGGACCCGGTGTGTATTCCCACGGCAGTTGAAAATCGTGAAGAGCAGGGCATTGTCCGGCTGCCTTGGTATAAACACTAGGAGAGATAGGTTGATTTCCCTAGTCCCACCCCTTGAAAAATACCTTCTTGCCTTTCTGAAGTCTTGGTAAAAAAAAATCAAACAAAACAAAAAACAAAACAAACAACAACCAACAACATAAAACAGAAAACCGTGTGGTATGAAAAGTGAGATCTCTTCCCCCTCACTCTCTACGACCCCAGGGTTATGAAACTATCTAGGTAGGGGCCTCAGGACCTGGCCAGCTCTTGGTTTATGTGCAGGCTTAAGGCTTGTGCCGTGATCATTCTGGATCGTCTCCATCACATGGCACGTGTGACGTTGGTGCATATGGAATTTATTCCAAGGGCGGAGACGTCATCTTGAGAAATTGAAACTGAAACTGAAACTGATGGATTGCAAGGAATAAAATCAGAAAGTCAAAGCATTTGTATTGTTGAAATTGCGAGGCTTTCAATCAAACATTTTAAACGCATGGTTGTTAAAGACAAAGATTATTATGTTTACAGAGGGTATATGCACAATATTACTAAGTTGTATTTTCAAGATATCTAGCCCCATCGAAATAAGACAGAGGAAGATCCACACGCTGAAACTCAAGTTCACCTGCGTTTCATGGAAGCTGTCGTTGTAAGGCCCTGGTAGTGATCTTCTTACTGCTGTTTTCTCGCTCGGTCTGACTTCACGACTGATCGGTTGCTGTCGTTAGTAGGGAACTTATTTGGCAAGCTGGATCAGATAAGGCACTGCTGAACTCCATCGAAATGATCCAACAGTAATACAGGATCTCCTGTGGAGACTTGACATCTCTCTTTCCGGAGGCTTTCTGGCTCTGGGACTTCGAACTTAATAAAACTTTGAGTTGATGGTGCTTTTCGGAGCCGGAATGAACGGCGTGGGATCAGCCCCACTGAGGTGGCGAAAAATCTGGATTGACGAACAAAACAAACTGACAAATGGACCAACAGACAAACAAACAGACAAACAAACAAACAAACAAACAAAGCAAATAACAAACAAAAACAAAAGCAAAAAAAAGCAAAAACAAAACAACAACAACAAACCGCTAGCTCATCTTGCTCTCCTGGTCGATCACAATTACTTGTTGCTTCAGAACAATGTGTTTAATCTGACAATAAATGGTTGTTGACTTGATTGCTTTCATCCACAGAGACTAATTTTAATTGTGACAACACTGAACAAGGAGCTGTTGAGATCAATAAATCACACTCGTGGTGGGCGTAATTGTGTGCACGCGTATCATATCTGTCTAACTATCTACATGTATCTACATGCATGTATGCTTGTGTGTGTGTGCATGTGTGTGCGTGTGTGTTTCTGTACTCTGTGTTTGATCTTCAAACTACTGTTCGGAGAGATTAGAGACACACGCACACGCGCCCGCTCGCGCGCGGCGCGCACACATACACATACACACACATGTACATATTACCTTGTAACTCCCACCTAGCCCTGAATATTTGCTTGTTAGATTTTTCCTTATTCCTTGACTGGCACAACGCTTTTACCTCGCCTGCACGCCCGGTACAAACTAATGCAGCCGGGACTGTTTTAACGTTCTGAATGCTTTTCTGTTGCTCGTTAAATCGTATGATGATACCTTATATGGTACAATGCCAATATGACTTCATAGATTCATTCATCCCATAGTCACCTCTTCCTTACTTGTTTAAATATTTATCTATTTATCTGTTTATTTGTCCATTCATTTTTTTATTTTATTTTATTTCTTTATTTAGTTAGTTATCTATTATTTATTTATTTATTTTTTTCGTCTAAAAGCACATATGTGAATAGACGTTAAAAAAAAACAAACGAACGAACACATGTACACACCGTCTATCACTTATAGTGAAAAGACGTTAAATCAAAGAACGAACGAACACATGTACACTGGTCCATGCCCATAGAAACATACTATCTATACAACAGCTTTTATCCTCATCTATTAATGGGACGGATCATTTGTCCAAACATTTGATGAAAATAGATCATCCAGTAACAGATGGGAAATTTTAGCTATCTCATTTTGTTTGCAAGCACACGCACATACACAGACGCACAGTCTTTTGGCTGATATAAAACAATTCTCATCTTTAAAAAAAAGATTGAAAAAATCCTATTAAAAGTGGTAGTGGTGGGAACGGTGAACATGCAGAAATCACACAAAGGCACGCACGCAATTACACCTGCATGCACACACGTCGCTAGGACTGCACACACGCGTGCACACACGCGCGGACACACACACACACCACGCACTCATGTGAATGAATATAATTAAAGGAAAGAACACACGTGTACACCTACACATGCAGGCACATACGTACACACACACATACTACACACACACACACACACCACCACCACCACCAAACACCACACACATATATACACGCAGGCACATATACATAATACCCACAAGAACAACACAACACCAGCACACGCGCGCGCGTAAGAAGACAACAACGACGACTACGACGACGATGAAGGAGACGACGAAACTGCCACATCGCCCAAACTCAAAAGAAGCAGACAAAGCTCTTCAACTGTGTTGAGAACAGCCAACTCAACGTTATTCCGTTATAGAGTAAGTTTGGTCTACCATATTTATGTGGTAAGCACGTGACGAAACATATATACTTTATGAGACGATAATGCCAGGAGAGTGACAATAGGGACAGCTGTGATTGATGACCATAAAAGGGACTGGTCGACCAGACGGTCATTACGATGTGGTTATGGCAATGACCATATGGCAGAATGACCGGTTAGCTACATGTGTGTCATAGCAGTATACTCGTATTTGGTCAGTCAAGAATCACGAGAAAAGGCATGCATAAAACGGGGAAAAAGTGGAATTATTCTTCTTGTTTTCTTCTTCTTCTTTTTCTCGTTTTTGTTGTTATTGTTGTTCTTGTCGTCGTCGTCGTCCTCGTCGTCGTCGTCGTTGTTGTTGTTGTTGTTGTTTGTTGTTCTTGTTTTTTGTTCTTGTTCTTCTTCTTCTCTCCTCCTCCTTCTTCTTGTCCTTTCTGTTCTTCTTCTTGTTCTTCGTGTTCTTGTTCTTTTTCATCTTGTTTTTTTTTTTCTTTTTTTTTCATTTCCTAAAATCAATTTTATGAAAGATCTATTAGACTTGGGAAAATGGTGATGATGCCTTTGGAACTGAGATCTGCTTGACAGAGTTGTACTCTATGCCCCTGTCCTGTCGTCGGCCAGGCCCGAGAGATACAAACACTTGCCGTGTCGTGGTCAGGCAATTTTACATAGCATTATCAATGACTCAATCCGTGCAGGGGATGATACTGGACAAGACTGTGCACCCAGTTTTCTAAATGAACCCATAGTACACTCTGGTTAGTTGCCAGCTTGGGTAGAAAAATTCCACAACGATTTGTTCTGATTGGGATTCGAACCCACACCCGTCCATTTTTTAATCTGCTGCGCAAACCATTTCACGATGACGACTAAGTCTTCTTTTGAATCTTTTTATTTTTGCTATCCTCCCTCTGTCTGTCTGTCTGTCTGTCTGCTCTCTGTCTCAGTGTCTGTCTGTCTGTCTGTCTGTCTGCTCTCTGTCTCTCTCTGTGTCTGTCTGTCTGCTCTCTGTCTCTGTCTCAGTGTCTGTGTCTCTGTTTGTGTCTCAGTCTCTGTCTGTCTGTCTGTCGTCTGTCTCTGTCTGTCTGTCTCGTCTGTCTGTCTGTCTCATTTTCTCTGTCTGTCTCATTTTCTCTGTCTGTCTCTGTCTCTCTGTCTCTGTCTGTCTGTCTGTCTGTCTCTGTCTGTCTCTCCCCCCCTCTCTCTCACCCCCCCCTCTCTCTCACCCCCCTTCTCTATGTGAGTGCGTGTGTGTCGGGGGTGTGAGTGTGCACGTATGTAGGAGCCTATGGATGAGTGTTCTCGTTTTGTACGGCAATGTTGTTTTCTTTTCGAAATTTTATGCCATATTACGCTAACATGGTAGATTTATTGTTGAAATCTGTTTTCATGCATGTTCTGTAAAGCGCAGCGCGCTTGGGAACTTACATCCCGGGACGTTGTGCAATGTCAGTCTTCATTATTATTATCATTGTTGTTGTCGTTGTTTGTTGTTATTATTGTTGTTGTTGTTGTTATTATTATTATTATTATTATTATTATCATTATTATATTATTATCATTATTATTTTCACAAGTACTACTATCATTTTGAATACTGTTATCATCATCATCATCATCATCATCATCATCATCATCATCATCATCATCATCATCATCATCATCATCATCATCATCATCATCATCTTCATCCTTCTTCTTCTTCTTCTTCTTCTTCTCTTCTTCTTCTTCTTCTTTCTTTCTGTTTTTTTCTTTTTCTTCCTCCTTCTCTTCTTCCTTTTCTTCTTCTGACGCAATTTTACACATTCAGCACCTCTCGCAAGCAGGTGAGTAAACTATACTATACAGACTACTACCTTCTTTAGGACTGCCAAGGGAAGTCTTTCTTTTCGCGTACTAGTATGTCAGCCAAGGGCACATATAACTCCTTATGATGTTTCGTCCAATATAATGTCCTGTCCGTTGCCATCACACAAGACAGAAGACACTCGAAGGAAAGCTGGCAGAAATCTACGATCATCGTGTTCAACGTACATGTACTGATGAATCGCATTTCGGCCTTCCGCGAAAGCATAGAATTTGACGACGCGGTGCAAGGGAAACAACAGCAGAAACTGGCTTAGTAAGCAGTATTATCAAGAATTGCCTCCCTTGTATTGTAAAAAAAAATTCCTCAGCTGTTATTTCATTGTCCGAGTTTGATAGCAGAATTCGACGGCACTACTGTCGTATTCTTTTCCTGTTGAACCAACAAACCAACGAACACACCACACACACAGACACACACACGCACACACACACAGACACACAGACACAACACAACACACACACACACACACACACACACCACACACACACACAGCACGCACGCACGCACACTCACGCATGTGTATGTGTCACTAGAAAAAAAATCGGAACAGTAAAAAAACAAAAACAAAACAAAAAAACCAACAAACAAACAAACAAACAAACAAACAAACAAACAAACAAACAAACAAAGAACAACAAATTTCCACAAAACAAAGCAAAACAAATCTGTGCCTGTTTTGTCTGGTTGTGTATGATCCTATTTTCGTGTTTTTTTTTCTGGTTCCTGTTTACTTGAACGCAGGCTGTCGCACTTGTTTTGGAAAACAAAACAAAATAAAACAAACAAAACAACACAAAAACAAAACAAGGAAAAAACAATAGCGTTATATTTAGTGTTTTCAGAGACATACCAAAGTAATTATTTCAAAAATATATAACACACGTAAAAAGGGGTAAGGTGAGAGGGGGCCTTGAAATGTATAGAAATTTTACGATATTGAGTTTACGATCTATAGACTAAATAATTGAAATGCATTTGGCTGCTGGATATTGATTGAAGGACTAAATAATTTTTGCTTTATATGATATCATCATTATCATCATCAACAGGAGAGTAGACTTTGTTAGTGTCTTAACCGCCTGAACATCAATTATGCACGTTAAAGATCCTGTGTGAAACCTAAAATCACCCAGCATGCACGCCTACCCAACATGGAGTACATACTGTACTGAGTCATGCCGTCTGAACAGTGTGGGTAAAAGCAACGTAAGTATACACGCACCCAAGAATAAAGGGAAATGTAGAAGAACGCGCAAAGCAATAAAAAAAAAAACAACAACAAAAAAACAACAACACCTCCATCAAACACTACGAGCTGTGAGGTTTTGATTCAGCATCAACTCTGCAAAGTAAGTCCAATAACTTGCTCTGTAAATGAGAAAATCGAATTGATACAGTTGCTTCCCTTAGATTGTGTATCGCATGAAAGATTGCCTCGGCGGCTGGCCACTTTTAGAAAAAAAATGGCAGTTACTTCCCTTAAAACAGAGAATTAAAATGACGCAGTTACTTCCCTTGCACTGTGCCTTTCGTTTAGTGTTATTCCCATTTAAGTGGTAACACACAACACTCGTCTGTCGTTGCACACATTCTTTGAAAACATAAACATGACTGTGTGGACTTCAATTATGTGTGTGTGTGTGTGTGTGTGTGTGTGTGTGTGCGTGCGACGTGCGTGCGTGTGTGTGTGTGTGTGTGTGTATGTGCATGCGCGTGTAGTTGTGTGCGCATGCTGTGTATTGCATGACAGTTACTGTTACTTTTATTTTAGCCGGTTGCGAATAGCCACAAACATACACAATACTTAAACAGGGGAAAAAAATTAGGTCACATATGAATGTATTCATGCACATAACCCAAGGAGATGCCCCTCGCGTTGACCACTCCGTCCAATTTATCACAGGGGAATAAAAAAAAAACAACAACAACACCTGAATATAAATTTAAACATACCTAAGGACACTAAAACATGCATTAAAAACGGGCCTTAATTACCTAAAATTGCTGCCGCATTTCTCATTTCCCTAGAGCCAAAAATGCACTTTGTCATGAACTCAGTTATCAATCCGAAGAGAAAGTACATAAGATTATCGAACACATACAGGGGAACGGACCAGCAAGGCAGAAAATAACAGGAAGAAATGACAGAAAGCAAAGAAGGAAGAAAGAGACAAAGAAAATGACAGAAAAGAGGAAATTTCTAGCACAGAATTTGCAGAAGGTGGGGTTACGGGATACTGTTAATACGAGCCTTCAGCATCCTCACGGGGGGATATTGCAGGACAATAGAGCATGAAACACAAGAGACGAAATAGTTAAGGGGGAAAGACGTCGAACATCTAACCGGATGGTATGGGTTCAGTCTTACCTCTCTGATGTGGAAGTAAAGGTGGAAATTTTCCGACCTCCCCTGGTCAACATGTGTGATGTCTCTCCAGTGCCTGAACAGGCCTTTCGTGTGTACACGCACGCAGAACATCAAGTACATATGAACCAGAAGAAGAAAACACACTCACACACACACACACACACACACACACACACACACACACACACACACACACACACACACACACACACACACACACACACAATGAATAACGCATATTTAATACAACCAGACAAGACAGGCGCAAATTTTCAGTCAACTGGCCCTTGTCAAGCGTAAGATCACAAACAAACAAACAAACAAACAAACAGCGACATACCATAATCATTATTTTAAAACATATAAAACACACGTAAAAAGGGGTAAGGTGAGGAAGGGGCCTTGAAATTGATTGAAATTTTACGATATGGAATTTAAGATCTATGGAGTAAACGGTACAAACGCAATTGGCTACTTGATATTTGATTGATGGACTAATTTTGCTTTATATCATATCACCATTATCATCATCAACAAGAGTGTAGACTTAATTTGTTTGTTTGTGATCTTACGTTTGACAAAGGGCAGTTGAGCGAAAAATTGCGCCTGTCTTGTCTGGTTGTATTAAATACGCGTTCTTATTCATTTTTCGTGTTTTTTTTTTTTTTCCTGATTCCTCTTTGCTTGAACACGGGCAGTCACACTTGTTTTGGATATCACATACACATGTTAAAGATCCTGTGAGACAAGTGAATGCCCGGTGGCTTAAGAAACCATGGAAACATACCCTGCTTGCACACACACCAAAGACGGACTATACAGATTGTGCGGCAGTATGCCAGCTGTACAGTGTGGGAGGTCCATGATCGCCAACGCCATGCAGCAAGGCACATGATGATGATGGTGATGACAGTGTGGGCAAAAATAATATGCATATGTACAGATGAGCAACAACAACAAAAAATCTGAACGCTAAAACAAATATATACATCATAACACAGACACACACACACTGAAAAGCTTCATGCAGAAACATTCCCAAGCTGTTAACAAGTTTATTTCCAATCCCCAGGGTCTGATTTCTGCCACCGACACGTCCCCCTTTCATCCCACCTCTTCCGTTCTTGTACCTGCTCCTTTGCCCAACCCCAAATCTCTCTCTCTCTCTCTCTCATCACTCTCTCTATATATAATATATATAATAAAAGTAATAGAATGATAAAATATAGTAAGAGAGAGAGAGAGAGAGAGAGGAGAGAGAGAGAGAGAGGAGAGAGAGAGAGAGAGAGGAGAGAGAGAGAGAGAGAGAGAGAGAGAGAGAGAGAGAAAAGAAGAGAGAGAAGGAGAGAGAGAGAGGGAGAGAGAGAGAGAGAGAAGAGAGAGAGAGAGAGGAGAGAGAGAGAGAGAGAGAGAGGGAGAGAGAGAGAGGAGAGAGAGAGGGAGAAAAGAAGAAGAATCTGTCCGAAACAATTTGTATCTAAAGTCTCTGCAGAATGTTTTAAGTTATGAAATCAGACGCCACCAACCAGACAGAGAGAGACAGAGGGAGAAAGGGGAGAGAGATATAGGGAGATGGAGAGAGAGAGAGAGAGAGAGAGAGAGAGGACAGACAGACAGACAGACAGACTGACAGACAGACAGAGAGGGAGAGGAGAGAGAGAGAGAGAGAGACAACATACAGACAGACAGATGACAGACAGACAGAGAGGGATGAGAGAGAGAGAGAGACAGACAGACAGACAGATGACAGAAGACAGACAGAGAGAGAGAGAGAGAGAGAGAGAGAGAGAGAAGAGACATACAGACAGACAGAGAGAGAGACGGAGATAGACGACAGAGAGTAAATGGTAATGACGGAGGATGCGAGGCGGTTTTTGTTTGTTAGTTTGTTTGTTGTTGTTGTTGTTGTTGCTGTTGCTGCTGCTACTGTTGTTGTTTTCCAGAAAAGTGGAGATAACTCTCCGAGCCGACAAAACAACAACCGTTAGAAAGATCGAATATGTGATCACTTTGTCATTTCCTTATTCCATGCGATGCGCTTGATGGTTGTTTACTGTGAGATTAAAAATGGTTGTAATAGGTTCCCCATGAAAACCCGTTGATTTTACGATGGTGATCATCTGCAGCTGTGCGATAAGCGGTAATTATGTTGTGATATGATTAACTTACAATTTCCTTTGGACTGATAAAACGAAAAGGGAATCATAGTTTAATCACATCACAATATAATCACTGTTACATAGAAAGACGATATGATTTTATTAATCAATTTGTTATCGCTGTCTCATATTCAACTAATCGTGTTCATCTGTTTATATGTTACAAAAGCAAACATTAACGTGGGAAAACGTTCCGTTAAATTTGGCTTGTCAATATTTCCAGAATGTGTATCGTGGAAGGTGCATTTCGTTCTTCATTGCTACCTTCTGTGGTCGGGCAGCTTGTGTGCCTCAGAAGTCCCTAGACTTATGTGCCGGCTGTAACTCTGGCCGCTGGTGTGGTCACCTGTGCCGGGCGGGTCATAGGGACGAGACCTGACAAAACATGATCCACTGATCCTCCAAAAGACTCTGAGGTCATTCAGAAACCTGATGGTAGAGGACTAGCTGTGGTCATCAAAAAGAACTTGAAAGACAAAGTATCCATATTAGATCTAGAACGATGGTGTACAAATTCATGTGAACTGCTAGGTATTCGCCTTCAAAATCCAAACGAAAATCAGAAGAATATCGTACTCATCAATACTTATGTGCACCCAGGATCCTGTACCTCAAAAACAATGTGGAACTTCCCAGAAGAAATTGAAGATGAACTAGGAGACATTACGGTGATATGTGGCGATCTCAATGGGGATATGGTACAGGGCTAACAATCTGGACAGTCGAGTAAAAAACGTGTTGTTGCAGAATCAGCGACAGATGAAACAAACGTTGTCACACAGAGGCTAGCCTAGAACAGACAAGATTGGAGGATCTTCGTTGCTACCCTACATGCCACTGACTTAATGAGGAGCAGGTAGGTAAGTATTCCACAGTCTTCAAAACTCATCGTTAACTGTCCATGCAGTACAACCATCTCCCCCACACCACCCCCTTACAAGAAAAGTTAGTCAACATGGTCAAGCCACATCTGGTTATAAATGTGGCCGTCTTTTCCAGTGTTTGCCATGGAGCCTGGTTGTCTGTGGAACTGAAGTCGGTCATGTCTACTGTCACTGCACTTGATAGAGGCGACATCAGTGCCATATGTCTTCAGCTGTTTGGTTCTCTATACCGCAGTAGCACATTGGTGATGGCATAAGATTAACCTTTTGACTCCCGCACCCTGTCCACCAGCATCCTGCATTGCCAACCATGCTAGCAAAGCAAAAAAACTTAACCCTTTGATTCCATCGTCCTATCCATCAGTTTCCGGTGAGATAGTCAAAGGGTTAAATTCATTCTGTTGGTGGATAGAGTGCAGGAGTCAAAGGGTTAAAGTTGCAGGTCCTGTAGGCTTTCAATGGGTTGTGGCTGGTGTGGAGTGTCATCAGGATCACTTGCTGCTCTCTGGACTTTTTGTCAATACCCTGTTCAGTATTTTTCTCCACACAGTCCTGTTTGATTCTAGCCCACTGAAAAATGTAATCTCGTTCATTTGTGCTTGTCGATGCTGCTGTTGCATTTGAAAACAAGACATTCATATGCACGATCTGTCCGTGTCCTTAAAACAAACACGCGCTGGATGCTATTTTTAAAAGCACGAAAGCATCAAATTGGACAGTGTGTGTTTATGTGTGCGTGTATTTTTGCATGTGTGTGTGTGTGTGTGTGTGTGTGTGTGTGTGTGTGTGTGGTGTGTATGTGTGTGCATGTGCATGCGCGCGCACGAGCGGTTTGTGGTGTATGTGTATGCGTATGCGTGCATGCGTGCTTATGTATGTATCATGTGTGTAGATGTGCGTTTGTGTGCAT
>CM060305.1:150990381-150992881 GCA_030674185.1 Monoplex corrugatus
GGCCAGTTTATCTGTGTCTGGAAGTGACTTGTTAACGCAGCTCTCATCAACAGCACTGACATCCAAGTCAGTCATTGAATTGGAACTTAACGCAGCTGGTTTAAATTGGATCCGTTCTATTGTCACAACAGATTTTTTTCCCCCTCCATGATGAAATGTAGTCATTTCCCCCCCCCCCCCCCCCAGAAGTGGCACTTCGCCGTAGTACAGCGCCAGCCATTTTGTCTCCTCACTCCTTGTATGCACGTATTTTTGTTTGCCTATGAAAGTTGATTTTTTTTTTTTTTACAGAATTTTGCCAGTGACGACATTTGTGTTGCCATGGGATCTGTAACGCGCGTAAAAATGCTTGCTGCACACAGGACTTTAGTTTACCATGTCATCTGAAAAAAGTAGCACCCACACTACCTGTAATACCCCTGAAATTTCGTTTCTAATTAGTATAAGCAAGAACAGGTGGGTTCTATTATCAAAATAATCGGAACACAGAAACTAATCTCGTTCAAATTTTCTTAATTACAAGGAGTTTTAGTGAAGACTCGTTTGAAAGCGAGGTTAAAATCTTTGCATTAGCAAGCAATTTATTGAAGTAATGGTTACACGCACTGAGATTCTGTCTAGACTCGTACACCTTATTTTCTAAAAAAATTTTAACTCTAAAATTTTTAATGAAGTGGATAAAATGGCGTGGCGCGCAATTATGATTGCATTATGGCTTGAGTATGAATATCTTTGGCTGTAGAGCAAACTTAATTGTACATACAGTAACCTTCACCCAGTAATTACATGGGCGGGGGACTATTTGTCTGTCTGTCTATCTGTCTGTCCGATTGTCTGTCTGTCTATCTCTCTGTTTGCCTGTGTATGTATGTATGTATATATGTATATATGTATATATGTATGTATGTATGTAGGTATGTACCTACGTATGCATGTATGTATGTATTTATGTATGTATGTATGTATTGTATGTTTTAATCTATATGCGTGAGAGAGAGAGAGGGAGGGAGGAAGAGAGAAAGAGACAGAGAGAGAGAGAAAGAAAGAGAGAGAGAACGAGAGAGAGAGAGAGAGATTGAGAGAAAGAGCGCAAGAGAGAGCGAGAGAGACAGAGACAGAGAGCGAGAGCGAGAGAATGAGAAGGAGAGAGAGAGAGAGAGAGAGAGAGAGAGAGATTGAGACAGAGAGACAGAGAGAGATTGAGAGAGAGAGAAGAGAGACAGAGAGACAGAGAGTGATGAGAAGAGAAAGAAGAGAGAGAGAGAGAGAGAGAGAGAGGAGAGAGAAATCTAATAATAAAACTGACGAAACAGTCTATTCAGCCCTGCAAGCCCACTTCCAATTGGCTGTTACTCTCTGCCTGTCTGCAGAGTTATCTCCACCTCCCTGCCAAAACGAGGCGCATCCTCTGTCGTCACCAGTTTACTTTCTCTCTCTGTCTCTCTCTCTCTCTCTCTCTCCTCTCTCTCTCTCTCTCTTTCTGTTTCTTGGTCGTTTTTATTTTATTTTATTTTTTGTGTGTTGTGTCTCTCTCGGGCCCGTCTCCCTTTCTGACTCTCTCGTCAGTGGCGCCCGATTTGTAATAAGACAGTCTTAGACACAGACGATTAAAACAGCTTCCAATGTTTTGCTTCTCTTTTAATGGAGTAGGGGGTAAAGAGATGGGTGGATCCGTAAGCGAAAGGGTGCTGGGGTGGCGGTAGCGGAATCGGGACCCTGGGGATGGCAAATAAACTTGTTAACAGGTGGGAAGAACGTTTCTGCAGGGAGCGTGTCACTGCCAGTGTCTGCGGGGGCGTTTTTTTGTTTTTGTTTTTGTTTTTGTTTTGTTTTATTTTTGTGTTTTTTGTTTTGTTTTTTATGATTCAGCTGCCACGGAAAAGAGTTGATGAGCTTCAATATGTGCCAGCGTTGTCATGTTAAGTGGTTTAGATTTTCTCCTCCTCTGCCACCTCCCCTCTCTCCTCTCCTTCTCCTCCTCCTTCTCCTCCTCCTTCTCCCCCTTCTCCTCCTTCTTCTCCTTCTCCTCCTTCTCCTGCTTCTTCTTCTTCTTCTTTTTTCTTGTTTCTTCCTCCTTCCTCCTTCATCTTTCCTTCTTCTTCTTCTTTTTTCTTCTTCTCCTCCTTCTCTTCTTCTTCTTCTTTTTCTTCTTTTTCTCCTTCTTCCCTTTCCTTACCACATTCGTTTCCCTCTTCCCCACCTCGTTTTCCTTCCGCATCGCTCCCATCCCTTCTCTTCCTTTCATTTTTCTATCACCGTCCCTTCTTCCTTCTTAGATCTGATAGCTTGAGTTCAGTCCCAACTCATGGCCTGTTCGCTGCCCACTTTAATGTTTCCATCATTCTGGTGTGGTCAGTTTAGTATTTCATATGTCCCTCTAACAAACGGCGCAACCTTGAGACAGGTTGATAACTTTAAATACCTGGGAACGATCATTTCATCAGACGGCAGATGCACATCAGAAATAGCCAACAGAATCGGCCAAGCCAAAACAGCATTC
>CM060305.1:150997881-151007881 GCA_030674185.1 Monoplex corrugatus
TTAAATTATAGTGAGTACGTGTATTCATTTTTTTCCATATATACTCTATCAGTTATAGATTTACTGCATTCTGTTTTGAGATGATTTTGTTTATCCGCAAGTCTGACATGAGATGATGTTCACATTTATTCGTTAATAAACGTGACCTGGTGAAGACTTTATTTCCTTTTCTCATGCTGTTGCCGCATCTGTTGATGTAATTTATTTGCTACATGTCATTTATAAACGACTAAAACGATTTTAAAAATTGTTAAATAAACCTGCTAAATACAACTGAGAGTTAAAAAGGTACGAAGTCATAAGATTAGTTTCACATTGTGAATTTCCGAGTGAAGTGATAAGTACACTGGACACGACATATTCAAGTAAGGGTGGGATTTCCCAGACATTGATATACAGGAGTCGGATCAGGAGTATACCCAAAACAATATAACAGGGAATAAAGTTCACAAGTATCCGCAACATGGGGTAATTGAGAGTAAAAATCCAAAACCAGACACAACATAACTGTGGGTCAGATCCCAAAATACTGTTAACTTGTGAGCACATTAATTTAAAGTATGGCAGACTACATAATTGTAAAATCTGATCGACACATTGTGAATGATATGGGCATACCAGATACTACAGGTAGAAGTCAAAGCAGAGGTGTGTCAGACACTATATTGTGATGAAATAGCTGCACAGCCCAGTGAAGTCTGTTGTCCATGACTGGCTGAAACTCAAGTCTGGACACATGTGTAGAAACACTCTTCCCTGGCCGCAAAAGTCTCTGCACTGACATCTGCCCAAAACACAAAACTGAGTTCAACATTTATTTACTGTTTGATTAATGAACGTTGTTACACTGACTCCAACACACAGACACAGACACAGACACACGACACACACACAGACACACACACACACACACACACACACACACACACACACACTCTCTCTCTCTCTCTCTCACACACACACACACACACACACACACACACACCACACACACACAACACACACACACCACACATTCACATGCATGTACAACACGTATCACTACATAACAGTAGGTTCAGCCCATCTGTACTCAGTCACAGTCCACTTACGAAAACTCTTATAATCTACATAGAGACAGGGTAAAACACAATAGGCCTTTCATTAGACACTGTTTCACTTAGGTGTTCTAAGAAGATTTCTGTGCGATAAAAAATAACTTTGATAAAAAAAATATACAGACAGAAGAAGTATGTTCAGCGCATGCAAAACTCAGGAGTTGGAGGCCACTGTTTACGAAATAATACACGTAATAACTGGATAACCCAGAGAGTTTTGCAAAGCCAGTTTATCTTGTAAAACATTCGCACCACTGGAGAGTAACCGCTTGTTTTACAAGTGACCGACAATGTAAAATAAAAAGCTAGACCTCGGCGTGAGCTGTGCTGACGTTGTTTCTTTAAGCTATCAAAGTAAAGCTTGACTTGAACGTGAGCTATACTGACGTTATTCCTTTAAGCTATCAAAGTAAAGCTAGACCTGAACGTGAGCTGTACTGACGTTATTCCTTTAAGCTATCAAATAAAGCTAGACCTGAACGTGAGCTATACTGACGTTATTCCTTTAAGCTATCAAAGTAAAGCTAGACCTGAACGTGAGCTGTACTGACGTTATTCCTTTAAGCTATCAAAGTAAAGCTAGACCTGAACGTGAGCTATACTGACGTTATTCCTTTAAGCTATCAAAGTAAAGCTAGACCTGACGTTGTTCCTTTAAGCTATCAAAGTAAAGCTAGACCTGAACGTGAGCTGTACTGACGTTATTCCTTTAAGCTATCAAAGTAAAGCTAGACCTGAACGTGAGCTGTACTGACGTTATTCCTTTAAGCTATCAAAGTAAAGCTAGACCTGAACGTGAGCTGTACTGACGTTATTCCTTTAAGCTATCAAAGTAAAGCTAGACCTGAACGTGAGCTGTACTGACGTTATTCCTTTAAGCTATCAAATAAAGCTAGACCTGAACGTGAGCTGTACTGACGTTATTCCTTTAAGCTATCAAATAAAGCTAACCTGAACGTGACTGGCTGACGTGTTCCTAACTATCCAAACAAAACAAAAACAAAAAAAACAAAACAAACAAACAAAAAAAAAAACCAAAAAAAAACAACAACAACCAACAAACCAACCAACCAAAATAAAATAAAACAAAAAAACAGAAAAAAAGCTAGACCTAGACATGAGCTGTACTGACTCTATTCCTCATTCTGGCAAAATAAAGCTAGACCTGGACGTCAGCTGTACTGACGTTGTTCCCTCTGTTGGCAAAATAAAGCTAGACCTGGACGTCAGCTGTACTGACCTTGTTCCCTTCTGCCGGCAAAATAAAGCTAGACCTGGACGTCAGCTGTACTGACGTTGTTCCCTCAATTAGTCTAAGTAAAGCTAGACCCGGATATGAGCACATGTACTGACGTTATTCTTTCATTCTGTCAAAATAAAACTAGACATAGACGTGAGTCACATCAACGTTGATTCTTCAATGTATCAAAGTAAAGCTAGAGCTGAACGTGAGCTATGCTGACGTTGCTCCCTCATGCTAGCAAAATAAACCTAGACCTGGGCGTCAGCTGTACTAACACTATTCCCTCATTCTGTCATAATGAAACTAGACCTAGACGTGAGTTGTATTGAAACATTTCTTCAATGTATCAAAGTAAAGCTAGAGTTGAACGTGAGCTATGCTGATGTTGTTCTCACATTCTGTCAAAGTAAAGCTAGACCTGGGCGTAACCTGTTCTGGTGTTGCTCCTTCAATCTGTCAATACAAAGCTAGACCTGGGCGTGACTTGTTCTGGTGTTGCAACTTCAATCTGTCAATACAAAGCTAGACCTGGGCGTGACCTGTTCTGGTGTTAAGAGAAACCAGAAAAAAACACGAAAAAAGAATAAAAACGCGTATTTAATACAACCAGACAAGACAGGCGCAAATTTTCGGTCAACTGGCCTTTGTCAAGCGTAAGATTACAAACAAACAAACAACAGATACAAAAATCAGGAGAAAAAGACTGAAACTTCCCTGCTGCTCCGTGAGGTGTGAGAAAACCACTGTCTACTTGCTTATGAATAACACCCATTACCATCAAACTAAACCTTGGACTCTTGAAGACAGATGAAATGATACGTCAAAAATTTAATGTACATATTCAAAACAAATTCAGTGCTCTGGAAGACGTTGGTGACAGTGAGGAACAATGGACAAAGTTGAGAAGTTCTATAAATGAAGCTTGTGAGGAAATCCCTAAGGCAAATAGAAAAGCAAAAAAGAGCTGGATGACTAATGAAATTTTGGGCCTGATGGAGAAAAGGAGGAAGGCAAAGAGAAACGAGGAGATATACAGGAAGATAAACAAAGAAATCAGGTATAGGTGCAATGAAGCTAAGGAAGCTTGGCTGAACACAAAATGCAAAGAGATAGAAGAACGACACAAAATGGATCCTCAGGGTATGTACAGATGAATTGAAGAAATTGTTCAAGGAAAAATACATGCACATCAACTGGTTGCTTAAAATCAAAAGATGGCACGCTTATCATGGAAAAAGACAAGGTATTAGACAGATGGGGAGAGTACTTTAAAAGACCTTTTTGAGGATGACAGAAACGAAGAACACATTATAAAAAAGAACTTTGAAGGACCACCCATAATGAAAGATGAAGTCAGAGCAGCACTGAAAAAGATGAAACCAGGAAAAGCCCCAGGACCAGACAACATTACTACAGAGATGACTGAAGCCCTGGAGGAATTTGGCATAGAAAAAATAACAGTCCTCCTAAATGAAATTTATGACACAGGAAAAATCCCCAAAGATATGTCAAAATCAATTTCATTGCACTTCCAAAGAAGACAGGGCTATAGAATGCGAACTCCATCGCACAATCAGTTTGATGAGTCATGTAACAAAAATCCTGTTAAGAATAATCATGATGAGGACAAGGAATAGAATCAAAAGAGAAATAGCAGAAGAACAGTGTGGATTTGTGGAGGGGAAAGGAACTATTAATGCCATATACATCCTAAGAACTATCATAGAGAGGTCAGTTGAGATGAATAAGGATTTGTATTTATGCTTTGTTGACTATACCAAGGCTTTCGATCGGGTACGACATGAAGAATTGATCAACCAACTGGAGAGACTCAATGTCGATGGAAAAGATCTACGAATAATCAGGAATACGTACTGGGAACAAACAGCTGCAATGAGAATAGAAAACAATATAAGCTCTTTTCAAAACATCAAAAGAGGAGTCAGACAGGGTTGTGTTTTGTCACCAGATCTGTTTTCACTATATAGCGAAAACATCATGAGAAACCTAGAAGAAGACACTGGATTAAAGGTTGGAGGGAAAATGATAAACAACATTCGGTACGCAGATGACACCGTGCTAACTGCAGAAAATGAAAGGGACCTACAAAACCTTGTGAATATACTAGAAACAGAAAGCAAAGGTAAGGGGTTGGAACTATACAACAGGAAGACTGAAGTCATGGTGATCAGTAAAAAACATGAAATCCCCCTGCAAAATAACAGCAAATGGCACAACCTTGACACAGGTTAATAAGTTCAAATACCTGGGAACGGTCATTTCATCAGACGGCAGATGCACATCGGAAATAGCTGGCAGATACGACCAAGCCAAAACAGCATTCAAGAAGATGACAAGCATTCTTACCAACAAATGCCTATCAATTAACATCAGAAAGAGAGTCCTTGAATGTTATATAGAACCAATACTGTTGTACGGATGCGAGGCGTGGACAGTCAGCAAGTAAAGCCAGAGCAGGATTGAGGCAGCCGAGATGTGGTTTCTCAGAAGAATGTTGAGAGTACCATGGACAGCAAAGAAAACAAACGAGACAGTCTTGATGGAGGCAGACACAAGTCGATCACTGATAAGGAAGATTAGGAAAAGACAAGCAACATTTATAGGCCATTTTATGAGGAAGGGGGATTTGGAGCACCGGGAAAGCTGGAAGGAAAGAGAGCACCGGGTAGACCCAAGAGAGAATGCTGGACGGACTTGCAAAGTGGCTGAGGATGAAGAGGGTGGGGGAGATGCTGGGGGCAACGAGAGATAGAGATAGTTGGAAGTCCATGGTCGCCAACGCCATGCGGCAGGGCACCTGATGATGATGATGATGACCATCAGAGAAACATTTCTGAAACACACCGGACGAGCAGCAGGGAAGTTTCGGTCTTTTTCTCCTAATTTTTGTATCTGGTGTTTGTTTGTTTGTGATCTTACGCTTGACAAAGGCCAGTCGGCCGAAACTTTGAGCCCGTCTTGTCTTGTATTAAATACGCGTTTTTATTCTTTTTTGTGTGTGTGTGTTTTTTTTTCTGGTTCATGTTAGCTTGAAAGCGGGCAGTCACACTTGTTTTGGATATTGTACTGATGTTGTTTTCGCTCGCTCATTCTGTCAAAATAAAGCTTAGACCCAGACGTGAGCAATACTGACTTGTTGCCTCGTTCTCTCCTAATAAAGCTAGACCCGAAAATGTGATGCTTCTTTGGCACCGTTATACGTAATAAACGTTTGAATGACTTAAAGATACATTGCTCACTTGTTTACTAACCTGCTTGGTGTGTGCGTGGTGTATGCTTGTGCACGTGTGCATACGTGCGTGTACATGTTAAGTGTGTGCGTGAATAAGAGAGAAAGCGAGAGAGAGAGGCAGAGAGGGAGACAGATACAGATAGAGAGAGAGAGAGACAAATATATATGTATGTATATATATATACATATATATTATACATATATATATATACATGTATGTATGTATATATGTATAATATATATACACACACATACATACATACATATATATATACACACATATATATAAATATATATGTATATATATATATTATATAAAGCTAGAGAGAAAGAGAGAGAGAGAGAGACAGAGAGAGACAGAGACAGAGACAGAGAGAGACAGAGAGAGACAGAGAGAGAGAGACACAGACAGACAGACACAGAGAGAGACACAGAGAGAGACAGAGAGTAAGGGAGAAAGTCAGAGACATCAGAAAAAGACACAGAAACAGACAATCAAACATTTCTATGACACGGCATACAACAAACCATTAACACACACCTTCTTTGTCGCTCAGTTTGAGTCTGAGTCGTGGTCTGGTTCTGGGTCTGATTCTGGGTCTGGATCTGGATCTGAATCTGGCTCAGGGTCCCGTTCTGGGTCTACGTTTGAGTCTGACTCACTGTCCGACTCTGAGTCTGATTCGATGTCCGATTGCGGCAATGAATTACTCACAATGGTTCTCACAGTTTTCTCGATCAAAGAATTTATGTGAGGTATCCTCTTCTGAACACGACGAATGTCCAGATATCTCAGCAAGTCCTTGTCGAGGCCCACCAGATTCCAGTTCTTGGACTCGATCTTACGCTCAATCCATATAAACAGAGTCCTGAGCTCTTCCAAGGCAGCTAACTCGTTTGAATATTCCCGATGTTCGAGAGTGGTCATCGATTCGTAAGCGAGAACCTTTCTAAGCGCTTCTTCGTGTTTGTCCATCAGCTCTACCATGTCGTTTTGTTCCTGTTGTTGGTGCTGTTGTTGTTGTTGTAGATGTTGGGGATTATGTGCTGGAAATGTTGATCTTGTAGGTGTTGATCTTGATGATGTTGCTGTTGCTGATAGAGATAGTGTTGTTGTTGTTGTTGTCCTAGATCTTGATCTTGATCATGTTGCTGTTGCTGTTGTATATCTTGATCTGGATGATAGTGTTGTTGCTGTTGTTGTTGCTGTTGTTGTTGTTGTATATCTTGATCTTGATTGCTGCTGCATTGGTTGCTGTGATGTGGGATTAGTTGGTTGGTTGGTGTGTTGTTTGTTGTTGTTGTTGTGGTTATCTTGATCTTGATGATGTTCTTGTCGTAGATCTTGATCTTGATCTTGATGATGTTGTTGTTGTGTGTAGATCTTGATCTTGATGATGTTGTTGCTGATCGGGATCATTATGTTGTTGTTGTAGGTGTTGACTTTGATACTGTTGATGTTGCTGATGGGAATAGTAATGATCTTGTGGTTGATGTTGATCTTGCTGTTGCTGGTGGTGCTGGTAATGTTGTTGCTGTGGATGTTGATCTTGGTGAGGTTGGTGTTGAAGATGGAGATGGTGTTGTTGCCGCGGGCATGTTTCTGTTGACGCTTCTTCTAGTCGTTGCAGTCGTTTTCTTGGTGGTTGATATTCTTGTTCTTGTTCATCGCCTTCCTCGTCTTCTAGTCGTCGTCGTCGTCCACTATGTTCTCCCGGCTCGTTTTCCCGAAGTTGTTGTTGTTGTTGTTGTTGCTGCTCCTCCTCCTCCTCGTCGTCGTCGTCTTTCTGTTGTGCTGGTGGTGGTTGTTGTGTTTGCTTTTCCTGTTGGTGACTGTCTTCCATGTCTTAGGCGCCTGTTGTTTTCAAACGGGGTTTCAGGCTGAGATGCTATGTTTCAAAGAGGCACAGTTCGACCTATGAACAACACAAGATTTGCTGAAAGACTCTGAAAAGAATCGTGAATTTGACTCGTTCGTGCACTTGAGCATTCGTGCGTGATTGTCTATATGTGTGTGCGTGTGTTTGAATGTTCATGTGGCGGCAGTATCGGCGTGCATATTCCACATGTGATATGTATTCACAATTAACTTAATAGATATATCTCCCCATATTGTGACTTTTTTCAGCAATTATTTTACAGCGTGATCTTACCTTTGAAAGGGGATATAGCTAAACCATATTTAGATTCTTCTTTTATACATCACAGTAAAGAAAATACATTCGTTGCTGTTACAGTAAATGGTCCTTGCAACTGTGGGATTGAAATGAGATAAAAATGACAAAATCCGAATTCCTGTGACCAGAACCATTGTTACCTTGAAATAGGATTTGCTGTTTTAAAGTTTTTTACTTACATCTCTTTAGACAAAAGTGACTGCCAGCGTTCAAGTAAATAGGAACCAAAGGCACACGAAAATAGAACGAAAACACGTAGTTAATCCTAATACAAGACAGGCGCAAATTTTCGGCCAGTTGGTCTTTGTCATATTCGTTTTCTCTGCTCAACGAAACATCACGGAAGTATTGCTGCTGTTTGTTGTTGTTGTTTGTTGTTGTCGTTGTTGTTTGTTGTTGCTGTTGTTTGTTGTTGTTGTTGTTTGTTGTTTGTTTGTTGTTTGTTGTTTGTTATTTGTTTGTTGTTGTTGTTTGTTGTTTGTTTGTTTGTTGTTTCTTTGTTTTCGTTGTTGTTTGTTGTTGTTCGTTGTTGTTTGTTGTTGTTGTTGTTGTTATTGTTGGCGGCGGTGGTGGTTTTATTGAGTTTTGTATTTGTTCTTTCTTGTCTTTTGTGTATGCTTGACAAAGTCCAGTTGGCCGAAAATTTGCGCCTGTCTTGTGTTGTTATTATGCTCGCTTTCTCGTTATATTTTCGTGTGTTTTTGGTTATATCTCTCTGCGCTAACGTTTGTAGAAATATTGTTGTTCTAATCTCATAACCAGGATGATCGTTCCGGAGAACTGACAGAACTCTAGGAACAGGCGAAAGCCTCCAATTCTGTCTCTGGACTGCAGCAATAAGCAGTTCAGACCTACTGATGTTGGTCCAGTCTTCGGTATTTGGGGTCCAA
Organism: Monoplex corrugatus; assembly: GCA_030674185.1. NCBI lineage: Eukaryota > Metazoa > Mollusca > Gastropoda > Littorinimorpha > Ranellidae > Monoplex > Monoplex corrugatus. Next base: position 151,006,542 of record CM060305.1, read on the forward strand.
CTCTGACTCACTGTTGAACGACAATTTTATTTCCCCGACACACCTAAAATGGTGCAAGTGGACAGTTAGAAGAAAAAAAAAGAGAACGAAAGTTTGGACAGAGAGACAATTATCCATTGTGTGTTCAGGAATTTCTCAGACACTTCTGGCAATATTGATATTCTTTTTCATTGCTGAGACAGTCTACTATTTTTTTTCGGTGCGTGTCAAATTATATTTCATTTGATGCCTGTTCAAGGTCACATTGACATCGGAAAGTACAAAATCAGGATTTTCTGTAATAATTTTTGTATATTATGGAGACAGTTAGAATGGCTCTATATCTCGTCCTTTAATCTCACCGTTTTTTTTTTTTATTTTAGAAAAAGGGAGATTAATTCATACTGTGTGTCTGTGCGCATGTCTGTGTATGTCTGTGTGTGTGTGTGTGTGTGTGTGTGTGTGTGTGTGTGTGTGTGTTTTGTCTGTGTGCGTGCGTGTGTGTGTGTGTGTCTGTGATTGTCTGTGTGCGTGCGTGCGTGCGTGCGTGTGTGTGTGTGTGTGTGTGTGTGTGTGTTCCAAATATGCTCCCTTTCACCCCACCCACCACCACTAATCCAACAATTCTGCTTTCTTTTCAGTGTGTATGAATCATCTATCACACAGAAAATGTCAATCTAACTGACATTAAGACATCATCTGGACACACACACACACACACACACACACACACACACACACACACACACACACACACACACACACACACAAAACACGTACACGCACGCACACACACGCACACACACACATACATACATACACACACACACACACACACACACACACACACACACACACACCAACAACAATCGACAGGTAACACAGGACATACATTAAAATATCAGAGACACAAAATGACATTAAAACACATTTAATTTTGATAGTCTGCACATTAGGTACGTGATATTCATTGGAACAATACTCTGTATTAGTCGGTATCCAAATTAGATTACTTTACACAAAACCAAGAAGATTACTGGCAACATAATGAGAACAAGAAAATTCAAAGAAGGAATAAAACTGAGCACGCTTCATGGAAAATAGGAAATAAACTAGCACAATATATCTAAATCTTTATATATCAAATCAAATGCTCCTGGAAGACACTAATCATATGGTCTTTTTCTGATTAATAAATCGACCAAAATGTCAAAATTTCATTTAGTTTAAAAGTTCATAATCCTGTGTATTTTAGTTCTGGCAGACAAGGAATTCTTAACTTGAGATGGTTTTAGTTACTGGATGTTCTAGTCAGTTTGTGATTCAAGTTCTTTGATTTTCTTTGTTTACAGGTTGGTTGC
>CM060305.1:151012881-151020381 GCA_030674185.1 Monoplex corrugatus
GCAAACAAACAAACAAAAACAAGTCAGTCTGCGACATGAAGAGAGAACTCGAATTTGGAAAATGACAGACAGACGGACAGAGAAAAACAGAGACAGGTTGGAAAGCTGCAGAGACAGACAGACAGACAGACAGACAGATAGACAGACAGACAGACAGGTAAGACACCTAACAGAATCGGATACTGGAAAAGTGGAGATAACAAACTGACAGTTACAACGACTGAGAAATACGAATAGATATATACAGGCAGTCTCGACACAGAGACAGACAAACAGACAGACAGACAGACAGACGTATAGAGATAGAAAGAAAGGCAGACAGAAATACATGACATGCATACAGCAAAAACAGCAAAGAAAACAAACGAGACAGTCTTGATGGAGGCAGACACAAGAAGATCGTTCATAAGGAAGATTAGGAAAAGACAGGCAACATTTATAGGTCATTTTATGAGGAAAGGGGAATTAGAGCACCTGGTCACAATAGGAAAACTGAAGGGAAAGAGAGCACCAGGTAAGCCAGGGAGAAAACAGTGGACGGACTTGCAGGGTGACTGAAGACAAAGAGAGTGGAAGATGTGCTCACGGCAACAAGTAGTAGTAGTAGAAGTAATAGTAGTAGTAGTAGTAGTAGTAGTAGGGACTTCCGGCCTATTTACGTCCTCTCTTTCTCAACTATTTCTAATACAGGTGTTAAAATGCGCATTTTCCTTTTGTTTGCATAAGCCTAATCAGGCCTTTAATCATCAAAATCGATGAAAAGTTCTTTGAATTTTGGAATTTCGTCCAAAAATTCTTGAATTTGTTAGTATCTCGTGCAAATTTTATGTTAGTTGGGAGTTTATTCCATAAAGGGGCTACTCGATGTGAAAAAGAAAATTTTCTTGTGTTAGTACGACAGTGCTGAATAAATATCTTTCCTTCCTTGTTTCTTGTGATATTACATTGTGATAGATACACATGGAGGGCCATGATCGCCAACCATGCGGCAGGGCACTTGATAAATGAATACAGCAAAACGTGAAATACGCACCTTCGTGATCGTTTTAGTCTGAATCTGACTCCGAGTCTAGACAAGCCTGCTGCATAATGGCTGTGGCAGTTTTCTCACACAAAGAACGTATGTGGGGAAGCCTCTGCTGTAGTCGTCGGATATCCAAATACCTCCGCTGGTCATTGTCCACCAGTTTGCTGTCTGCCCGTATTTTCACGGCTTCAGTGGAACGCTCTAGTTGTACGTATAGGAATTCGATCTGTTTCAAGACATCTAATTCTGAGTTATAGTCCCTTTCATTCTGAATGATCATCGCTTCATAGTACAGAACGTAGCGGGTTGCAATGTAATGGTCTACTTTGAGACAGTATATCGCTGCATCTAGTCCTAGTCTTGCCCCTGCCTTCAGTCTCTCCTCTTCTTGAACGTTGCTACCGTCGTTTTGCTGCTGCTGATGTTGTTGCTGTTGCTGCAGCTGATTCTGCTGTTCACCTTGATTACACTGTCGGTGTTGCTGCTCATGATGATTGTATTGTTGTTGAGCTGCTTCTTCGTCGGCTTTTTGTTGTTGTTGTTGTTGTTGTTGTTTTTGTTGTAATCGTTGTCTACGTCTTTGACACTCTTGTTTGATTTCGTCGTCGTCGTCTCCTTCTGTTCCTCGTAGCCGTCGTCGATACAGTTCTTGGTCTTGTTCTGGGTGTATTTGTTCTTGTTGTAGCTGCTGCGATGAAACCTGTTGTTGCTGCAGTTCTTTATGCTGTTGCTGTTGTTGTTGTTGTTGTTTTTGTTGTTGTTGTTGTTGTTGTTGCAGTACTGCATGTTCTTGTTGCATTTGTTCACCCTTTTGATGACCGTTTTCCATGTCTTCAGTTATGTTGCAGTCGCTGCCAAGCTCTATGTAAACCAGCCACCACTCTGAGGAATTGCAATTCTTCTCAGAACAGTTCACATCATGAACAACTCACGATTCATGAAATGTGTGTAATGTTTTTTTTTAAAGTTGATCTGTGTGTGCGTGCGTGCTGCGTGCGTGCGTGCGAGCGTGCGTGCGTTCGTGTGTATGTATTCGTTCGTTTCTTTGATTTAACGTCTTTTCACCATGAGTGATATTAGACGGGTGTGTATGTGTGTGCGCGCGTACGCGTGTGTGTTTTCAAGTGGCAGCAAATGTGACTGAGAGACTTCAAAAGGGAATGGTCAAGACAAAGGAAGATTTTTCCTTTATATATTACAATAAAAAATATAATCACACTCGTTACTGTTACAAACTTTTTTTTTCTCCAAAATTGAAAATACCGTTGTAAGTGGTGTATTAAAAAAAGTGGGGAGGGGAGATGAAATGACAAAATGTTTTAAGTACTGTAAGAAAAAGTTGTATTTTTTTGGTCTATTACATTCAGACACGTTTTATTTGTACATTCACTTATCATTTGTCGGTATATCAGTCACCGTGGCAAAGTAGTTATACTTCTGAATAAGAGGTTGTGAGTTCAAACCCCCATCAATCCAAAAGAAAAATAAATATTGTGGGATTTTTCTCGCCTGACCTGTTTCTACCCAGAGCTGAGCGTGCTATGAGCTCATCAGAAAGATTTGGACCACACAGCCGAGTCTCATCTACTTTTAAAAATATTGTTGGATGTATATATCCTGATCGGCTTCTGCCTAGAACTGAACGTTCTTCGACCCCATTGGGAAAAACTGAATCTTTGATGCTTTTCGGGTGCGTCTATAACAGTACTGTCAAAATTTCCTGAACAACACTGCAGGTGTTTGTGCTCTAGGGACGTTATCGCCAAAATTTCCTGAACAACTCTGCAGGTATTTGTGTCTCTAGGGACTGGTTGACGTTATCGCCAAAATTTCCTGAACAACACTGCAGGTGTTTGTGTCTCTAGGGACTGGTTGACGTTATTGTCAACATTTCCTGAACAACACTGCAGGTGTTTGTGAGGGACAGGTTGACTGTCATTGCCAAAATTTCCTGAACAACACTGCAGGTGTTTGTGTGATTAGGGACTGGTTGACGTCATTGCCAAAATTTTCTGAACAGTACTGCAGGTGTTTGTGTCTCTAGGGACTGGTTGACGTTATTGACAACATTTTCTGAACAGTACTGCAGGTGTTTGTGTCTCTAGGGACTGGTTGACGTCATTGCCAAAATTTTCTGAACAGTACTGCAGGTGCTTGTGTCTCTAGGGACTGGTTGACGTTATTGCCAACATTTCCTGAACAACACTGCAGGTGTTTGTGAGGGACAGGTTGACGTCATTGCCAAAATTTCCTGAACAACACTGCAGGTGTTTGTGTGATTAGGGACAGGTTGACGTTATTGCCAACATTTTCTGAACAGTACTGCAGGTGTTTGTGTGATTAGGTCAGGATGACGTTATTGCCAACATTTTCTGAACAATACTGCAGGTGTTTGTGTCTCTAGGGACTGGTTGACGTTATTGCCAAAATTTCCTGAACAACACTGCAGGTGTTTGAGAGGGACTGGTTGACGTTATAGCCAACATTTCCTGAACAATACTGCAGGTGTTTGTGTCTCTAGGGACTGGTTGACGTTATTGCCAAATTTCTGAAACAGTACTGCAGGTGTTTGAAAGGGACAGGTTGACGTTATTGCCAACATTTCCTGAACAATACTGCAGGTGTTTGTGTCTTAGGGACTGTTGACGTTATTGCCAACATTTCCTGAACAATACTGCAGGTGTTTGGGAAGGACTGTTGACGTTCATTGCCAAATTTCCTGAACAATACTGCAGGTGTTTGTGTCTTAGGAACTGGTTGACGTTATTGCCAACATTTCCTGAACAATACTGCAGGTGTTTGTGTCTTAGTGAACTGCTTGACGTCATTGCCAAAATTTCCTGAACAATACTGCAGGTGTTTGTGTCTGTAGGAACTGCTTGACGTTATTGCCAAAATTCCTGAAGAATACTGCAGGTGTTTGTGTCTCTAGTGACTGGTTCACGTCATTGCCAAAATTTCCCGAACAATACTGCAGGTGTTTGTATCTGTAGGAACTGGTTGACGTTATTGCCAAAATTTCCTGAAAATCCTGCAGGTGTTTGTGTCTCTAGTGACTGTTGACGTTATTGCCAACATTTCCTGAACAACACTGCAGGTGTTTGTGTGTCTAGGGACTGGTTGACGTTATTGCCAAAATTTCCTGAACAATACTGCAGGTGTTTGTTCTGTAGGAACTGCTTGACGTTATTGCCAAAATTTCCCGAACAAACTGCAGGTGTTTGTGTGATTAGGGACAGGTTGACGTTATTGCCAAATTTCCTGAACAATACTGCAGGTGTTTGTATCTGTAGGAACTGGTTGACGTTATTGCCAAATTTCCTGAACAAACTGCAGGTGTTTGTTGTCTCTAGGTACTGGTTGACGTTATTGCCAACATTTCTTGAACAATACTGCAGGTGTTTTGTATCTGTAGGAACTGGTTGACGTTATTGCCAAAATTTCCTGAACAATACTGCAGGTGTTTGTATGTCTAGGTACTGGTTGACGTTATTGCCAACATTTCTGAACAATTCTGCAGGTGTTTGTGTTCTAGTACTGGTTGACGTTATTGCCAAAATTTCCTGAACAATACTGCAGGTGTTTGTATCTGTAGGAACTGGTTGACGTATTGCCAAAAATTTCTGATCAATCTGAGGTGTTTGTGTTCTAGTGACTGGTTGACGTTATTGCCAAAATTTCCTGAACAATACTGCAGGTGTTTGTGTCTGTAGGACTGGTTGACGTCATTGCCAAAATTTCCTGAACAACAATGCAGGTATTGTGTCTCTAGTGACTCGTTGAAATTATCGCCAAAATTACCTGAACAAACACTGCGGTGTTTTGTCTCTAATTGAATGGTTGACGTTAATTGCCAAAATTTACAGTCAACATGAGAATTGCAGGCCTCCGACTAAAAAAAAACAGCAACAACAAAAACTGACCAAAAAACCCCTGATCTCCCAACATTGAAAATCGTCTGCTTAAAATGGACACCCGGACAATTTCTAACTTAAAATGGCTATACATCACGTTTGTGAAAAAGCACGGTTGACAACAGTTTATCGAACAAATGTTAGAAACTGTAGTTTTCAGTTGTACATACACCATAGAACAAGACGGTCAAACTTAATGACCTTCTTTTACTTAGTGGACAGGTGACGACTCGCTTTTCGAAAATTATCGGCAAAGATATGGGCTCATGATTTCCTAATTTGTTTATTAAAAGATGTGATTTTATCCCAAGATGTTATGAAACATGGTTGTATTATGCCCCCTCATTGTTTTGTTTTTTGTTTTTTTTTTATTCTCCTCAAAATTTTCTTAACCAATCCTTGTAGATTTCCACACACATACGCACAGACATACAGATGCATACAGACATACACACAGACATACATACAGACATACATACACACAAACACACACACAAACACACGCGCACACACACACGCACACACACACACACACACACACACACACACACACACACACACACACACAGAGTCTCACAAATGGACCTTTCAGACATTTTGAAATCTTTAACATGAACAAGAAATGCATGTTTCCAGTAAATCTTTACCAGATAAGATTTAATCATGAATACAATCTGTTACATAAAAACATAGATATAATCTGCTAAAGGCAATGACGGTTTAAATGCAGTCTGACAGCTATCATATTATCACGTTTAAGTTCTGTCATATGCGACGCAATTGTAAGAACAGATTAACTGAAATCTTAGAGGCAATTCAGTTGAATTCAATAATCACTCATTGTCAGATTAACACATGTTGTACTGAAAACCCCTGAGACATAATATAACAAAGACCAGCCAAATGTGAATTCATTGAAGCAAACTCCAAAAGACAGGATGTATTTGTGAACAAATCCTGTCGGATACGAAATGATTTAAGAATTACCTCACATTATGAATTTGTGGGTTAATTTAAAAGTATGCCAAACGTATCGTAAGCTTAATCAAAGGCAAAATCTGCCAGGTATTACAAAAACAGGAGTCAAATCATGGGTGTGCCACACAAAACGCAACTGAAAATAAATAAGAAGTATTTTGGATACAATGGGATTTGGGGTTAATCAACTACCACAGTATGCAAATGGAAATAACATGAAAAGTATGTTAGACAGACTTTTACTTGTTAGTGAAATGAAAACTAGACACAACACAGTAGGAAGTAAAGTCTGCTAATTACTACATATTTGTGATTAAAATACAAAGCATGCCTGATGATGCAATTGTGAGTAGAATCTGACACACACGCTATGTGTAAAACCTAGATTATACCAGACGTCTGAATAGTGTTTTCAGCTGGTTATGACGCCCATTCACTCAACAGGGGAGGGGTTGGGGGGCTACAGATTTCCATTCTGTTTTCCTCTAACGTTAGCCAGTTTATCGTTGTCAACAATGAGAGTCTACAGAAGTTGTGGTGGAAGGCTTGTGAATAACACGACAGTAAATGATATTACCCTTCACTCTTGTCTGCTCAAGACCTTCTCGGTAGGTTTGGGCGCCATGCTGATAACCTAGGGATTGTGAAACCGAAAAAAAAAACAAATACAAAAACAAAAACAAAAACAAACAAACAAACAAACAAACAAAAAACCAACGAGAAAAGAATGAGAACGCGTATCTAATACATCCATACAAGACAGGCGCAAATTGTCGGCCAACTGGTCTTTGTCAAGCGTAAGATCACAAACGAACAAACACCAAATACAAAAAATCAGGATTAAAAACAAAATTGTATTTAATTTTTGTATTTGGTGTTTGTCGGTTTGTGATCTTACGCTTGACAAAGGGCAATTGGCCGACAATTTGCGCCTGTCTTGTCTGGATGTATTAGATACGCGTTCTAATTCTGTTTTCGTGCTTTTTTTTTTCTTCTGGTTTCCTGTTTGCTTGAACGCGGGTAGTCGCACTTGTTTTTGGAGTAGGGATTTTGAGTTTGATCCACAGGCTGGCCACAGGTTTACTGTTTATGGTCTGGACTGCTCTTTCGATAAGCTGTAGACTCATGATTCCATGTTTGAGTTCAATTCCATCCAGCAAATAAACATTCAGCTTGTTCGCTGAACACGTTAGTATAAAAAAAAATTGTACTCACTGTGGTGGTGTCCATGTTTCATAGATCTCGTTCCCTTCCCCATTTCAAAACTTTGCCAGCGTTTAGTGTTTTGTGCAGAGTTGGGTGGATCGCATATAGAATTTTCCGAATGCGAGGAATCCCTCTTAGAAAAACTCCGAACTCCAACCACCCCTGATCAAAATCAATAATAATAAAAAAAAAAAGAACCCCATCAAAATCACAACAGTAAAAAGAAGGCAGGATAAAAAAAGAAAGTCAAGCTATATTTCGTCAACTAGTTGGTTTTAAAGGCAACCGTATGGGTTGACCTCGTTAGTAAAATTTGCTAGATAAAATATACATATGGCGCCTTCACTTTCCTGACGTTAAAGTCAAGAGGACTAC
>CM060305.1:151030381-151070381 GCA_030674185.1 Monoplex corrugatus
AGAAGATCACCCTGGAAGATGGAGGAAACATACTAACAGGAAGGGCTGCAGCTAACAACTTTGCAAGAGCATATGCAGCAGAAAGTAACACCACCATACCCCAGCACCGGCAGAAAGAGATAAGACAGGAAGAGAGGGAAAGAAGATCAGGAGAAAAGGAGGTACCAGACGCCATGCACACTGACATCACATTGGCAGAATTAAACATGGCCATCAGGAAGTTGAAGAAGAGAAAGTCTCCGGGACCCGACAAGATCACAAATGAAATGCTTCAACATTTGGGTAACATCGCTGTTAAGAAGCTTCTAGATATTTTCAACCTCAGCTGGAAGCAAGGCCAGGTACCACAGTGCTGGAGAGAAGCCACTATGATTCCCATCCTCAAACGTGGCAAAAACAAAAGCAAAGCCCAAAGCTACCGTCCCATCAGCCTGACAAGTTGTGTCTGTAAGACCCTGGAGCGCATCATCAACCAGCGCCTACAACTCTACCTGGAGACAGAGAGCATCATCGCCCCACAGCAAGCTGGCTTCAGACAGTATAAAAGTACAGAAGACCAAACGACCCACCTCTCCCAGGTCATAGAGGATGCTTTTCAGGCCCAGAAAGCTGTCCTGACGGTCTTTATTGATCTTCAGAAGGCGTTCGACAAGGTCTGGAAAGATGGTCTCCTAGTCAAGCTCCTACGCTGCGGCATCGAAGGCAACATGTTCCAGTGGACCAAATCTTACCTGCACAATCGAAGAGCGAGAGTGTCGGTAGACGGTCACTGTGGCCAGAAGGTGCTGCTAAGGCAGGGAGTTCCCCAGGGAGGCGCCCTCTCACCCAGTTTGTTCATACTCTTCATCAACGACATTGTTGCAGAACTACCAAGAGGCGTCAACGCAGCGCTATACGCAGACGACCTGGTACTCTGGTGCAGCGAGGAGTATGCAAAACAGCAACATACAGGATGCAGATCGCCCTGGAGAATGTTGCAGCATGGGCTGAAAGCTGGTGCGTGACAGTCAACAGGGAGAAATCTACTGCCACTCTTTTCACGCTGTCATCAAAAGCCAAGCCTGGAAAACTCACCCTGGGAAACGCCACACTGAAGTACGAAGACCAACAGACGTACCTTGGTGTCACCTTTGACAAGAGAATGACCTGGAAACCACACATCAACCAGGCAGAAGGAAAAGCCAGAAGGAAGCTCAACATCCTAAGGAAACTGGCAGGAACAACGTGGGGCGCAACTGACAAGATCCTGAAGTCAGTGTACCAAGGTACCGTAAGACCACACCTTGAGTACGGGTCTAGCTCTTGGATGACAGCTGCCAAGACGCACCTCCAGACCCTGGACAAAGTCCAAAACCAGGCACTTCGAGTCATCACAGGTGCCATGAAAACAACACCCATAGTGAAGATGGAAGAAACATCCAGAATTCCACCACTTACCAAGAGAAGAGAGCAGAAGGCAATGCTTCAGGCCAACAAATTCAGATGCTCAGAGAATCATCCAATGAGAGAAAGGCTCCAAATGTTATCATCAGGCAGACTACAACGATCAAGTTTTGCTGTGGAGACCAGAGCTCTGAATAGGAAGCACCAAGAGACCCTTCCTAGCCAGGTCCTTCCCCTCTCCTTCTCCCTCGACGCTCCGCCTTGGGAAGACAGAGAAGAGACCATAACTGTCCAAACAACTATTCCCTATATCAGCAACAAAGGCGAACACAGCGACCAAGTCCTGAAGACACTGACATTGGCAACGCTTGAGGAAAGATACCCTGCAGAATCGTGGATCAGGGTGTACACAGACGGCTCGGCCACCAATGCCGTCAAGAGTGGAGGTGCTGGGGTCCACATCCAGTACCCCAGTGGAGAACGGGCAGAAGAGGCGCTACCGACCGGCCTTCATTGCACCAACTACAAGGCAGAGGTAGATGCGCTCACCCAGGCAGCACACACCATCGCTACGAGAGCAGACCGGACCACACAGGTCGTCTTTCTTACAGACGCGCTCTCTGTGCTGCAGGCATACAATAGCGACAGGCTACCCTCACTGAAGAAGGCCCTTAACAACATCAAGAGCCTTCGGACCGTGCTGCAGTGGATCCCCTCCCACTGCGGCATTGAGGGAAACGAGAAAGCCGACGATCTGGCAAAACTCGGTGCCGAGCAAGAACAAGACGACAACGCCGTAAGCCTTGCAGAGCTTAACACCATCACCAAAGCTCTGTTCCGAACCCCGGCACAGAAAGACAGCCTCCACCTGCTCACAAGACCTGAGCAGGTTACCATCTTCAGGCTGCGGACAGGGCACAACAGGCTGAACAAACACCTCCACTCGAAACTGAAGGTTGTGCCATCCCCAATGTGTCCCTGTGGAGAGGCAGAGCAGGACACGCACCACATCCTGCAAGACTGCGGGAACTTCCGGTGGCTGAGAAGGCAGGTGTGGCCGGAGCCGACCCCCATTGAGGACAAGCTGTACGGCCCAGTGGCGTCACTGCAGGCGACCACTACATTCATCGCTCGGACTGGTCTCAACGTGTGATGGCAACAAGAAGAAGAAGAACAGTTTGTTTTCTGTTTGATAAATACGAAGTGAAAAAGGAGAGAGCAATGTCAGAGATGCCAAAAGTATGATGAAGTCTAGAAAGGAGAATACCATGGTCGATGGTATCGTAGGCTGCAGACAGACCAAGGAGTGTGAGGAGAGAGACTTTGCCAGTATCAGTTGCAAGGAGGAGATTGTTCAGAATGTGTAGTAGGGCAGTTTCAGTGCTATGGCACTGGCGGTAGGCTGACTGGAAAGGATTGAGGAGATTGTTGGCAGACAGGTGAGAGTTCAGCTGGTTGAGGACGACTTTTTCAAGGAGTTTTGACAAGAAATAGAGATTAGAGATAGGCCGGTAATTTTTCAGTTCATTTGGGTCTAAATTGTGTTTCTTGAGGAGAGGGTGAACAATAGCAGACTTGAAAGAATCTGGGACAGTTCCAGTTTGAAGAGAAGTGTTGATGATGTCAGTGATGAATGGGAGGAGAGTAGGGAGACAGTCGGACTAGAGAGAACCTGGAAGAGGATCCAGTTCGCAGGTTTTGAACGACATGGATCTGATTGTGTGTTGAAAATTTCTTCTTGTGAGACTGGGGTAAAAGTAGTAAGAGGTGTGCCAGAGAAGGAAGGGTCAGGTGGGCATGGTTGACAGGGTGTCCTGTCAAGCCTGTCACGAAGAGTTTGTATTTTGGTGGTGAAATACTTGGGAGAATACAGATGGGAGTTCTTCATTTGTATGCTTTGTTGGGAGAGGTAAATCTTTTCGTGTGCCAAGGAGATGATTCATGGTTGTAAAGAGTTCTTTTGAAGAAGAGGCATTCAGGATTTTGGTTTGGAAATAGCTTGTTTTTGCTGATGCAATGAGGGTGGATACTTTTGTTTTAGAGGCTTGGAAAAGTTGCCTGTGTACAGTGAGTTTGGATTTGCGCCAACGGCGCTCTGCTCTGCGGCGGGCACGTTTTGCACAGGCAATCTCATGAGTGAGCCAGGGGGTAGGGGGGCGTCAGGTAAAAGACGGGTTGTGGCTGGAGCATGAGTGTCCAGAAGATGGTGGAGAGTAGTATAGAATTAATCGGCAAGGTTATGTGACTTTTCAGAAAGGAGACGGGAGGCATCAGATGAAAATGTGGAGAGGTCGATAGATTTGAGATTGCGTCGAGTCACTGTGCGCATGGTACGGGAAGGAGGAGAAATGTCAAGAGAACAGAGAATTGCAGAGTGGTCAGATGGAAGGGCTGAAGTTAGACGGGTAGAAAGAACTAAGCAGTTGTCAGTAGCGGAATTGTGGTGATCACGAGAAATGATCCAGTCAAGAATGTGACCTTTTTGATGGGTTGGTTCAGAAATGTGTTGAGTCATATTGTGATTGGACAGAGAGTTGATGATATGTCTTGTGTAATAACAGTGAGTGTTGTCATAGTGGACATTGATGTCACCTAGAATGATGAGATTTCCAGGTAAGAGGCAGTAGTGGTCAAGCAATTGGTCAAAGTCAGAGAGAAACGTGGATGTGGTGAGTTTGTTGGCAGAGCTAGGTGGGGGTCGATAGACACAGGAGAAGGTGATGGGGTGAGGGGTGGATTGGAAGGATACTTCAACGTGCTCGAAAGAAGGATGGGAGAAAGGCAGAGACTGCGAGAAAGATAGGCGGAAATGGAGTGAGTCGTTGTAGAGGATGGCGATACCGCCACCTCGGGATGAGCGATGGAAAGAAGCAAGCCTGTAACCACTCGGAGTGAGGCTAGCATGTATAGGTTCGTGACCAAGGGGGTTAAGCCATGTCTCTGTGATAAAAGCAATGTCAACATGCTCATCTGCGATAAAATCAGCAATGACTTCGGCTTTGCCATCCTTGCATGTTGACTGAGCATTAAAAAGGCATAATTTTAGTTTATCACAGTCATATGGTGGTGGCCAGGGTGGCGACGAAGGCGGCACCGACGGGACAGAAGGTAAAGGCGGCACCAGCGGGACAGAAGGTGAAGGCGGCACCAGCGGGACAGAAGGTGAAGGCGGTACTATCCGGACAGAAGGCGAAGGCGAAGACGGCAGAGGAGGAGACGAAGCTTGCAGCAGCGAGGTCGAGGGCAGGGGCAGTGGAGGAGACGAAGAAGCAGGAGACGAAAGGTGGCGTCGGGCAGGAGGCAGGTTGTGCCAAAGGCGGTGGAGACGTCCACCACGACAGGATCGCGCAGTGCGGGGCTTAACTGGTTAGGGGTGAAGTAGTGGATAACTGGTTAGGGGTGAAGTAGTGGATAACTGGTTTGGGGTGAAATAGTGGATAACTGGTTAGGGGTGGGTAGTGGATAACTGGTTAGGGGTGAAATAGTGGATAACTGGTTAGGGGTGAAATAGTGGATAACTGGTTAGGAGTGAAGTAGTGGATAACCCGTTAGGGGTGAAATAGTGGATAATAATAATAATAATAATTATATTTATATAGCGCAAAATCTTGATAAAATCAACGCTGTTTTGAGAAACTTGAAACCTGTCTTCAAACCCTGGCTTTCCATCATCACACCAAGGTTTCTTCCATATCGTCATTGTCATCCTGATCAGGTTATGATTCATCTGTGAGACCACACAAAAGATGATACTACACTGTTGGAAACTGCGTGGTCAAATCTAGGGGAGAGGAAATATGTTGAAGTCCATGAGTAGCAGAAAGAAAAGGGAAACGGAAAAAAAAAACCATCACAAAACGTCATACAGTGATGGTGGAGGCATCGCTTTTGTTGTGTCTGATGCCATTACTTCCTCCATTAGTGCTACCTCGAACTTCTCCTTCCCTCACACTTCATTTGAACTGGCCCAACTTACTCTCTCCCTACCCCAGCTTCTACTTCATGTCTTCTGCTTGTACCGTCCCCCTCCTAACAAAAAGAACCATCTCAAGGACTCACTCTTTCTTGACGAGCTCCCCGATCTACTTGAACATATGAACATGGTTAGAGGCAATTTCATTTTGGTGGGAGACTTTAACTTCCACTGGGATACCCCCTCAAATACATATCCGTCGCGTCTCATGGATCTTCTTGAATCCTTCAATCTATCCCAGGCAGTCACCTCCCCTACCCACAAGTCTGGCCATATCCTCGACTGGATCATTCACCCTGAAGGAGAACTGGTTGAGTCTGTCTCGACCAGCTTGTCCCTGACTTCGGACCACTACCCTGTTCTAGCCATGCTGAACCTCCCTGTTCCCTCTAAGCCTCCCCGCTACATTGAGAAGCGTGACTTGGCATCCATCGACTTTGTGGCTTTTAGATCGGATGTGCTGGCCGCTCTTCAGTCGGCTCCTGCCCTATCTGCCGGGCTGTTCAACAGCCTTCTTCAAGACGTCATGGATCGCCATGCTCCTGTTCTTCGACGGAAAATCTCCACCCGACCACCGTCGCCCTGGTTTCCAGCTGCTGGAGAACAAGTACTGGATGCTAAGCGTGCAAGACGAAGGGCTGAGAGACAATGGCTTAAAAGTGGACTAGAAATTCACAAACAGATAATGCGTGCTGCTAACAATTTAGTAAATACCTTAGTACAACAAGCCAAGTCAGCATATTATAATTCAAAAATCACTGCATGTACTACAACAAAACAACTGTTCAAGGTCACCAATGCATTCATGGGGAGAATAAAATCATCCCCACTTCCTTCGCCTGTCTATCCCTCTAATCTACCACAGAAATTTTGTGACTTTTTTAGTAACAAAATTGAAGATCTTCGTTCAAGCCTCGACTCTCAGTCAGCAATGTTACCAGATGTTCCCTATGACTCTTTCACTGGAAACCTGTTTAATGAATTTAAGCCTGTGACTGAAGCTGTTGTCAGTGAAGTTATTCATAAAACTACCATAAAGACATGTGCACTTGATCCCCTTCCATCTGTTCTTTTATCCCAATTGATTCACGATTTGCTTCCCTACATCACTGTCATTGTAAATGACTCTCTCACTTCTGGATGTTTTCCTTCTATTCTCAAGACAGCTATTGTTCAACCTCTTCTAAAGAAACCCTCCCTTGATCCTGAAAACCTGAAAAACTACCGTCCTGTTTCCAATCTGTCCTTTCTTTCTAAGATTATTGAAAAGATCGCACTTCTCCAACTCCAGGAACACCTTGATTGCAACAGCCTTCTCTATCCTTTGCAATCTGCCTATCGCTCTGGTCATAGTACAGAGACTGCTCTTTTGAAGATTGTGAATGATCTGCTATCTACTCTAGACAATGGTCAGGTGTCCCTTCTCTCTCTTCTTGATCTCTCTTCTGCCTTCGACACTATTGATCACAATACTCTTCTTCCTCGACTTCAGAATATTTTTGGTATCTCTGGCATTGCTCTGTCATGGTTTCAATCCTACCTTTCTGGTCGTGTACAAGTTGTCTCCATAAATGGTGTCTCTTCTAATCCTACCATCTTGAAGTACGGTGTTCCTCAGGGCTCTGTCTTAGGCCCTATTCTCTTTATTTTGTACACTCAGCCCATCTCTGACATTGTAGCCCATCATCACATATCCCATCACTGTTTTTCTGATGACAACCAAATCTACATGTCTGGCCATCCCTCCACTATCCCTTCTATAATTCAACGCACACAGCTCTGCATTTCTGACATAAAGTCTTGGATGACATGCAACAAACTCCAGCTGAATAATGACAAAACAGAATTTATATTTATTGCATCAAAGCGACTTCTGTCTACTGTGTCTATCCCTGTTTCTATCCAGCTTGAAGACTCGGTAATCCACACTTCCACATCCGTGCGTAATCTTGGAGTTGTACTGGACCAAACTCTTTCCTTCCACAGCCAGGTATCCTCTGTCTGTCGTGCTTGTTACTTAGAACTTCGACGGATCAGTTCTGTGCGTCATCTTCTCTCTGAAGAAAGCACTATAACTCTCATTTCTGCACTCATTCTTTCCAGACTCGACTACTGTAACTCGCTTCTTGCTGGCTGCCCCCAAACACTCTTATCCAAATTGCAAAAAGTTCAAAATAACGCTGCTCGCCTTGTACGGAAATGCCCAAGGTCAACTCATGTTTCCCCTCTGCTTCGAACTCTACACTGGCTTCCTGTTCGAAAGCGTATTGACTATAAACTTTCCCTCCTATGCCATAAGTCTCTGGCTGGTCTAGCTCCCCCCTATCTTTCTGATCTCCTGACTGTTTACATTCCCTCCAGAGAGCTACGCTCTTCTACTGATGCCCACCTATTTAGAATCCCACGCTTCCGCAACAAAACTCTTGGTGAACGTGCTTTTTCTTATCAGGCCCCCTCTATTTGGAACAAACTTCCCTTTCTTCTCCGCTCTACCTGTACCCTTTCTTCGTTTAAGTCCAGTCTAAAAACCACTCTTTTTAAATCCTAGCCTGTAGTTCTGTACTCTTACTTCAGCTGCCACCTTGAAATCTGTGCCCGCGCGCGTGTGTGTGTGTGTGCGGGTGTGTGTGTGTGTGTGTGTGTGTGTGTGTGTGCGGGTGTGTGTGTGTGTGTGTGTGTGTGTGTGTGTGTGTGTGTGTGCGGGTGTGTGTGTGTGTGTGTGTGTGTGTGTGTGTGTGTGTGTGTGTGTGTGTGTGCGTGTGCGTGTGTTGTGTGCGTGTGTGTGTGTGTTTACTGTAAGCGCTTAGGGCTTTTTTTTAGATTAAGCGCCATAAATGTTCACTATTATTATACATACAATAGACGTCACAGCACATACGTGTTACGGAGCCGACTGTCGTCAATGGTTCGCCAAATAGATACCATTCACTGATATCTGCCATTTTCTCCTGCTCAACGCAAGCGTCAGGAAAGTCGTCTATTCTTTGTTTTTTGTGTATTTTTTTCCCCATTATGTTTTGGCAATTAATCTTTGTTGTCTTTTGTACACACTGAATAAAGACAGTCAGCCCAAAAAAACAAAAAAAAATTCGCGTCTGTCTCGTTTTCTTATATCAGATACCGGTACGCATTATGATTCTCATTATCACCATCATGTGCCCTGTTGCATGGCAGTGGCGATCATGGCCTTCCATGCGAATTTTTGCTTTGTCACTGTAAATACATCTCCCACCTTCTCTGTCCTCAAGCACCCTGCAAGTCCGTCCAATATTTTCTCCCTGGGTCTCAGTTTGAATTGTTACCAAAGACTCCTAACCCGAATCCACTCAAGAACTAGGTGAGCATCTTCATGCAGACAATGCATCACAGTCACTTGTAGTACAAAGAGAGGAAGCCTTCCAGTAATACCTAGTTCTCTAGGTCTCTCCTCAGGTTTGGTGCTGACTGTCCTGGATCTGTCCAAAGTCTGTATAACCGTTAGTTCCGTTGATCGATCGATGGCGACAGGTGTGTGATGACAGGTGTTAATTAACGACAGTCTGTTTTTTTGCCCTTCGTCATATCCCTTAACCAGTTATCCACTATTTCACCCCTAACCAGTTATCCACTTCTTCACGCCTAACCAGTTATCCACTTCTTCATGCCTAACCAGTTATCCACTTCTTCACACCTAACCAGTAATCCATTTCTTCACCCCTAAACAGTTATCCACTACTTCACCCCTAACTAGTTATCCACTATTTCACCCCTAACTAGTTATCCACTGCTTCACCCATCACCAGTTATCCACTATTTCACCCCTAGCTAGTTATCCACTATTTCACCCCTAACCACTTATCCACTACTTCATCCCTAACCAGTTATCCACTACTTCACCCCTAACCAGTTATCCACTTCTTCACCCCAAACCAGTTATCCACTACATCACCCCTAACCAGTTATCCACTACTTCACCCCTAACCAGTTATCCACTACTTCACCCCTAACCAGTTATCTACTATTTCACCCCTAACCAGTTATCCACTTCTTCACCCCTAACCAGTTATCCGCTTCTTCACCCCTAAGCAGTTATCCGCTTCTTCGCCCCTAAAACCAGTTATCCACTACTTCACCCCTAACCAGTTATCCACTACTCCTCCCCTAACCAGTTATCCGCTTCTTCACCCCTAAGCAGTTATCGCTTCTTCGTCCCTAAAACCAGTTATCCACTACTTCACCCCTAACCAGTTATCCACTACTCCTCCCCTAACCAGTTATCACTACTTCACCCCTAACCAGTTATCTACTACTTCTCCCCTAACCAGTTATCCACTACTTCACCCCTAACCAGTTATCCACTACTTCACCCCTAACCAGTTATCCACTATTTCACCCCTAACCAGTTATTCCACTACTTCACCCCTAACCAGTTATCCACTATTTCACCCCTAATCAGTTATCCACTATTTCACCCCTAACCAGTTATCAACTTCTTCACCCCTAACCAGTTATAGACTACTTCACCCCTAACCAGTTATCCACTTCTTCACCCCTAACCAGTTATCCACTTCTTCACCCCTAACCAGTTATCCACTTCTTCACCCCTAACCAGTTATCCACTTCTTCACCCATAAACCAATTATCCACTTCTTCACTCCTAACCAGTTAAACCCTAATACATGTAGATTTTCAGTGTTGTGTTTTCTTAATGATCACTTTGAATCGTCTCCATCACGTCAGGCGTGAAGAAGTGGATAACTGGTTAGGGGTGAAATAGTGGATAACTGGTTAAGGGATATGACGAAGGGCAAAAAAACAGACTGTCGTTAATTAACACCTGTCATCACACACCTGTCGCCATCGATCGATCAACGGAACTAACGGTTATACAGACTTTGGACAGATCCAGGACAGTCAACACCAAACCTGAGGAGAGACCTAGAGAACTAGGTATTACTGGAAGGCTTCCTCTCTTTGTACTACAAGTGACTGTGATGCATTGTCTGCATGAAGATGCTCACCTAGTTCTTGAGTGGATTCGGGTTGGGAGTCTTTGGTAACAATTCAAACTGAGACCCAGGGAGAAAATATTGGACGGACTTGCAGGGTGCTTGAGGACAGAGAAGGTAGTAGTTTAGTAGTTTAGTAATAGGGACATAACACATTAGCCGTTTGGCTATTTCAAGTCCCATCATTTTTCTTTTTCTTTTCTTACACTCGTAGTGAAGGTCTGTCGTACGCCCAGTTTTTTTGATGATTCATTCATCATATTCGTATTTAAGTTCAATGTAATGTTTCCAATAAAGATGTATTTACAGCGACAAAGCATAAATTCGTATGGAAGGCCATGATCGCCACTGCCATGCAACAGGGCACATGATGGTGATAATGAGAATCAGAATACGTATCTGATGTAAGAAAACGAGACAGACGCGAATTTTTTTTTGCTGACTGTCTTTATTCAGTGTGTACAAAAGACAACAAAGAATGATTGCCAAAACGTAATGGGAAAAAAAACAAACAAACAAAGAAGAGACGACTTTCCTGACGCTTGCGTTGAGCAGGAGAAAATGGCAGATATCAGTGAATGGTATCGATTTGGCGAACCATTGACGCCAGTCGGCTCCGTAACACGTATGTGCTATGACGTCTATAGTATGTATGACGTTTTGTGATTTTTTTTTTTTTCCTTTTCCCTTTTCTTTCTGCTATTCATGGACTTCAACATATTTCCTCTCCCCTAGATTTGACCACGCAGTTTCCAACAGTGTAGCATCATCTTTTGTGTGGTCTCACAGATGAATCTTAACTTGATCAGGATGAAAATGACGATATGGAAGAAACCATGGTGTGATGATGGAAAGCCAGGGTTTGAAGACAGGTTTCAAGTTTCTCAAAACAGCGTTTCTACATTCGGGATGAAATTGTTGTGAACCAACGCTGCAGAACCCATGTGATGGATAAGTTGAAAAAAGTAGACGATTTTATAGTTATCTATCAACGAAACTGTAATCTAAATTAAGACATCAGGAGAGTCACAGACGCTTAATCATATAGTCGTTTGTGCACTATAATTTTTTTTATGAATTAACATCTTGGAGAAAGGCGGGACATGGAAGACAACAAAAGCTTCAAATAAGCAATACGTGTTACAGAATTGGTAGCGTCGTTCACGACTCGCCGAATGGAAATCGCGTTCCAAAAAGACATCAATGGAGTAATGAACTATGTTTTAGATTTAATTTAACAAACCACCCCACACACTTAAAGCACACACACGCACGCACGCGCATGCACACACACGCACACACACACACACACATGCACGCACACATACACGTACACGCACGCACACACACACAGACACACGCAGACGCACAGACACACACACACACACAAACACACACGCACTCACGCACACACACACACACACACACACACACACACACACACACACACACACACACGCGCGCGCGCGAACACACACACACACACATACACACACACACACACACACACACACACACACACACACACACACACACACACACACACACACACACACTCACTTGTATGTAATCCTACCTTCCACACATACATACATTCACATTTTATATTTCATTTGTGTTTCATTAAGGATTTTTACAAATGAAAAAACAATTTAATTTAACCGTGTAAACTGTAACAGAAACGAGCGTGCTATGATTTTAAGTTTGATACGAAAATTGAGTCCTAACCAGTCACTAAGGTGAAGTGAGTTAATGAAACGGACTATCAACAGAGAGGTGTAAGTTCGAATCCCATCAGTCTAAATGTTGTAGATCCTAACATAAAAAAAGTAGTACTGCACAGTCGTTCGTCAATGAATGATAGTTGCATTGTGGATTATGCTTTTATTTAACGCCTTTGAAAAATACAAGACGAGATCTCTCCTGAAAATGTCAGTGTTATTTTGGAAATATCAAATATGATGTGAAGATCGTTCCGGAAGACGCTTCCAGACTACAAGACACTGGATTTAAACATGTTGATCTTGGGCACTGGAACTTGAAGTTTAGTGAGATGTTGAATGGAATTTTAATCAGAATGTTCGTGGGACAAATCCCGGCATAGAGCGGAAATGAGCGACACGGGATCAATGCTACAAAAGAGCTAAAGAAAGAAAAATAGGCAAATAAATAGACAAACAAAGAAACAAAGAAATGAATAACTAACTAACTAACTGACTGACTGATTGACTAACTGATTGACTAACTGATTGACTAACTGATTGACTGACTAACTAACTAACTAACTAACTAACTAACTAACTAACTAACTAACCGACCAACCAACCAACCAACCAACCAACCAACTAACTAACCAACCAATTAACCAACCAACTAACTAACTAACTAACTAACTAACTAACTAACTAACTAACTAACGCACGAACGAACGAATGAATTAATGAATGAATCATTTGTTTATTTATTTATCTATTTATTTATTTATTTATTTATTTATTCATGTATTCATTTAGAATTAATCAATCAATTAATCTGTTTATAAAGTTTCTTGTTCAGTTTGAGTTTCTCAAAACGATGTCTCCGGGCTCGGAATGAATTCCGTGTTCACTGACACTACTGATGGCGTGTGATGGAGACGATCCTAAGTGATCATTAAGAAAACAAAACACTGAAAATCTACATGTATTAAGGAAAGGAAAGGCAAGACGAATCTGTTACATTATTATCGAAAAACACGTGTAAGCACAAAGGGGAGGAAAAGTGCTCAAGTTTACTTTGAGAAATGCATTGCGTTCGCGCGAGAGTGAGTGGGTTAGTGCGAGTGTGTGTGTGTGTGTGTATGTCTGTGTGTGTATGTCTGTGTGTGTGTGTTTGTGTGTGTGTGTGTTTGTGTGTGTGTGTGTGTGTGTGTGTGTGTGTGTATGTGTGTGTGTGTGTGTGTGTGTGGTGTGTGTGTGTGTGTGTGTGTGTGTGTGTGTGTGTGTTTGTACAAACACACAGAAGAGCTGTCACTAGAACATATACACACAACTACACATGCATGCCAATGAACACATAGGCTTATGCACGACTTTTTTTAATTTTTTTTTTAAGCAAATACTTTACGAATCATGTGTTCATAATATAACATGTTCACAGTTCAGAATTACATTTTGATTCAAAGCGATTGACAGTACTCAGAGAAAGCAGAAGATGGATATGAATGATGGCCATGGACATGACGAACAAGGACAACAACCGCAAAAACACCAACGACAACGACAACGTAGACAACAACGACGACGACAACAGCAGCAGCAGCGACAACAAGAACAAGAACAAGAACAAGAACGACAAGATCGACGACAACGGCGCCAGGAAGAACAAAAACATGAACGAGAACAAGAATATCAACGACAACGACAACGACGGCGACGACAACGACAAGAAGAAGCAGAAGTAGAAACACAACCTCAAAGAAGAAGAACAAGAACAAGAAGAAGAAGAACAAAACAACAACAACAACGTGCCAAACGTCAGCAATATCGTCAACAAGACGAAGACTTAAGTGACGAGGACGAACAGGAAGAGGAAGACGAAGAGGAGAAGAAGAAATTGGAAGCGAAAGAAGAAATACAAGACCTCATAGATCTACACCGTTTGGCAATCAAAACCATTCTGTCTTACGAAGAAATGATTACTGAGGACGATCGGGATCTTCAATCAGAATTAGAGACCTTGGAATTCATCAAGACCTTATATGATCAACTGGAAGTTATGAGCATGGAGGTCAAGGACGACGTGGACGAAAAATGGCTGGATGAGTACGAGCGAAAGTTTCTGGATGTTCGTTTCGTGTACAATAGAATGCCTCACATCAATTCTTTGATCGAGAAAGCTTCGATGGATGTAATGTTGGCAAAAGCAAAGCAAGGCACGGATTCATCCCTAGACTTGGATCAAGATTCAGACCCAGACCTAGACACCGAATCAGACCCAGAATCAGACTTAAACCCAGAGTCAGACTCAGAGTCCCATTTGGAGTGAAGGATCAGACAGGTGTGTACTGTATGTTGTGCTGTGTGGATGTCATGTCTCTGTCTGTCTGTCTGTCTGTCTGTCTCTGTCTGCTTGTCTGTCTTCCCGTTGACGTGTCCGACTGTCTCCTTCTCCATTCCTCTCTCTGTGTCTCTCTGTCTCTCATTCTCTGTCTTTCTCTCTCTCTCTCTTTGTCTCTCTCTTTCTCTCTCTCTTCTCTCTCTCTCTCTCTCTCTCTCTCACACACACACATACTCTCTCTCACTGTCTGTCTGTCTCTTTCTGTGTCTGTCTGTCTGTCTTCTGTCTGTCTCTCTGTCTGTCTCTCTGTCTGTCTCTCTCTCTCTCTGTGCATCCTACCTATTTTTGTCCCTTTATAATTATGTCAAAGATACGTTTGATGATCTGTTATCTTAAGTATAATACATCAATTTGAAAAAACATACCAAGATGATAACTTCATATCCATGATTTCTTTCACACAAGCTGTTTTCATGCTGTGTGTGAGGCCTCAGCGTCATTGTTGTATTTCTTGCTGTTGTTGTGTGTCATTGTTGTTTTTGTTGCCATTCTTTTTCTTGTTGCTCTTGCTGCTGTTTGTTCTGCAGCGTGACAGGTCTGGAGAGTTAATTCATGGGCTGCGGTAACACGAGGATCCCCCATCTCTGTCTCAGGGATGCAGCAACAAGCAGTTCAGGCCTGTTGAGACTGGTCCAGTCTTTTTGCTATTTACCACCCAGTCTTTTTTTTCTGTTAAACTCCGTTACACCTCCTTCCAGAGTGTCCCCGAAAGATGGTCTTAATTAAAGAGTGTGTCATGGCGGTGACGTGATCAAACCTTGCAAGCTTGCATCGTTTTACAGATACCAGGAGCGGTTCTATTGGAATCAGCGAAGTGTTAATCCTGTTCCTTGCTGGTCTTATGGTCGAGGTATTGTATCATCATCATCATGTGCCCTGCCGTATGGCATTGGCGACCATGGCCCTCCACACAAATCTATCCCCTGTCGCTGCAAGTACATCTCCGCCCTCTATGTCTTCAGCCGCCCTGCATGTCCGTCCATTATTTTCTCCTTGGATCTACCCGGTGCTCTCTTTCCCTCTAGCTTTCCTGTTGTGGCCAGGTGCTCTAATTCCCCTGCCCTCATAACATGTCGTATAAATGTTGCCTGTCTTTTCCTAAATCTTCCTTATTGATGATCTTCTTGTGTCTGCCCCCTTCAAGACTGCCTCGTTTGTTTTCTTTGCTGTCCATGGAACTCTCAACATTCTTCTGAGAAACCACATTTCACTTGCTTTAATTTTGTTCTGACTTCGCGTGTTGATTGTCCACGCCTCACGACCGCACAACAGTATTGGTTCTATATAAAATTCAAGAACTTTCCTGAGAGGTAATGTATGCAACATAGTATCGTCAGGCATTGTTTTGTCTGTCTGATTCTCTTCTATGGGTCATCGAGTAGTCACCAGAGTTTCACACCAGTTATGGAAGGATGTGAATATCAGTCACAGCTCCACCTCGTCTTTGTGGATCAGGAAAAGGCATTTGATCGCGTAAACAGAATCAACTTCGAGAAGACTGTGAACCGTATGAATTTATGGCTAGCTCCTTGACAACATAAGAGGAAGCTATGCGATATTGAAAGAGCTGTACAACTCCAAGTGGATTTTCCAACTGATTTCAAATAACATTTGATGTCAGACAAGGATGTGTAGTATCACCTCTCCTTTTCGTCTGCACAGACAAAATTACTCGAGAAGCAGAACCCGATCCAGAAGCTCTCTGTAAACTATTGTTTGTTGATGACCAAGTAATCGTGACATAATTGCAGAAACATATAAACAAGTTTGACGACAGCTATAAAAACTATGGCATGAAAATCAGCGTGAGTAATACAGGGATTATGTCGTAGAACAAGCACCTGACAAACTGGATATCAAAATTAAAGGCTATCAACTTCACCAAACTGTAGAATTGAGTGTTTTTTTTAAGCTTATTTACCGAATACGGAAAAAAAGAGAACTTGAGACTTCAGTCAAAAGGCCAATGTTGTGAACTACCAACTTTCAAACATTCTAAAACATCAAAGCATCTCTATGAAACAAACACCAGGTTTATCAGTACAATCTCTGTACCCACCCTGATTACCCGTAAAAAAAGAGAAAAGAATGGACTTAAACAGAACGGGTTAAAAAATATGTTTTCGGAAAGCAGCAAGCAAGATCAGAAGAGACATAATTAGAAATGGAGAGATCCCAGAATTGATTGGAACAACATCTTTCAAATATTAGAGCACACAACAGCGGATCAAGTGGTCTGGCCATCTGACCAGGATGCACATCAGGCAACCAGCCCCTACAACTTACATTACCAGATAATCAGGCTTCAGAGCCAGAGGAACATCACAGTGGCGCTGGGATAGATGGAATAACAGACATATTCCACATCTAAAACATGATTTTGTGACTGGCTTCATGTCTGGTTCCAGACCATCGGCTTCTTCTCTCTGCGACATTTCCTGATACATGTGGACGAAAAAAAGTAAAAGTCAACAGAGTAAGAGGGGGAAAGAGGCTGTGTCATATAGTATGCAATTGGTGGTGAAGCAGCGTTTGAAAAGGTCAGTAAATACATCAGTACATAAATAAACAAATAGAAATAAAAGCAAGGGTTGGTGGAGCGACCTTCATTAATAGGTGGTCCACTCTGTTTTTACACAGATAGTCTAGTGTTTTTATATATAGATTATTGTTTTCTTTCATTGACCCTAACTTGAAATAGGCAACATAAATCTATCATGTAACGATTTCGTGTGTGTGTGTGCGCGAGAGTGTATGTGCGTGCGTGTGCGTGTGCGTGCGTGTCGTGTGCGTGTGTGTGTGTTGTGTGGTGTGTGTGTGTGTTGTGTGTGCGTGCGTGTGTGCGTGTGTGGTGTGTGTGTGTGTATGTGTGTGTGTGTGTATGTGCGTGCGTGTGTGCGTGTGTGTGTGTTGTGTGTGTGTATGTGCGTGCGTGTGTGCGTGTGTGGTGTGTGTGTGTGCAGCCAGATCAAATGACAGTGCACAGAATGTTGAGCCAGGGAAGATTGTCTCGGATTCTCCAAACCTGTGCCTCAGCCACGAAGTGGGCAACAGATTTCACTGGACTGTAAAGCTTCCCATCAGTACATCGTGTCTGACATATTCTGGTTTTACTCCTAATCACGTAGTGTTTGGCATACCCATGATTTTTTCCAATAGTTACGTAGTCTGAGACGAATCTGACAATTACATCGTACATGGCAGGTTTTGCTCATCATTGGATCATGTCTGTCGGGTTGTACAATTAACCTACGAAAGGTCTTTCCCCTGAATACATCTGGACAATGTAACTAATTGTGTCTGTCAGATCCTACTTACAATTGCATCAAATTTTAGCAAATGCATGAATTTGCTGAAAAATATACCGCTTGGATTAGAATATATTGATTTTAGACACACTTATCATCATTTGATTTTACTTATAATTGTACATATCTGATGGATTTCTAAGTTTAATCAGATTTTTTTCTGGTATCTGGTGAATTTGAATTTTATTTATTCAGAAATGGATCATGTCTGGCAAGTCCGGAAATGCTGGAGTCGCTTATTCAGAATAATTCTGGTTTGAATTGCTATTCTAATTACGGCAGATTATAATACAGATTTCAATTTCACATGTTTTCTGTGTGTGTGAGGGGGGGGGGGGGGCGGACATCCACTGGAATTATCAAACATATTGGAGAAAAATCATGACTTGAACGGCTCAGTCTATTTCTATCCTTGTCGTCATAAAATCTTGGTAAAAGCAAAATGTTTGATTGACGAACACAATAATCAGATTCTTTAGAAGATAGGACAGCATGTGTATAAATAAAAAAAAATATCCTCAAGGACTGAGTCATCTCCTGCAAATGCCTTTTTATTGTGAGGGTTTTTACTGTAATGAGTGTACATTCGCCCAGTTGTGTGACAGCAGGGCATGTAAAAAAGAAATTGTATTGTAAGTTGTCCAGCATATCTGATGACTTAACGTATTAAAAGTTGAGAGTTCTTTGTCTGCCATAAGGGACGCAAGTAGGTGACTTTGAGCCTTTGAATGACAACAAGTTGCTTGCTGGTTGTTTTGACAGAACTGTGAACATCACAATCTTATAAGTCGAGTTCAATTATAGCCGGATACATTGATTTACTGGCCATGTGTACTGACCGTTTTAGTGTTTCTATCACTTGTCAGTCAATTTAGCATTTCATAGATCCCTTCTCCCCCCCCCCCCTTTCCCACCCCATCTCAAGAGTATGTCTAGCGCATAGAGTTTTGCACAGCTTCAGGGAGACTGTCAGATAACTGCTGGTAGATTTAGATGAAGCCATATGGAATTGTCCGAGTGCGATGAGTCTGTCATGAACAATCTCCAGACTCAATTCAGTATGAAGCGCTGAATGTTCCAGTTAAGCTTTTATGAAAAAAAAAAGATTTCATGGTTATTGTTTTAGAAGTGTGTTTGATATGATTATACATTCAGGGAATTTCAGACAGAATGTGCTAGGTTCCTTGTTTTTTATGGTTTCGCTTGTTTTCACTACTTCCTTCTTTCTTTTCTGTTTCTTTTTCTTTTTATCTTTTCCCCTGATTTTTCTCCAGTAAAAAAGATTTTTTAGGATCATCGTGTCAGGGAGGTGACCATTGTGCTCACCTTTTTTTTTTTTCGTTTCGTCCCATTTTCTACGACACCTTAATGGCCACAGAAGCTGGAACAATTTGTTTACAATGCCATGATGATGATGATGTCGATGAGGGTGATAATCATGATGCTATGGGTTCCATCTAGGATTGAGACCGCGTGACAGGGCTGTACTCTACGCTTACATCATAATATATCCTGGCGCAACCAGGCCCTGAGAGATACAGACACCTGCGGTGCTCGTTAGAAGATTTGAGCAACACCCTCAATGACGTATCTGCAAAGTGGATGAGACTTGGCTGTGTGGTCCCAGTCTTCCCAAAGAGCCCATAGCACGCCCAACTCTGGATAGAGCCAGTTAGAGCGAAACAATCCCACAATGACTTTAGAAAGGACTGATGGGGATTCGAATCCACAACCTCCCAGTCGGCAGTCCGTTGCATTAATTAACCACTACACCACGGCGACGGTCAAAAAAATTAACCTGACCGATTTTTATTTTAGTCATACCTGTCTGTAAACTGTTAATATGATTTTGATGGAGACTGATGCAAAGCCCAATCGGTTTAATGTGTATCATATCTTGTATACAATGTGTTTAATATAAAATAAATGTTTTATACTTACTACGCCTCAGATAGTTCCATGTGTGTCGTGTGTTGCATGTCTGATTTTGTTAAGCAGGGTTCTCATGATTGCTTGATGCATGCCAGAAATATTTTACTCCCCCCCGCCCACCCTGTATCTCTTGTATACAACTTGTGCGCGAACGCACATATGCACACACAAGTGCGCGAGCGCGCAACTCACGCACACACGAACAAACACACATAAACAAGCACACTCACACACATACATGCACACACACACACAAACACGCCCATACACACAAGCACTCACGTACGCACTTGCACACGCACACGCACTATACCTCTCGCTCGTTCATGTTTTGTTTTTTTTTTTTTGTTTTTTTTGTATATCCGGAATCATCATAGAAACATTCGTTCCACGTTTTCCTCCAATCAACTAACCAATCAACTAGCCAGCCAGCCAGCCAAACCAGCACCACAAAACCTTCAACCATCCTAGCCACTCAGATCGATCACCGCAAACTGAACAGCGAGTCAACCGACTCACCAACCAACCAATTAGCCAACTGGCTAACCAACCAACGTAATAACTAACCAACCGACCAGCCACCAAACAGCCTACCAGTCAATTAGCCAAGAAACCAGTCAACCAACCAGTCGACCAGTCTACAAAACAAAGAATATAGGGAAAAAATGAATGTACGCGAACAAGAACAATGCACTTTGATGTCACCGTGGTTGGAACTTGAGACCCTTCGCGTGCAAAACTCTACCGCCAAGCTACATCCTCTTCCGCCTGGCTAGAACACGAAGACTGCTTGCAGAAAAGAAGAAAGAAAGATGATAATGATAATAAGGATATATGATGATGATGATGATGATGATGATGATGATGATGAAATGATGATGATGTAATGATGATGATGATGATGATGATAACATTATTGATAATAACAGTAGTAACAACAATAAGGATAGTAATGATCACAATGATGATGATGATGATGATAACATCATTGATAATAACAGTAGTAACAACAATAACAAGAACAACACTAGCAACAACAACAACAACAGCAATCAGCAACAGCAACAGCAACAACAATAATAATAATAAAAACAGGAACCAGAAGAACAAGAAAACCAATGTAAGCGCGTATTTGACAAAACAAGACAAAACAAGCGCAAATTTTTCGGCCAACCGGCCTTTGTCAAGCGCGAACGCACGGTCACAAACAGACCACAAACACCAAACAACGGATAATAAAAACAGGACTAAAAACTTCCCTGCTGCCTCTTCTGGTTCCTGTTTGCTTGGGCGCGGGCAGTCGCACTTGTTTTGGATCTAATAATAATAATGATAAAAAAAAAAGTAATAACAATGATAATGATAATAATAGATGATGATGATGATCGATGATGATGATGATGGTAATCAACAATAACAATAATGATAATGATAATGATGATACTAATTTCACTTATGTAGTGTGCAAACAGTCTATTTCAAAAACATGTTTGTTGCGCTTTACTACAGGAATGAAACATTGTTACACATAAGTATATCATCATTAGATAAAAGATCACAGATACAAAGAAACAAAGAAAGAGTAGCGATTTATTTAACCCTTTGACTCCCGCACCCTGCCCAACCACATCCCGCATTGTCAACCATACCAGCAAAGCAAAAACATAACTCTTTGACTTCCTTACCCTACCCACCAGCTTCCTGCGAGAAGCTGGTGGACAGGGTTAGGGAGTCAAAGAGTTAATATTTTGCAGTTGGTGGATAGGGTGCGGGAGTCAAAGGGTTAAAGGACGAATACAATACAGAACAATGGCCCAACAATAACGTCGAACCACAATACAGAAAGCCTTTCACTAGCAGCCGCGCATGTACGCGCGGTTCATAGGTCACTGTTCTAAATGTAGTTCTGACACCTATCACGTGGTCGAACCATGTGACTTTAGCTCATAATATCAAAGATTGTCATTGAAGATGGCTGACACCGCGTGTGTTGGAAAGTGATTTCGCTTGGATTTTAAGTATTTTCATCGATTTTATTTCATGTGAGTAAGATGGCGACGTTTCCGACCCCAATACTCTGTGAAGACATCCATCAGTTTATTTGATGTTCCTCGTGATGGAGAGATGAGTGATGATGACATGATGAACGAAACATTGTCGAAGATCAGCCTGATACTTTCCATTCAGATTTCGACTATTCTGAGGAGATAATACCCGCTACAAGCACATCGATCCGAACGGGGCGTGGTCGTGGTCGAGGCAGACGAGGTGGTAGAGGTGCCAGGTCTGATACAGCCCCAGGAAGGTCTAATACAGCCCTAGGAAGTGTTGTCATGGAGACAGAGGGACGAATGGATGAAAATGTAAACAAAGAATATCCGCAATATGCACCTGTCTGTATTTAATATTTTATAATAATTTTAAATTGCAACAACCCAAAGTTAGATCAATTTGCACAAGAGTGCTGCTAGTCAAAGGAGTATAATGCAAGAAAAGTACAATACATTACCAAATGATATACAGACTACCACAAATACAACATTACTATAATAATACAGCAAGAAAAAGTTAGTTGTCTACCAGCTACATGCGTACACACACACACACACACACACACACACACACACACACACACACACACACACACACACACACACACAAGGTTATTCAAAATTGTGACTACGCAACCCACCCGCCGATCGATAGATCAGTCAAATGACCAACTAACTAATCGGTCAGTTTTACAAAGAACATATCAACCAACCAACCAGCCGACCGACCTGCCAGTCAACCAGCCTAGCAACCCATCAGGTAACCTAACCCACAGACCAACTGACAAACCAAATAGCGATCGCCGAGAGTTTTTCTGCATGAACCTTTCAGTGTGATAGTGGTGGTGGTGGTGGTGGTTGTGGTGATGGTGTGGTGGTGGGGTAGTGATGGTGTGTGTGTGGTGTTGCGTGTGTGCGTGTGTGTGTGTGTGTGTGGTGTGTGTGTGTGTGTGTTGTCCATGTGTCTGTATGTGTGTGTAGTGTGCTTGCGTAAGTGTGAATGTGTGTAGTGTGTGAGTGTGTGTGTGTGTTGTGTGTGTATACATGTGTGTGTATTGTGCGTGTGTGCGTGGTGTGTGTGTGGGTGTGTGTGTGTGTGTGTGTGTGTTGAAAGTCAGTCAAAATGCTTTTTTTTTTTATTGGAATGGGAATGAAGAAAACAACAACAACAACAACAACAACCAAGTATAGAGAATCACCTTTAGCTATCAATATAGAATTTTCTTCAAAGTGTGCAGTGTGTGTATGCATGTGTGTGTGTTTGTTGTGTGTGTGTGTGTGGTGTGTGTGTGCGTGTGGTGTGCTGTGTGTGAAGTGTGCGTGCATATGTGTGTGTGTGTGTGTGTGTGTGTGTGTGTGTGAAAGATATGTGTGTAGATTATGTGTGTATGTTTATGTGTGTGTGATGTGCTGTGTGTGTGAATGTGTTTAGTTTATGTGTGTGTGTGTGTGTGTGTGTTGTTTGTGTGTGTGTGTGTGAATGTGTGTTTGTTTTGTGTGTGTGTGTGTGTGTGTTTGTGTTTGCGCGTGTGTATATAGTGTGTGTTGTGTGTGTGTGTGTGTGTTTCCCCATCCATGGAATTTTCTCTAGACCTGATCAAATTCCTAGAATTGAGTTCTATCACATGTGCTGGTTGTATGCTGTATGCGGGGCCTGGGTGTCTGTGTTTAGACACTGCTATTGTATACAACCCGCAAAGGTGCTGCAGGGAAAGTGTTCACAGTCCACCTTGGTACTGCATCCTTGACGCCTGCATCACAAGTTGTTTCCCCTGGTTTTGCCACAGTTTACTTTCCACTATTGCAGTGCCGTTCAAACTTCTACGTAGCTCTGATTGATTGGATTCAGCACTCCTCTCAGGCCAATACCGTCTGACCGGGGGGGTATTTAAATATCCAAAGGGAACCAGTGGCCGTGATGTTGCGGCCCCAGTAGCTCAGTTGGTTTGAGCATCTGATACACATGCTCAGGTTGTGGGTTCGTATCCCGTGGTGCGCTACATTAAAACTGGCCTTCTCACTGTCCCATCTTAACATCATTGTTGTTCTGGTGGGGTCAGCACTTCCCTGGGATGGTTATCCCCTTTCGGCCATATCACCTGAGATAGGTGTTGACGTATAAACTGAACCAAATCAATCTATCAATCGTCATGGTGTAGTAGTTAGTGCCACGGACTGCCGATGGAAGGTTATGGGTTCGAATCCCCCATCAGTGCCTTCAACAATCATTGTGAGATTTTTCGGCTCTAAACTGCTTCTACCCAGAGTTGGGCGTGCTGTGGGCTCGTTGGGAAGATTGGGACCACACAGTCGAGTCTCATCCACTTCACGGATGCGTCATTGAGGGTGTTGCTCAAATCTTCTTTCTGACCAACACCGCAGGCATCTGTATCTCATGGGCCTGGTTGACGCCAGGATATGTTATGATAGTAAGCATACGGTACAGCCCTG
The DNA here is from genome assembly GCA_030674185.1 of Monoplex corrugatus. Taxonomy (NCBI): domain Eukaryota; kingdom Metazoa; phylum Mollusca; class Gastropoda; order Littorinimorpha; family Ranellidae; genus Monoplex; species Monoplex corrugatus. The sequence continues at coordinate 151,054,566 of CM060305.1, forward strand.
TCAGGCAGTCTCAATCCTAGATGGAACTCCAACACAGCATGATTATCATCCTCATCGACATCATCATCATCCTGGCATTGCAAAAATTGTTCTAGTTTCTGCGGCCATTAATTCAAGTGGCGTAGAACATGGGACGAAACAAAAAAAAGGTGAGCACAAAGGTAACCTCCCTGAGTGCGATGTCCCTAAAAGAAAAAAGAAATTCAAAGGAAGTAGTGGCGTGGAGGGGTGGTGGTGGTGAAAGTGGCACTACCACGAATACCGACCTGACTCCCACGCGAATAACAATTGATATCAAGATAGGCAATAAGGAGGCCAGGATTTGTATTCATATTTATATACTCATATTGTTTCATATTCATTTCATCTGTCACGGTGGATTTACCAGGTAAAAGTCGGGCTAATGTCCTCTGAGAGCGTGTCGCCGCAGTGTATTGCCACTTTTTTTTTACGAAGACTTTTATCATCATTATAAGGTGCCTTGCCGCATGGCGTTGGCGATCATGGACTTCCATCTGTCTCTATCACTTGTTGCCTCAAGCATCTCTTCCACCCTCCTTGTTCCCAGCCACTCTGCAAGTCCGTCTAGTATCTTCTCCCTTGGTCTACCCGGTGCTCTCTTTCCCTCCAGCTTTCCCGTTGTGACCAGGTGCTCCAATTCCCCTTTCCTCATAAAATGGCATATAAATGAAGACTTTAGAAGGGCTAAAAGGCGAATTGGCCCTCAGGGGGAGGGACCTAGAAAATCAACCTATCTCTCCAACGTTTTATACCGGGGCAGCCGGGCGAAAGCCCTCCTCTTCACGATTTTCACCTGCCGTGGCATCTTTAGCGTGCGCAGGCCCAGAAGGCATATATGACTCCGACCCGACACCCGATTTGAATCCCACAGCCGTTGGGATGTAAATCCGACACTAAACTGAGCTACTGGGGCCTGCTAGTCTTCAGAGAGTAGGAAGGGGTCAACTTGATTTAAAACACCTGGCCCAGAACTGAAGATAGGAAATTTTTGTTTATCGCGCTTAGTCCCATTTTGTCACACATATCTTCTTTTCCATGGTTGTCTTGATGGACGCAGACACAAGTAGATCACTCATAAGGAAGATTAGGAAAAGACAGGCAACATTTATAGGCCGTTTTATGAGGAAGGGGGATTTGGAGCACCTGGTCACAACGGGAAAGCTGGAGGGAAAGAGAGCACCAGGTAGACCAGGGAGAAAATGCTGAACGGATTTGCAGAGCGGCTGGGGACGAGGAGGGTGGGGGAGATGCTAGGGGCAACGACAGAAGAGACAGATGGAAGTCCATGATCGCCAACGCCATGCGGCAGAGCACCTGATGATGATAATGATGATCTTCTTTTCAATCCTTCGGTTGCAAGGCAATTATGCGCATGAACAAAAGTGTGTAGTGGCGACGATTTTTTTGCTTACTTCTCTTTGATATAAAAAGAACGATGGAAGAATCGTTTAATTGTTGAATTTATTTGAAAGACAACCTCAGTGTGTTACATCAATAGTGACAAAGCTGTATATACACCAACGGAGGAAGAAACAACGAAGAAGATGAAAAGCAATGAGTTTTTTTTTTCTATACCTCTCAGATCGTTGGCGAATATTGTACTCGAAAACGTACCTTTTCTCGGAATGGGCGCCAGTCTCCACTCCCTAGATGTTTTTGCCTTGCCCACACTATCCACCAACTGCAAAAAAAACAAAAAAACAAAAAAAAAACAAAAACAAAACAAAAAAAACCCCTTCGACTCTCTCACCCTAACCACAGCTTCCTGCAGGAAGCTAGTGGTTAGGGTGACGGAGTCAAAGGGTTAAGTTTTTGCTTTACTGACATGGTTGGCAATGCAGGATGCTGGTAGACAGGCTGCGGGAGTCAAAGGGTTAAAAGAAAATCCGGTGACTATTCGCAGCTTGGAAGACTGGATGTTGCGCGTACTTGGGCGTGCTTCTCGTCGTCGTCGTCGTCATCATCATCATCATCACACATCATCATCGTCATCGCCGTCGTCGTCGTCTCGTCATCATCATCATCATCGTCGTCGTCATCGTCGTGATCATCATCGTCGTCGTCGTCGTCGTCATCATCATCATCATCATCATCACCGTCATCATCATCATCATGTGCCCTGCCGCATGGCGTTGGCGGTCACGACCCTCCACACGAATCTATCTTTTGTCGCTGCATGTACATCTCCCCAACCGTCTGAGCCTTCATCCACTACGCAGGTCAGTCCAATATTTTCTCCCTGGGTCTACCAGGTGCTCTTTTTCCCTCCAGCTCTCCTGTTGTGACTAGGTGCTCTAATTTCTCCTTACTCCTTAAATGTCCTATAAATGTGCGTGATTCGCACACGTGCACATCTATGGATTGGATGGCGAGTGGTTTTCTTTTTCGTCAACAGTGCATTGTTTCTTAGAGGACTTAGAGTTAATAGTCAACACATTTTGGCATTTTGAAACACATTATATTCCTTTCGAACACGTGCACACCCGTGTGTGTGTGTGTGGGGGGGGGGTGGTGTGTGTGTGTGTGTGTGTGTGTGGTGTGGGTGTGTGTGTGGTGTGGTGTGTGTGTGTGTGTGTATGTGTGTGTGTGTGTGTGTGGTGTGTGAGTGTGTGTGTGTGTGTGTGTATGTGTGTGCTGCTGCATTGTGTGATGTGTGCTGTCTGTGTGTGTGTGCTGTTTGTGTGTGTGTGTTGTCTTTGTTGTTGTGTGTGTGTGTTCGCGCACCGACACGTGGAAATCCTGCCAATTGAGCACACACACTCTCACACACAAATTCTTACGTGTCGCACGCCTGCATGCACACACATACACGCCCGACATTTTTTTTGCATCCTTTTCACGAGCTGTGATTTGCTGCTAATGTGAACAGTGCTTTCTTCTGAAAGTGTAGAAAAGTCACAATTCACAACACAATCTTGGCTCAGACCCATCAGCAGCCGTATGCGAAAGCAAACGTTTAAAAATGGAAGACAGGCAGCATCAGGAAGATCAAACACAACAGCAACAACAAAATGAGCATGATCATCAACATCAACAACAAATACAACAGCAACGACAGCACAACAACAACAACAACAGCAACAACGACAACAGCAGCAACAAAATGAGCATCAACAACAACAACAGCAACAACGGCAACAGCAGCAACAAGATGCAACAAGCTCAGCAATACCAACAAGATCAGCAAGATCAACAACATCATCAACAACAAGATCAACAGCATCAACATCAATTTCAGCAAGAAGCACAACGACACCAACGACGACAAGGTGAGGAAGAAGCAAACGATGAACAAGAAGGAGAACCTGAACGACGGAATCGGCGACAACAAACAGAAGCAGAGCACCCACACCACCATCAGCATCAACATCAATTACAAAATGAACATCAAGAGCAGCCAGAAGAGGACAGACCGCAGGAAGACGATGAAAGACGTCGAGCAAATAGTCGTGCTCGGGAGATTAAGGGGCTTCGTGAAGAAGTAGTTCAGCGCATGTCAAATATGTGGAGATGACCAACCTCCAAATCCGAGACTATAGAAAAGAATTAAAGGAATTACAGTGGCTTGAGGAACGTGTTGAAGACATCCAGGAAGAAATGGATAATTTGAATATAAATCTGGTGGACGAGGAGATGCAGAAGCATGTGGATACGACTTGGGTAGATAGCCTACTGCCTTTCATCAGGCAGTTGATTGAACACGCTTCCTCAGAGCTTAGGATCTATACTACGACTGATTCGGATTCGTCGATTCGGATTCGGACTAGGATTGAACGAACAAGGTCTGTGTCTGGTCTCATTATTTTATTCGCGTTTATATCATGTCTGGTATGCTCTTAACTTTATGTACAATTTCATACACTGTGGTATACTTCTAATTGTGTTCATTTTTTATTGTTGCTTGTTTTGACTAGGCTTTTTTAAAAATGATACTTGACATTGGTAGAGCTCTTATTCTGTTCTTTGAGGCCCTTTTTTCGAATGCATTTTTTTTTAAATTCCAGATTTCCTACAACCAGAGAAGGAAACGAAATTAACTGTAATGTTACATTAATGCGCTTGGAGGGAGCTGATGCCTTTCTGGTCCTTTGTTTTACACCTATTTCCAATTTTAATGTTGATATGAAAGAAAAACAACTTTTGCTAGTAACTTCTCCCAGCCGTGGTTTAACGTTCAAGAACAAGCAAACAAAAAACAAACAAAACAGCAAACCAAGCAACAACAAGACAACAAAGCAAAACAAAACAAAGCAAAACAAGCAAAACAAAAAAACAAAGCAAAACAAAACAAAAAACAAAAAAACAAAGAACAAAACTAACACAAACAAACAAAAACAAAAAAAGAAAACAAACAAAAAAAAGAAAACAAAAAACTAACAAAAACAAACAAAAACAACAAAAGCAAACAAACAAACAAAACAATAAACAGATTATAATGCATAAAACATGTGTTAAAAATATGAATAATCTTTCCTATTTTCATACAAGTACGTTGGTCCACACTGTTCTGTGTAGGCTACTCTATTGAAAAGTAACGTATTTGGTTGCTTCAAAATGGACTTGTAAAATGTATTCAACGTATACTGGAGCCATCTCGTCAAATCATTTTTGAATACCATAGTTGAATGTATAATACATACATATATACATTGCTTTGTAAAGGAAAAATACAAAAACAAGGCGAAAACAAAAGCAAATATCAAAACACACACACACAAAAACGGACAAACCGTAATATTGATTGAAACACCAACGTTTCTAATAACCGCTAACAGCACCATGAGTTACTTTATTGTCAGACTAACTGTTGACAATTTTAAACCTTCGGGTGACCTTCGGAAACGTTATGCTTAACTGAAATCACGTGGTGAGAGATATTTTTATGCTTATTGTGGTCACTTTTTCTCATTTATTTTGATTCTGCTTTTGCTAGAATAATAATGATTCTCACTTGCAACTGTTTTAATTGAATATACGCCTATACTTGATTTGATGTGTCTTTCAAAAGAGTTGAACTATATACGCTAGGAATCGTTTTCAACCGAGTAAATTTTGTTTACGGAGACACTGACTTTGGCATAGCTGTTCTCCTGTACTTTATGTTCGACTGACTGCATGTTATTAATTAAACAGATGTTTACGTAAATTTGAGAAAACAAAATCCACTCCGCTTTCATGTTTATATAGGTGGTGAGAGGTGATGTCTTTCTGGTCCATTTCTAATTTCTAACCTTTCTGTCGTCACTAAACAAAACTGCTTTTGCAAATTACTTCTTTTAGGGAACTGGTTTAACTGTACAGAAACAAGGTGTATGACTTCAAAATACATGTGTCCAAACAAAGCGAGCGATCACGTTTGCGTGTAGGTGTGTTAGTCTACACCAATCTATGTGTCTTCTGAGCGAGTAACAGGTTACAGTTTATAACGTGAATGCTATGTTTTAATCCATGTTACACTCAAGACTGCAATACAAGTATTTGATATGGCCAGCTCGGCCAAACATATAAACATCTTTTATTATTGTCCTTTACTTGTTTGATCTTGTTTCTGCTCAAAAGAAATTGAAACAATTTTTATACAGATTTGGAAAGTGTGGTAACAGCATTTGTAAGTGTATCAATCAGACAGAAATCATTTCAAGATGGCTACATTGCCGAACGATGTAATTAACCAATTTGATCAGATTTTGAATGAAGCTTTTACTTCAGTTAGATTATCATGATAGTTTCGTCTTTGAAATTATCGAATATTCTGACAAACCCATACTCCCCAGCATATTAAACGTCTTTCTGGTTCCATATCATATTCAATGTTAACAATTATTTTGTGTCCGGCATTTTACTATCCAACCAAGTTATTTATTTATGAATCAGACTGCCAGCTTTCAGGCAAAGGAAACCAGAAACACACTAAAGTAGAATGAGCAGGTATATTTAATTCACAAAACAAGACAGAAGCAAATTTCGGCCAACTGGCCTTTGTCAGAAGTGCACAAAATACAACAAAGAAACAAATATACAAAACTTTGGATCAGAAAAACAGAACGTACCTAGTGTTTCGCTAAGCTGGAGAACATTAAAATAATGTCGGTTTTGTCGGGAAAGCTCCAAAATCAGTCGTCTTTGACAATGTTTGTATTCAACGAAACATCGGCAAAGTTCTGTTGTTGTTTTTGTCCTAAGTTTTGAGTATTCGTTTCTTCCTTGTCTTTTGTATACGCGTGAAAAAAAGGCCAGTTGATGGCAAGTTTGCGTGACTTGTTTTGCAGATCACATTCACGTTCCGTTCTTTTTTCATATCTTTCTGGTTTTTAAATTATTTGTTTTTTTTTAATGTTTAAAATGAGTAAGCCTGACACTTTTCCAATTTCATTTACGGTGCTTTTTCAATTGTATCTAGGGTCTTTTCCACTTTTCATCTAGAGTCTGTTTGGATTTTTCGAATGGTAGTTCGTCTCTGCTATTCATAAGCCATGTATTGTTAGCAAATTGGAATATTTTGTGTGTATAGTTTTTAACACGGTTTAACAGGGATTTCAATGGTGTGAATTTCTTCTCTGATCATTATAGCTAATACCAGTGTGCCTGGCAGCTGCTAAAGCAGTCTCAAAACTGCTGACTGTATGAGTCAAGTCCGATTTTATTCACATACCGATTATTATATGTTTTACTTTAAAGTATATCTATCCTTGTGGGTTTATGAAAATTTGTTCAGAAATGCCTCTTGTGTGGTGGACTTGGGAAACTTACCTAAAAGATCTTTTCAAGCCTAGTAGACCCAGAAATGTATTCATGCACACAGCAATTATGTCGGATTTTGTGTGGAAGGCTCAGCATCACTCGACTTTAAAACTGTATTTACATAATGATTAGAAATGTGCCCCAAACGTGAGATGTTTTATGTGTCTAACTTTTAAGGATTGATTGAGAGATCTGTAGAAATGAATGAAATAAATCGGACTCCCTCGATTGATTGAGAGATCTGTAGAAATATATGAAGTATATCAGACTCTTCCATCCTTTTTCTTTTCTTTTGTTATATTATTATCATTGTAAAGGCATCGTCCTTTTCTCTCGGGGATGACGGGGGTTGGGGGGTGGGGGGCTCTTTCAGTGTAAATAGTATCCTCACTTTCTGGAAATTCTGTTCTAGAAATTTCCTCTTTTCTGTCACTCTCTTTGTTTCTTTCTGCATCCTTTGCTTTCTGTCATTTCTTCCTATCATTTTCTGCCTGGCTGGTCCATTCACCTGTATTTGTTCGGTAAAGTCTTACGTACTTTCTCTTAGGAGTGATAAGTGAGTACGTGTATTAAGTGCGTTTTTTGGCTATAGGGAAATGAGATATGCGAAAACTTTTTTTTTGTAATTTAGGCCTGTTTTTATGTATGCTTTAGTGTCTGTCGTGACGTTTAAATTCGTATTCAGGCGAATTTTAAAAAAAAATCTCTTGTGTGATAAATTGGACGAAGTGGTCAACGCCAGGGGCATTTCCTTAGATTATGTGCGCAAATGCGTTGATATATTTTTTTAACTTAATGTTGTTTTTCTTTTATACCCGTTTAACTATTGCATGTTTTGAAATAAAGATTTTACGCAAAACATTACGTTGGTGAAGATTCTGATTGCCAGACCCACGACATAATTTGGATGAAGACTGATACAAACTCGTTGTTTCTCTCCTTGTTCTTTTTTTTCTTTTCTTCTTCATTATTCATTTTCAACTGTTCTTCCACTTCTTTCTTCCCGCTCTTTTCTCCCTTCATGTCTTATATATTTCTCCTTGTTCTCCTCTTTCTTTTACATCTGTTGTGTTCTTTTTTTCTCATTCTTTTCCTCCTTCTTCTTCGTGGTCAGATACATAAAGACAGACAGACCAGACCAACAACAGATGACAAACAGCCATTAAAACAACCGAAGAAGGTGATATGATGGATGGGTCAAGTGGATGAACGCCAGAGTTTCCAGTTCGAAGAATCTGGGTTTTATCCGCCTAAACACCTCCCACATTCAGGAAGATGAAAAGCATTCTTACCAACAAATGCCTATCAGTTAACATCAGGAAGAGAGTTCTTGAATGTTATATAGAGCCAATAATGTTATACGGTAGTGAGGCGTGGACAAGTCAACAAGCAAAGCCAGAACAAGATTGAGGCAGCCGAGATGTGGTTTCTGAAAAGAATGTGGAGAGTTCCATGGACAGCAAAGAAAACAAACGAGACAGTCTTGATGGAGGCAGACACAAGATCATTTATTCATAAGGAATATGAAGAAAAGACAGGCAACATTTATAGGCCATTTTATGAGGAAAGGGGAATTGGAGCACCTAGTCACAACAGGAAACCTGGGGGAAAGAGAAACATGGGTAGACCCAGGGGAAAAATATTGGAAGGACTTGCAGAGTGGCTGAGGACAGAGAGGGTGGAAGATGTGCTTGTGGCAACAAGGGATAGAAACATATGGAGAGCCATGATCGCCAACGCCATGCGACAAGGCACTTGATGATGATGAAACACCTCCGACACGTGACCAAAGGATATAGAATTGTTTCCCGATCACCCGGGTCAACATGTACACTTACCTGCCACTGCATACTTCCCCCCCCCCCCCCACGCTCCTCCTTCCGTGTGTGTCATCACATCATCATCATGTGCCCTGCCGCGTGGTGTTGGCGATCATGGCCCTCCACACGAATCTAACCTTTGTCGCTGCTAGTACATCTCCCACCATCTCTGTCCTCAGCCACCCTGCAAGTCCGTCCAATATTTTCTCCTGGGTCTACTTTGGGGTGTTCTCTTCCCTCCAACTTTCCTGTTGTGACCAGGCGCTCTAATTTCTCTTTCCTCATAAAATGCCCTATATATATTGCTTGTCTTTTCCTAATCTTCCGCGTGCATACTCGTATACATGCAGAGTACCGAATATCTAAGTTATGTCAGAAGCCGGTTTACGGAACATGAAAACATTCGATAGGCATTCCCACCGCAGATGCAGACTGTTTCAGTTTCAGTTTCAGTTCTCAAGATGACATCTCCGCCCTCGGAACGAATTACATGTGCACTAACGTCACAGGCGCTACGTGTGTGGTGATCACGGCACAAGCCTTAGCCTGCACATAAACCCATGAGCTGGCCAGGTCCTGAGGCCCTTCCTAGGCTATGTTTTACATCGTCTATATTTTATACAACAACAGAATAGAATGTGGTCAGCTCGCTTTAACAGTTTGAGTTCTCCGTGCTCCCCCCTCCCGCACACATATACATACATACATACATACATACATACATACATACATGTACATATACACACACATACACACACAGACACACCAGACACACATATACACACACACATACACACACACGTAATTCGAAAACTACGTTACAAGAACTCAAAGATGCTCTTCTCTCGTTGAGCAACAAAAAATCGGCTGTAGGACTGGATGGCGTTTCATGTACCCTTTTAAATCATTTACCTGAGAATGGATTGAATGCTTACACAACATCATACTAAAATGCTGGGAAAATGGTTGCATACCTGACATTTGGAAGACTGCAATTGTGTTACCTATACCAAAAGCTAATAAACTCCTCTCTGATCCAGGTAGTTACAGACCTATCTCGCTTAAGTCCCATGTTTCAAAACTCATGGAAAATTTTTTATTGAATCGACTTATTTACTTTTGTGAGAAAAATAATGTAATACCTATTAACCAATCTGGGTTTCAAAAAGGTAGATCGATGACAGACCCTTTTCCTCTACCGCACGAAATCTTGGCTTCCACTTCAGTAAAGACATGAGTATCTCAACACATGTACAGACAGTCTGCCGCAAAGCATACATTGACCTTAGACGCATTAGTTATATTCGCCACTTACTTCAGAAGACGCTACCAAAACATTTCTTTCTGCCTTTGTTCTCTCCAAATTAGACTACTGTAACTCCCTCTTTTCTGGCTGTCCTCAAAATCAATTAGACAAACTTCAAAAAGTACAAAACTGCCGCTAAACTTGTTTCTCGTTCCCGCAAGCATGATCATGTCACACCTATTCTCAAATCCCTTCACTGGTTGCCTGTTCAAGCTCGCATTGACTATAAGCTTGCCTCACTATGCCACTCTTTTTTCTCTGATCTCTCTCCTCGCTACCTGGCTGATCTTCTCTCTGTGTACACTCCTTCTAGAAATCTCCGCTCTATTGCTGATACCAGATTGCTCCGTGTTCCACGCGTGCGCACAAAAACATTTGGACATCGCTCTTTCTCCTTCGCAGCCCCCACTATCTGGAACTCTCTTCCCTTTGAAATCCGACACCTAAAATCGACTTCTTCTTTCAAAACAGCTCTAAAAACTCACCTCTTTCAAAAATATTATCAGTAAGTTCAACCTCATTTCCCCCCAGCCTAATAGTAGAAAAGGTGTGTTAGTGTGTGTGTATGTTATAGTAGGTAGGTGGGGGGTGGGGGTGGGTGATTATAGAGCCCAATGTGCCTCACAGTACTTTGGGGTATAGCCGTGGGGGTTGTGGGGTGCATTTGGACTTGCGTGAGAATCCGTGTATGATTGTTGCGTATGTAGTATTTTTATGGATTTATTCTATTACTTTGTATTGTGTATTTAGTGTATGTACGTGAGGTCCGAGAGATTGAAATATTGTGAGTGAATGATTGTAAAGCGTCATAAGCTCTGCCGTAGGCAGAGATGTGCGCTTATAAATGGTCTCTTATTATTATTATTATTATTATTATTTAGTCAAGCTAACAACTCAAATTAAAAATCAGTTTGCTAAAAGAAAAAATGTCTTAGCTACCTTCTTTGATCTTAAAAAAGCGTACGACAAAGTCTGGCATACGAGACTTTTGTTGAAATTAAAACACATAGGACTAAATGGTAATCTTTATTATTTTATCAAGGCGTTTATAAGTGACCGAAGAATAGTCGCTAAAACAGGTAATACATACTCTGAAAAACGATCTGTAAACATGGGAATTCCACAGGGTTCCGTAAGATCTCTTTTATCATTTAATATTTTGATCTATGACCTGCCAACACAGTCTCAAACAATGTAAACGTAGCTCAGTACGCTGATGATATAGCGATTTGGATGAACGTTTCGTTGAAAAGGAAGACTTCCTTAAGAGAATTAAACTACATTAAAAAGGTATATCAACGTGAAATTAATCATATTCCCGCGTATTTGGCGGATAACGGTCTAGAAATATCCAATGAAAAGGCTCACATGATGCTTTTTAATAATGGTCTTAGTCCTAAAGAGTTACCGTTGATTAAAATTGATAATGAGGAACTGAAATATGCTACTCAGGTGAAATTTCTGGAAGTACACTTGACTTCTAGTTGACAGTGGAAAGAACATATTGATGCCTTGTTATATAAAGCTATGAAAAGCTATAATTTAATAAAAATTATTAGTAAACAGTCTTGGGGACAGGACACTAAAACGTTGTTACATTTGTAACAGCTTTAGTAAGATCAAAGTTGGCTTATGGCCAAGAGGTGTATTTTTCAGCTCCAAAATGCTATTTGAAAAAACTTCAAAGCTTAGATAGTAAAGCATTTAGATGTGCTCTTGGGTTCCGGTATATGCAAAAACGCAAGAAGTATATAAAACAGCCGGTATCCTTCCTTTGAAAGATTGGAGGAAGTTATCAGCTGCTAAATGTATAATTAGAGCAAATGCAGTAGCTAATTATGCTGATACGGAACTTAAAATTCGGTCTGACATCCATTTCCCAAGAGAGCAAGAAAAATAAAGACACAAGAAACAATATCCACCTACACAAATGAGCTTTTCGAAATTTCCCGCGAAGTACCTAACAAAGTTTCACATAAGATGATATGTTGTCCTCTACCTCCCTGGGAATTGTCCAAAGCAACTTTTGATATCAATTACACTGATAACGACTCGAGAAAAGATATTAATCCACACTTGTTAGCAATTGACGTTCTCTCACATCTACATACAAATTATTTAAATTCTTTGAAAATATTTACTGATGGCTGTGTTCTTGATATTGGTGCAGCAGGCGCTGGTTTTCTAATTCCAAAATTTAAAGTAGGAAAGGCTTACTCTTTAGGACTGGGGCATTCAATCTTCACTTCTGAATTAGTTGCCATCCTGATGGCACTGAAATATATAGTAGATCTACCCATACCTTTGTTTAGTATCTTATTATGTGTAGATTCGAAATCTGCATTACAATCCCTAAAAAGTTGCGAATGTAAAGTAAATATTACGTTAATATTTGAGATAAACTTTCTAATTCATTGTTTAATAACAAATAATACACGTTACTTTTTGTTGGATCCCATCACACTGTGGTATCATACATAATGATCGGGTCGACAGAATAGCTAAAAGTGCAGCATTGAATGGGGCTTGCAGTACTAAACTTGAATTACCACTCTCTGAACATGAAATGAATGCTAAGTTAGAAAACACAGTAAAAGCTCAACGTGACCTTCGCCCCTTCATCGTAAATTACCAGGGTTTTACGAGATTAGAGATAACTTTAGCTTACAGATTATCTCTCAACTCACTTCGAACTAAGTTCAGTAAAACCATCAAATCTATCTGTAATGATTATATAACAATTAAACACCTTTTGTGTTGTCAGCAAATGCTACCTTATTTCCCTGCATCATCTACAAATCTAAAACAGAAACATACTGATTTCACTTTGTATTTACACATGGCTAGGCATTTACTGCACAGTCCCATAGGTTGTTTTCTTTGATTCAGCCCGATTATTTTATATCTGTAAGTCCCACTTACTTTTGTTGTTGTTGTTTTTTTGTCTAAAAGCACGTATGTGAATAGACGTTAAAAGAAATGACGAACGAACACACACACATAAACACACAGACATACACACACATAAACACACAGATATACACACACAGGCCCACACATATACACTCTAACACACACACACACACACAACACACACACACACACACACAACACACACACACAACACAACATACACATACACAACACACACACACACTCACACACACACATACACAACACACACACATACACACACACTCAACACAAACACACACACACACACACACACACACACACACACACACACACACACACACACACACACACACACACACACACAACGCACACACACACACACGAAGAAGTAAAAACTGTCCCTGACGGATATGCTGGTCAAGTCGGTAAGACGCTGGATATCCAATCGAAAGGTCTGAGTTCCATTCTGTCTGGATACCTCCCGCCTGGTTAATAATGGGTAAAATGTGGAGGTGTTTCTGTTCTCCCAGGTCAACAGGCGTGCAGGTCTGAAAGAGAACAAACTCACTTCGTGTGTATATACGAAGGCAGAACATCAAAAACATACGTTGCACATTAACGATCCTAAACAAAGCCAGAACAAGATTGAGGCAACCGAGATATGGTTTCTAAGAAGAATGTTGAGAGTTCCATGGACAGCAAAGAAAACAAACGAGACAGTCTTGATTAAGGCAGACAAAAGAAGGTCATTCATAAGGAAGATAAGGAAAAGACAGGCAACATTTATAGTCCATTTTATGAGGAAATGGGATTTGGAGCGCCTGGTTACAACAGGAAAGCTGGAGGGAAAGAGAGCACCAGGTAGACCCAGGGAGAAACGGATTTGCAGGGTGGCTGAGGACAGAGAGGGTGGAAGATGTGCTGCGGCAACAAGGGATAGATACATATGGAGGGCCTTGATCACCAAGACCGTGTGGCAGGGCACATGATGATGATGATGATTAACGATCCTGTCAGTCATATCAGTGTCAGGGGGGCTTATGAAAACATGCACACCCACCGAAAGACGTAATATACAGACTGGTTGATAACGTACCGCTCACGCAGTGTTGGGGAAATCCACACGCATACCAGCAGCCGACAAAAATCAATCAATCCATCCAATCAATCAATCGATTGATCAATAATCAATCGATCGATCGATCGACCAACCAATTAATCAATTAATAAATCAACCATTAATCAACCAATCAATCGATCGATCGACCAATCAAAAAAATCAATCGATCAATCCGTTAATCAACCAGTCGGTCGGTCGGTCGGTCGGTCGGTCGGTCGGTCGGTCGGTCGCTTGGTCGGTCGGTCGGTCAGTCAGTCAGTCAGTCAGTCAGTCAGTGAAATGAAATTAAATGAAATGAAATAACGCTGTCCCGTAACTCTTTATCAGGCCCAGCATTACGACTCCGGTGCCCGTCAATTTGTATCTCACTTTGTCATTTGCATCGGGGCATGAAATAAGTTTTAAAAACACTCGTTCGTTTGGATATGGCGTCACGTTGCGATCACATTAAACGAAAAATAATAGGCTGCCGAGTAGCAATTTGTGTACAGATATTACAAGTCAAACCGTTAAAGAACTGTTGGAATGAAATTTGTTCATTGAAATTACACCTAATCTTTATAATTGACAGTTTACATCTACTGTCTTGCGGACGAGATCCCGTATACAGCACAGACTTGAAGTACGTTAAAGAACCTAAAGCAACAAACGAGTTTTCCGTGGCACAGTTCTATAGAAATTCTTCTTCCTTAGTTAAACGGAAATGCACGCATGCAGAAAACAAAAATATCGACAAAAACAAAAGGTGGCGCTACATGCAGCGACGCATTCTCCCAGGGGAGAGCAGCCCCATTTTTCATACGGTAAATCCAATATGACATAAAAGAAATGAATACATACATAGACCAAAACAAAAAGAATACTGAGAAGCAAGAGTTTGACTTCCATAACAGCCACACGGCCGGAGTGGAGAAAAGATGTTTTGACCATATATTGCTTCCTGGAGAAGTTGAGCCAAAGCTTAATAATAATGATAATAATTACAGTATTCATACGGCGCCAAATCTTGACAATTCAAATCAAAGCGCACTCATGCAACCAAGAAGACTGAAGTGATGGTAATTAGTAAAAACCAAGAAATCCCCGCATGCAAAATACGGCAAATGGCACTATATAAAGACAAGTTGGTAAGTTTAAATATCTGGAAACAGTCGTCTCACTAGACGACAGATGCACATTGAAAATAGCCAACAGAATCAGCCAAGCTAAAACAGCATTCAAGAAAATGAAGTGCTTTCTTACCAACAAATGCCTATCAATTAACATCAGGAAAAGAGTTCTTCAGTGTTATAAAGAACCGATATTGTTGTACAGATGTGAAGCGTGGACAGTCAACACGCAGTCAGAACAAGATTAAGACAGCTGAAATGTGGTTTCTGAGAAGAATGTTAAGAGTTCCATGGACAGCAAAGAAAACAAACGAGATAGTCTTGAATAAGACAGACAGACAGACAGACAGACAGACAACACACACACACACACACACACACACACACACACACACACACACACACATACGCATACGCACACACAAAATCAATGAAAAAGATCAGGAAAAGACAATCAATATTTATAGGGCATTTTATGAGTCAAAAGAAACTAGAGCACCTAGTCACAACAGGAAAACTGGAAGAAAAAAGAGCACCAAGTAGAAACAGAGACAAACTATTAGACAGACTTGTGCAATGGATGAAGTGGATGAAGACAGACAGGGTGGGCGAAGTATCTGCGGGGACAAAGGATAGATTCATATGGAGGGCCATGGTCGCTAACACCATGCAGCAGGGCACATGATGATGACGATTCACAATACGTTTGCGGATGTATTCGTGCAATCACATGGAAAGGCTACTACTTAAAAACACACATGCGCGCAAGCACGCCACAGACGA
>CM060305.1:151075381-151080381 GCA_030674185.1 Monoplex corrugatus
AGATAATTCTCATGATTATGTCCTTTGATTATATTATAAAAATTCTCCCTGCTTCCCTCTTATTTCTTTGGTAACTTGATACGTTGAAAGTATAATAAAATCTAGGTTATAGTATTGAAAATGGTGCAAGTTGTTTTTCTATATTACAGTTTTTATTGCAATTTGTATATACACAAATTCGTGCTATATAAACATATCTTTTTTTCAGTATAAATAGTATCCCAACCTTTTGGAAATTTTGTGCTAGAAATTTCTTTTCTTCTATCACTCTCTTTGTTTCTGCATTGTTCCTTTGCATTCTGTCATTTCTTTCTATAATTTTCAGCCTTGCTGATCACCTTTATGTGTTCTATAAAGTCTTACGTACTTTCTCGTAGGATTGATAATTGGATATATGTACTAAGTGCATTTTTGGCTCTTGAGAAATGTGATATGCGGAAACAGGTTCAGGTAATTTAGGCCCGTTTTTACATGTTTCAATGGCCTTATTTATGTTGGAATTTGTATTCAGGTACGTTTTTTTTTAAATCCCCTGTGTGATAAATTGGATAGAGTGGTAAACGCTAGAGTCATATTCTTAGGTTAGTTGTGTGAATGCATTGATATGTGTACTTAATTTTTATTAATCTTTTTCACGTTAAAGTATTGTGTACGTTTTGACACGCTTATAGCTCTGATATGGCTCTACGCAGCCGGCTGGGATTAAACAAAAATAACAGTAACAATACCTTCATGACACGTGTGCGATACATTCATAGTTTCATGCACACACACACACACACACACACACACACACACACACACACACACACACACACACACACACACACACACACACACATACACACACACACACACACACACATCTCTCCTCTCTCCTCTCTCTCACACACACTCACTCACTCACAGAGAGAGAGAGAGAGAGAAGAGAGAGAGATACACAGACACATAGACAACCACAGACACACATTGCCAAACACACGCATACACACATGCACACATACACACATGCACGGAATTAGAAAAAAAGAGCTTTTTCATTGATCTGGTGAGTTTGGTGGCAACATCCAGAAATGTGTCTATTTGGACAAAATTAGTGATTTTAAAATTAAGACCACTACTAGAACATGTGGTGTAATGAATCAGTTTAACCGGATTTTAAATAGCATTTTTATTTCAATTGTTTTATTGTGATACTTTCTTCTTTCAGTGTCTTATGTATTCCAATTCATAGGATTTCAATTCCTTCATGTTCTGTACCATTTCCAAATTATATTTTATCTCCGAGGATTTTTACATCTCAGTCCTCGTATTTGCCCATACATGGAGCGGGTTTGTAGGTGTCGTGCCAGATCCAGACGACAGAGTGCCGGACTTCCAGGGGGCTAGACCTCCTCCCTTTTCACCCAGTGACACCATCAGGTACCGAGTCGTACCAGTAACAAACTTTTGGTGAAGGGGCATATCACGACAAGGTGTTATAGTACAATAATGCAGGAGAGGCCGAATGCAAGCGACCTTTTCTACTTGCAAACCGGACAGAGGTCCCGCGGTACTCAGTACATCTGAAAAGGAGTGGCTCTGGTATACGCATCACTTTCTTTTAGGCAACCGACTCTTCATAGCACCAGAGTCACCACCATCCGCCCAAATTTAATGGGGCAGTAAAAATATGTATTGTTTTTACTTAAAATTAGGTCTAGCACTGTTCACGGTTGTCTGGGATCTCTGCTGATTTTTCGAACGATCTTTTGCCACCATTATTTGTAAGCTATCAGTCAAGAAAAAAGTTAATTTTACGTTCAGCTTCTTTGATTCCAATTTCCATGTTATCAGTTTCTTCAATGATATCGCCGCATAACACAGAACAGGTGTCATTGCCTGATTTAATAATAATAATAATAATAATTACAATATTTATATAGCGCAAAATCTTGATAGAAATCAAATCTAATTTGAAATGATTACTACAGCTAAACAGAAAAAAATACAGTTTCAGTAAGCAACACATTCATGTTTTTACATTTGCTTTTCAATTTTAGCGAAACCATTTTAATTTCACATATTTTGTTTGTGGTATTTTTCAAATTCTTTGCGCTCTATCATTGCATTCATTACAATAATTTATGAACAATGCTCCCATGCAGATAATACAGTGGATATAAGGACCGGAGATGTACCTTCTCCTCATTCACACAAGAGTCTTTGTTTAATGGAATATACAGATGCTAACAAATTTTAAAGATGCAACAGATCTTACATATTTTGTTTTGTGTGTGTGTGCGTGTGTGTGTACGTGTATGTGTATGTGTGTGAGTGTGCGTGCGTACGTGCGTGGTTATGTGTGTGTGTGTGTGCCTGCGTGCCTGCGCGTGTATGTGCGTGTGTGTGTGTGTGTGTGTGTGTGTGTGTGTGTGTGTGTGTGTGTGTGTGTGTGTGTGTGTGTTTGTGGTTGTTTGTGTATTTTGGATAACTTGTGATGTAATATCTATTATTGTCTGTCCGATGGGCAACTATTGGTTAGATTTGATAGACATGTTTCTGTTTGTGTTGATGTCATTGTAATTATAGTAGACTTGATTGATATGTATGTATAACTGCTAATGTTGAAGTGGCGAATAGGGGTGGTAAAGATAGGGTGAATTGTAAAGCGCTTGGAGCAGAGTTCTCTGGATCTTGCGCTTATAAGTACTCATTATTATTATAATAATTTATAGTGTATGAGTGATTTTCGTATTTAGTCAGAAATAACTGGTATGTCGTGTGCTTGAAAAATTAGTTCAGAGATCTGTCGTGCTGGAAGATCCAGAAGTGTGGTTTTCATGTACTCAAAATCATGATGGGTTTAATCAGAAGGCTTGCCATCTTTTAACTACATTCTTTGCGGTGTATTTGAAAATATATTTTAAACTTGAGACATTTTGTGTGTGTTAATATTTTCAATATTTGATGAAGGGATTTACAGAACTTTAAAAAATGAGATGCAGTTGACACTTCCAAGCGTGTTTTTTTTTTTTCTTTTCTTGTTTTTTTTTCTTGTTGTTGTTTTTTGTTTTGACTTTGTTTGTTTGTTTGTTTGTTTGTTTTGTTTTGTTTGTTTGTTTGTTTGTTTGTTTGTTGAATGTGTCATAAGGTTTAAATATATCATCATAACAGTTTTGGGGACGAGACAGCACACTAGTCAGAGCACTCCATCCCATCCTAAATGCTGAGCATACATACGGTGAGCATGGATGCAGAATGAACGCGTGACCACGTTCGTGCTCTGGCTCTAAAAGGCTACCCCAGTCTGACTATCTGTAAACGGGAATCTGTCCTTCTGTAAGGATGGAAAGATGATGTACATTACTATCATAGCGCTGGCCTCCCGATTCCTTCAGGGCTCTGCCACCTCGTTCCCTGTCGACAACTCCAGTTATGTGAAAACCTTTTCCTTGCTTGGCATCTTGCTAACATCAAGTCACTGAATGAAAATTAAATCCTTATGGAGCAAACCCTGTAATTACACGACTAAAGTTTGGAATTTCTTTGTCACCCATATATGATAGAACAGTGATTATTTTAAACCTTCTAATAAAACCCCAACAACAACATCAAATACAAAAGAGAAAGAAAAAAAAGAGAGAGAGAGAGAGAAAGAGAGAGAGACAGAGACAGAGAGAGAAAGATAGGGAGAGAAAGAGAGAAAGAAAGAAAGAGAGAGAGAGAGAGAGAGAGAGAGAGAGAGAGAGAGAGAGAGAGAGAGAGAGAGAGAGATTGAAATTTTTGAAATGAGTTTTCTGAAATCAGACTTTGTCGTTACGGTCTGTTCAGTGCATCAAGTGTCATGTACGCAAAAAGATGTAGACTGCCAGATTTTTTTTCTTCTGCGTGACCTCCTTGCTTGCTTTGCTTATTTAGTTTTTTGTTTCCTTCATTCTGTTTTCTTATTTGAAAACAAAAAAAGATAAATAAATGCTTGAACACGGAATATGTTATTGATGTAGTTTCTGTTTGCATGCAGCGTAATATGATTGGAGTGCTGCAAAATGGTGACTTCAGTGTTTAATGTGTGTGTGATGAGCATTGTGCGTGTGATGTGCAAACTGTAAAAATTTTCAGGATTTAATTTCCTGTTCGTAAAATTTTTGTTTCATCCTGTGTAGCGAGTCAAATAATTAATAATTTCTCTGTGTACGTCAAATGTCTTAAAATAAGTGAAATTCTACATCTTTCCCTCTCACACACGCACAACATACACATGCGCACACATACTCGTAGGCACACGCACGCACGCACGCACACACGCACACGATTATACATGCACAGATATAAAGACCAAAGTCAAAACCAAATCTGCATCCTTAACCAAAACAGAATAAACCAAATAAACGAAAACTAAACTGAACCAAGGAACAAAGTGAATAAAAGCAAACAGAACTAAATCGTTAATCAGAAAACAAAAACAAAAACTTTATTGAAACACGCTCTCTCTCTCTCTCTCTCTCTCCCTCTCTCTCTCTCTTTCCACACACACACACACACACACACACACACACACACACACACACACACACACACACACACTCACACACATACTCACACACACGCACACACATACAAACATACACAAACGCACAACACGAACAAACACACACACACACAATACACATGCACGCACGCGCGAAAAGTGTACATTGAGGACGGCAGCTGTCTTGTTTAACAGCAGGTTTCTTTCCAAAAGAACACCAAGCATAACTACGTTCAAAGCCTGTTTGCCATTAACGTGTGACAGTCATAACAGCGTGTCCTGTAAATTTCAAGACAGTGTGTTTAACATTTTTTTGTGACCCAATCTGTCAAAAGGTACAATAAGTCGGGTGAGGCCTTCTGCTGCTGTGGGCTGAAAACTCTGAACAGGGACAATAAGTCGGTTTTGAGTTTTCCGCATTTTCATGCTCTATAACCACTTTTACACCATGTCCTACCACAATAAAGTCAAATTCAATCGATAAGTATCA
>CM060305.1:151082881-151097881 GCA_030674185.1 Monoplex corrugatus
TCATTTCCCGGATCTGTGTGTCTCTGATCATGTTGGGTCTGGTCTTCTTGACAGTTTCTTTTTTCAAACTAAGCATCTGATATGTACTCGCCTTGTGCCTTAGGGGCTTGGTCAGGGTCCAGGTCAGATAAGTTTGCATTTTTTTCAGTAGAGATGTTGGAGTGTTTCAGGGATAGAACAAGTTGATAGATGACATTATCTCTCCCTCCCCCCAAAAAAAAGCAAAAGCAAAAAAGAAAACAAAACTAACAAAAAAAACACAAAAAACCCATACAAAACAAAACAAAACAAAACAAAAAGAAAAAACGCAAACGCTTAAAACTCAATTTAAGCGTGGCTAAACGGACCCCGGAAATTTCCTGTGATGCACTATTTTTAGCAGTTTTACAAACATTCTGAGCCCCTTCTATTTGCAATAAAGACATAAAGTTATACATTTTTAGAAAGCTCATTACGTCTACTTTTTAAAAATGAAAAACTTGTATAAGTAATGCAGGTAAAATGTTGAAAATGTCAGGTCAAAATACCATGTAAATGCAAAAAAATAAAAAAGTTTTGAAGTCATATTTACACACATGCAACATCATAAAATCAGTTCATTGTCAAATATTTTTCTACCTTTAGTGTCATTTTGGGTCAAATGATGGCCAGCAAAATTTCAGTCAGTTGGATACTTTTCACAGTCACTTATGCCACAGAAAAAAAAGATTATCAGTCACAGTCGCTCACAGTACGGCGAAAACAAGCCCATTCAGACAAAGAAAAGTGTTGGCAGACAGTCTAAGTGAAGGAACTGTGTAGTGGAAGGTTTCAACTTGATGACTGGTTGATGTCCCTTGAATAGCAAAGCCGTTTCACACAGTGAAAAAATAATAACGTCCGCCGCTTCCCTGGAAGCGGCACGTCGTTTATGACTACATAGACGGCCGCTTCCTCGGAAGCGGCACGGCGACTTAAACCCACATGTCACAAAATTTGAACGAGCTTTGGACAAAAATTTGACACTGAAAAAGCAAACGAATAGCTTAAAAGATAAGTGCTTCTTGTGTCAGGCAAAACAGATTCTTGCTAAGTAATTTAAAAATGGAGGTTGAAAGTGGTGAGAATGTCGAAATAGGGTTGACAAACACGGTAGCCAAATGGGTAAATGTCAGACTTCACTGGAACGTCCTGTGTTCGATCATTCAAGACACCTTCACCTGGTCAGTAAAAGGATAGAGATTTTCCCTATCTTCCAGGTTAACATGTGGACAGACCGACCTGCCAGTGCCTAAACCCCCTACGAGTGTGAAACACATGGAAGATAACAAAAACTCACGTTAAAGATCCTGTAAGTCATGCCAGTATCCGAGGTTTAAACAGAAATATGAAAGTAAAGCACCCAGAGTACATCGAGACGTCCCTCCTGATGCAGTTTTTTCCAATTTTTACATGAGATCAGTAGATTTCACCTGATGTAATTTTACGTCTGAGCATGGTTTTCTTTAATTGCAGTTTAGACTGGCACAAACAACACACGCACACACGCGCGCGCACACGAACACACACACGCACACAACCACACACACACACACACACACACACACACACACGCACACACACACACACACACATACACACACACAGAAAATGGTCTGACGTTGTCAGCAGAAAAAACTAACTTGATGCTCTTTAATCCTGGTGGTACTTTAAATAACTTGCCTACTTTCAAGCTTCATGGTGAAGCGATCCATTACAAACAGGTTGTAAAATTTCTGGGAGTCTTTATAACATCGAAATTAAACTGGAATGCCCATTTTGATTATATTTTAACAAAAGCAAGAAAAGCCTTAAATTTTTTAAAGATAATAAGTAGATTACCCTGGGGAATGGATACAAACATACTTCTCCATCTATCAACAGCACTTGTAAGATCTAAATTATCTTATGCACAAGAAGTGTTCTTCAGTGCACCCAAATATTTACTAAAGAAGATTCAAAGTTTAGACTGCAAAAGTCTTAAAATTGCACTAGGTGTACCAGCCCATGCTTCAAATCTGGAAACGTACAAAGTTGCTGGAATTCTGTCTCTGAACAGCTATCGTGAGCTAGCGACAGCAAAGTTTGCAATCAGAACTACTTCACAAACGGACAATTTTGTGAGCAAGGAAATTAAACTAAGGTCTGATGTTGACTTTCCAAAACGAGCAAGCAACATTTCATCACAAATGACTGTTGCAACTTACGTATCTGACTTAGTCAAACAGTCTAACATAAGTTTGGATGAAATATCTGAGACACCATCCACAACGCCTATCCCTACATGGGAAATGCTTAAAGCCACTTTTGATATTGATTATACAGATGCTAAGAAATATGAAAACATTAACATTTCGATATGCACAGCAAGAGAACACGTCGATGAAAAATACCGTACCCACCTCCATATTTTTACCGATGGGTCAGTCTTAGAAAATAAATCTGCTGGAGCAGCGTATTATGTTCCAAAATTTAAAATACAAAAGTCATTTTTCCTTGGGCCAAATATATCTATATTTACAGCGGAATTAGTCGCTATTACACAAGCGTTGCATTATTTAGTAGACCTTAAACCTGTCTTTTTTAAAGTGGTTCTCTTTGTTGATTCAAAATCTGTATTATATGCCTTACAGTCTTTTAATACAGACACAAGACCTGACTTAATTACTGAGGCAAATCATCTTATACATCGTTTAAGGACAAAAGGTATAGATATCAGTTTATGCTGGGTGCCTTCTCACGTTGGTCTTCATGGCAACGAAGTAGTAGACAGAGCAGCTAAACAAGGTGCACACAACACTGATAATACTATAGAATTACGTATTAAAACTTCCGTAAAAGAAGCTTGCAACTTGCTAGAATCAGCTTCATGGATTCGATTTCATGAACATTTCAATGAAAAGTTTGTGACACAACAAATGATAAAACTTTCATTACAAAATGTATGTAAAAAATTGCAGTATTCTTCCATATATCATTCGAGATCGATTGTTGCTGTTCATTTTCGTATTCAGCTAAACGCGTTGAAAACAAAATATTGTAAAAATATCAAGTGTATTTGCGGAGAACAATTCACACTGTTTCACAGTTTATTTTACTGCAAAATGCTACGTTCTTTTTTACCAAAAATATTTACACAAGAAAACTATTCTGAAACTCATTTTAAAGAAGTAACTTCTGATCAGTCTTTATCAGTTAAAATTTCAGAATCATTGGTTCACAGTCCTGTTAATGTATTGCTTTAAGTTTATGAAGTTAGTATTTTAGCGTTAAATTTTTCCTTCACATTGTTAATGTTAATTGTTCGTGTTAAGATCTTGTTCCATTTTTCTATTTACCCATTTATTTATGTCTTTTACTCTGTCTCCCCTCTCCCCACAATGCAACTCGCCCACCTCTCATCCTCCATTCCCCCCCTCCCCCCCCCCGTCTAATATCACTCATAGTGAACAGACGTTAAATTAAAGAACGAACGAACACACACACACACACACACACACACACACACACGCGCGCGCGCGCGCGCCACACACACACACACACACACACACACACACACACATGCACACATTGAGCATGGTTTTTAACTGTTGCCTTTTATCTTAACCTAACTGTCGTTTTTGACGTAGCGTTAGCTCAAATATGGCTCTAGTAGTCAGCTGGGCAATAATCCGACTGCACAGTGTGGGGAAAAAATAAAAACAACGCGCATACAAGCACCTGCTTGTAGGGGGAAAGAAGATACACTATCACATTTGTCACATTTATTTATATTTTGTCACTGTTATAATAATAATAATAATAAAGAGCATTTATATAGCGCCTAATCTGATGAAAACAAGAGCCCTAAGCGCTTACAGGTATCACGCAGACACAACCAAACACACACACACACACACACACACACACACACACACACACACACACACACACACACACGCACACACACACCAGCCGACATTCAAGGCTCAAAAGACAACAAGGGGGGATTTGGGGAAGTTAGGTGGTAGAGTCTTTATAAGTATCATGAGAGGGACTGGAAGAGATGGGTTTTCAGAGAGGACTTGAAAGAAGTGAGAGTTGCAGAGTGGCGAACAGAGACAGGGAGCTGATTCCAGATTACAGGGGCCTGATAGGAAAAGGAGCGTTGACCATAAGTTTTAGTGCGACAGAATGGTATGCGGAAGGTACGAGTATCAGCCGAGGAACGAAGTTGACGAGAGGGGGTGTACAGATGGAGGAGGTCAGAGATGTAAGGGGGTGCAAGACCGTTGAGAGACTTAAAACATAACAAAGCAATCTTGTAGCGAATTCTCTTTTCAACAGGTAACCAGTGAAGAGATTTGAGAAGAGGAGTGACATGAGAGGAACGAGATTTTCTGAAGATGAGCCTAGCAGCATTGTTTTGAACTTTTTGAAGCTTTTGAATGAGAGAGAAAGGACAGCCCGAGAGGAGGGAGTTGCAGTAGTCGAGACGAGAGAGAACAAAGGCACAGAGTAGAGTTTTGGTGGCTTCGACAGAGAGGATATTGCGAATAGAAGAAATTCTGCGTATCTCAAGATAGCATAATCTGCAAACATTCTGGACGTGTTTTTCAAAGGACAGGGTGTTATCAAGAGTGACTCCAAGATTAGTACGCTTTAATCTCTCAGAGACATCACATTGAGACTGAATATATATATAAGTGACAGCAACAAGCATGTTCTATTTTCTTTAACTAGAAACACCAAAAACTTAGCATGGCTGGAATATCCTTTTTAATGCAAGGTTGTTTTTTTTTGATAATCAATAAAAATGATGCAAAGCGCCAGTTTCAGTTTCTTAAGATGACATCTCCGTGTTCGGAATGAATTCCATATGCACTAACGTCACAGGTGCCATGCAATGGTGATCATGGCACAAGCCTTAAGCCTGCACATAAACCCATGAGCTGGCCAAGTCCCCAGGAATAAAAGCAACAGTATAGGAATAATACTCACCGCAAGTATGCGGTCCAAGATGAACTGGATTGATATTGTGAGACACACACGACAATGCACTCGCGCACGTGTACGTGCAATCGCACGGAAATGCTATCACTTGTACCAACCCTCCAGCCCGACCCCCTACCCACCCACGAGGAGGCACACGTACTCACGATGTTTCTTTCATGAACGATAACTCGTTCATCATGTGAACAGTGCCTTGCTAGCTAGAAAACTGACAGCACACAAAGGAATCTACGATGGAAGCGTCAAGCAGCGTTCTGACAAGTCAAACTGCGGACAGAGACAACAGTCACCAGCAGGAAGAACACACGCAACAACAACAAGAACAACAACAGCAGCAAGTACATCAACAGCAACAGCAACAACAACAACAACAGCCTGAGAAATCAAGAACGACGACTCTATCAGGAAGAACAAGAAGAAAACTACGAAGAACAACGACAACAACGACAAGAAGAAACAGAAGAACAAGAAAGTCAACAACAGTATGATCAACGTCCCCCACCATCATCACCACCACCACCACCACCACCACACCATCACCACCACCACCACCACACCACCACCATCACCATCACCACCACCACCACCACCACAACAACAACAACAAGAACAACAACAAACAACAACAAATACAACAACAAGAGGAAAACCAAGGCGGCGAACAACCACAGGGCAAGGGAATCAAGAGAGTACAGAAGACAACCAACTTGCAGAGAAAGGTTTGTAACATTGACGAAGATGTGCGAAAGCTTCAACGCAAACACGCACAAGCATTAACTTACATCCGCCAGTATGAAAACATGATCACTCGTATACATCGTAACTATGAATCAGAATTAGAGACCTTATGGAAAATCAAACTCGTTTACTTATACCTCAAGAAAGATATTGAGAAAGCGAATAAGAGTGTGAAACGATTGATAGGCATGGACAAACAGAAAGGGAACAAATTGATAGACAAGAACAAGCGGAGGTTTTTGGACATTCGCCGTTTACAGCAAAGGATGCCTTACATCAATTCTGTGATTCAGAAAACCGTAGAAGACATACTGAAGTGGGTACATTCAGATTCAGATTCAGATTCAAAATGGGAATCAATGTCAGATTCAGATTCAGAGGAGGACTGAGACTAAACGACAACGACAACAACAACACCAAAAAAAAAAAAAAGGTGAGTAGTATAAAAATGTTGTGCTCTATGACTGGCATGCATTTGTGCTTTTCGGTCTGCCTGTCTGCTGTTTGTTTATGTATTTTACTCCCTTCATCTCTCTGTTTGTCTGCCTGCCTGTCTGTCTGCCTGCCTATCTGATGATCTGTCCGTCTGTCTGTCTGTCTGTCTGTCTCTCTCTCTCTCTCTCTCACACACACACACACACTCTCTCTCTCATGTCACTCTTTGTCTATCTGTCTTTGTCTCATTCTCTCTGTTTCACTCCAGCCCTAATTTTTCTTTCTCAGCTTCCCTCCGTGTCTGTTTTTTCTAGTCTATAATACATACGTTTTTTTTTTTTTTTATCAGTGTAATGCATGTATCTTTTATCAGTGTAATATATGTATAGGCCTATATTTTATCAGTGTAGTAATAATTGTAAGGTCCCATCTCTTATCAGACTGTCCATACTGTCTGTTCTGTCTGTCTATGCTGTTTGTGTCTGTCTGTCCACACTGTCTGTTCTGTCTGTCTATGTTGTTTGTGTCTGTCTCAGTGATGACGCTTGTATCTCATGTGCTGCGCATTATGCCACTGACACGTACGACAGCAACAGCAAAGTTCTGTTGTTCTGGGCCAGCTTCTTTGGGGTCATCATCATCATGTGCCCTGCCGCATGACGTTGGCGATCATGGCCTCCCCATGAATCTATCCCCTGTCGCTCAAGTACATCCCCCACCCTCTCTGTCCTCAGCCACCCTGCTAGTCCGTCCAATACTTTTTCCCTGGGTCTACCTGGTGTTCTCTTTCCCTCCAGCTCTCCCATTGTGACCAGGTGTTCTAATTTCCATTTCCTCACAAAATGTCCTATAAACGTTGCTTGTCTTTTCCTAATCTTTGTTTGTTTTCTTTGTTGTCCATGGAACTCTCAACATTCTTTTTAGAAACCACATTTCAGTTGCCTCAATCTTGTTCTGACTTTGCGTGTTGACTGTCCACGCGTCACAACCGATTAACAGTATCGGTTCTGCATAGCATTCAAGAACTCTCGTGATGTTAATTGATACGCATTTGTTGGTAAGAACGCTGCCTACTCCAAATGTGTTTCAGATCCTATCGGTTTACATCGCACCACCACACCACGGCGACAGGTTTATCAGTACTGCAGTACTATTAATTACTTGGCTTCCAGTCAAAATGTAATCGGCATTAGAAAATCTTTAGATGTCTTGTTTTAAAGGGATCATGCATAATTGTCTAATTCTATTTTTTTGTTTAATTCTTTTTTTTATTCGGTCATGTATAATTATCTAATTTTTTATTGTTTTGTTTAATTCTTCTTCTTCGATGTTAACGAGATACACAGACAAACATTACCAACAAAGCAGAATCACATGTACCACAGAAAAAAAAGTTCAAAACAAATGCTCCCGAAGTACTTTGAACAGTCAACGTTTTTGCACTTTTTGCCCAAGTGTCAGAAACTTCCGCACTGCTGTCGATTATGTTAACGATCATGACTTTGCTTTTCTCATGCGTTGTTGATATCCATTTCATGAGCCCTATCTGCTGTTGATGAGTCTGTGGATGCGATGTTGTTGGTGACCGTTGGTGCCAGTAATGAGGTCGATGTCACTGGTAAAACCGTGAGCTGAAACATGCCTATGACCAGTTGAGACGGTGATATGATGGTCGTACAAGAACTGCTGTATGTTTTTCTCTTGCACAGTCTAAACGAGATCATCATCATCATCAGGTGCCCTACGCATGGCGTTGGCGATCATGGACTTCATCTGTCTCTATCTCTCGCTGCCCTCCCTAGCATCTCCCCCTCCTCGTCCAGCACTCTGCAAGTCCGTCTAAACGAGATAAAGGAAGGAAGTCTTTCCCTCAGTGTGCGCGCGCATTATTTCCCAAAGAATCAATCGGCTTCGTAACTTTTGTTTACGTGATTTCTCTCTGTCACGCGCTGAATGATGCTGCACGTGTTTTGGGTTGGTTATTGTTGTCATTGCAATTGTTGTCTTCATTGTTGTTCTTGTTGCTGTTGCTGTTGCTGCTGCAGGTGGTGGCAGTCTGGTCGAAATATATAGGAGATCTCAGTGAAGACTATTTTGTTTAAAAAGGGTTCCATTCTGTTTATCTTTTTAATAATGAATTGTAGGTTTTCTTTTTACAAACGGGCCGAACTCATTATGCACCTATGCCATGTGTGTGTGTGTGTATGTGCACGTGTACGTGTGCGAAAGAATGTGTGTGTGCGTGTGTGTGCGCGTGTGTTTGTACGTGCGTGTGCGCGTGTGTGTGTGTGTGTGTGCGTACGTGCGTGCGAATGCGCGTGCGTGTAAGCGTATGCGCATGCGTGTATGCGCTGCGTGCGTGCGTGCATATGTGTGTGTGTGTGTGTGTCTGTTGGGCAGATAGTGACGTACAGAGTTTATGGCAAGAGAGGACATCTTTGATGCTCCAGACTACTGCTTGAGCCACTAGTGGACAACAAACTTCACTGGACTGTACAGCTACCCACCAAATACATCGTGCCTGACATACTTTTGGTCTGACCCACAGTTACACAGTGTATAGTATACTGATAATTCTGACTACCACTCATAATGATTGCTTCTATCCGTTTTTTCTTCTGGTTTCATAGTGTCTGATATACTGTTGATTTAATCCACACTTACATGGTGTTTGGTACACTGATCTGAATCACCAATACATCGTCTGCCATACTTTTAGTGTTGCTCACAACTTTGCAGTATTTGGTGGATCTTAACCCTGAATGTATAATGTCTGATGTTGATTTTACTCATAACTGCGTTGTATCTACTGTACTTGTTATTTTACTCTTAATTACATACTCTCTGGTCCATTTTAAGTCCATTTCATTACCAGCAGACTTTTATTTCATTGTTTAGTTATTTCAGTATTTTCAGTAAGCTGGCAGAAAACACAATATCTGTATCATATTTTTAAAACATTGACAGAATACACAACATATCTTATCACCATGAAAGATACATACAAATCATATGATCCTGTTTCATAATGTGAGTCCAGGCATAAATCTGAATCATCCATAAGCTGCTTGCTGTCTTCATTTCTTTCCTGTGTCTTCCCATAACAAGAAACCCTTTTCATGGGTAAAACACTACCTGAAACAGTGTGCATTATAAAAACAAATCTCGTCAGTTTAGAAATAGATACAGAAGTGTAAAACAGAAACGATACACAGGTAGAAGGATAAAGTCGTAGTATAGCAAAATGAATACTTCCAATATACATCTCTGGTGGCTCTGGAGCAAATGG
The DNA here is from genome assembly GCA_030674185.1 of Monoplex corrugatus. NCBI lineage: Eukaryota > Metazoa > Mollusca > Gastropoda > Littorinimorpha > Ranellidae > Monoplex > Monoplex corrugatus. The sequence goes on from CM060305.1 coordinate 151,092,354, forward strand.
TGTTGAACATATTTATCAGTATTAACGTTTCTCCAGCATACTTCTGATTTTATTTCAAACAACATCGTGTAGGGCGTGATTCTGATTTTTTTAAACTTGTTTTTATTCATCTGTTGCTTCACAACAAACGGACATCTAACACAGAATGTGGTAACCAAAAATGACAAGATAATACACATACGAAAAGACAAAGTTGACATATGAATTCCATATAGCTTACAGAATATACAAAATGATGTTTTATACATCGGAGGTTTAAAAATGAACATTAAGAGTGATTTTGGTTTTATTTCTGTTGCATAATGTCTGGCTGCTTCTCCTTTTAGTTATACGATAATTGGCATACTTTCGACTTCACTCACAGAGATATAGCATGAGGCCAGTCTTACAATCGCTTGGTATCTAACAGGTTTTGCTGACATGTACATCCTACTTTCGGAGTTTATTTACAGTTACATCTACATCGTGTCCAGCAGTTCTTACTTGTATTGTGTCTAACAGGCTGTCAGTACAACTTTACTCCGATGTAAGTGGTGACAGGCTACAGTACAACTTACTCCGGTGTAAGTCTGATCGAACTGAATCAATTTCCCCAGCAGACGTAAGAATTACAATGTACTGACAGAAACCAGAAAAACACGAAAATAGAATCAGAACGCGTACTTAATACAACCAGACAAGACAGGCGCAAATTTTCGGCCACTTGGCCTTTGTCAAGTGTAAACGTAAGATCACAAACGCACAAACAACAAATACAACAAATTAGGAGAAAAGCAGCAGAAGAAATTTAGGTCTTTTTCTCCTAATTGTTGTGTGTTTCGTTTGCTCTTTTGTGATCTTATGTTTACGCTTGACAAAGGCCAGTTGACCGAAAATTTGCACCTGTCTGATTGTATTAAGTACGCGTTCTGATTCTATTTTCGTGTTTTCGCTGGTTCCTGTTTGCTTCAACACGGGCGGTCACTCTTGTTTCGGGTTTAAGTACTGACAGGATCTACTCTCAATTACCTCACATCTGAGAGAGCTTATGCATGATTCCATAACATTTGTCAGACTGCATTCAGAACGTCATTGCCATTGCAGACATACAACTACAATGTGTCTGATAAATCTTATTAACGATTTCGTCATGTGCGTCTGGCAGGTGCTTAAATTTACTTCAAACGCGTATTCATTGTTTATGGTAGATCTCGAGATAGCGAGATGTTGTGTGTGTGTTTGTGTGTGTGTAGGGTGTGTGTGTGTGTGTGTGTGTGTGTGTGTGTGTGCGTGTTTGTGTGTGTGTGTGTGCTGTTTTGTGTGTGTGTTGATTGTGGCGTGTGTGTTAGTATGTGTGGTGCGCATACGCGTGTGTGTGCGTATGCGTGTGTGTGTATGTGTGCTGTGTGTGTGTGAGTGGTGTGTGTGTGTGTGGTGTTGTGAGTGTGTGTTTTTAGTGTTATGTGCTCGCGCGTGTGCGTGTGCGCGTGCATTTATGCATGCGTGTGTGTAAGGCCTACAAGGATTCATTAAAAAGGCTTGAAATGAAAATAAAGGATTCGGAAATTCTGTCTTGTATTAACTTCAGAACAATAACAAACCATTTGATGGACAAACAAACTTTGTATCCTCCGGAGCTCAGCCCCCTCTTGTTCAGTCCGAAGAAAGGGTGCATGTTCTAACTTTTCTGACTTGTTATGTATATGACTATGAACATTACAGTTTGCCCTTTGACTCCCACACCTTATCCATCAACTTCAAAAAACGTGACCCTTTGACTCTATCACCCTAAGATGAGGTAGTCAAAGGGTTAAGGTTTTGCTTTGGTAGCATGGTTGACGATGCAGGAAACTGATGGACAGGGTGCGGGGAGTCAAAGGGTTAACTCATTTTTAGTTCCCATGCTGTTTACAGCTGTTCCTTTGATTTTACCAACATGATCAATAGCCAGTTTATATAAAAGGATATGGGCGTCCATTTTAAGAAAATGTTTTCAAAGTTTGCAGATCTGAAATGAAAAAAAAGTCTTCTTAGCAAAGGAGTTTTGGAACTTGTTTTAAGAACTGAAATTTGATGACCACTCTGTTTACTCTCGTTTTAGGTGTGTGTTGTTTTTGTTGTGTTTTTGATGTTGTCTTGTTCTATTTATTTCACATTCTGATACACAAGTATACAGTTTTCGGTTCGCTATTGTCTGCTGTGGATCAAGAAAAAGTCTGTGGTTTTCAGCAACGATTTCGATATTCTGACATAAAAACAATAAAAGGCATAACAGCTTTTAGATTGTTTAAATCATCGTTTTGATATGTCAGGCTACAATAAAGGGCAGAAAAATGGTTCTAGATATTGAAAATCAGAACTGAAGTCCTTTCCCCCAAACTGACGTTTCGAGCCCATGTCAGAAAAATAGCTACATGACCTTTGGCCTACTCACTCCGAGCATAGTGGTTTTATTGAAAACTTCTTGTGAGTTTTCCTTCAATAAATGGAGGCCTCTTATTTTTTGAATTTTTTTGAAATGGTGAACAGGTACAGTAACTTCATATAAAGCTGCTTAGCTCGTCAGGAATTAACGTCCTGTAGGCTGGGAGTTCCAGAATTCTGTTTTTGCAATGCCCATTACGGGCGAGTGATGCTTGGTCCTTTTCCAGCCTGCAGCATTAAAAACTGGCCTGTTCGCTGCCCATCTTAATGTTTCCATCATTCTGATGGTGTCAGCTTAGTGTTTCAAAAGTTCAGTCCCCCCCTCCCCTTCTCCCCAATTTCAAGACCTTGCCAGCGTATAGGGTTTTGCGCAGGCTTAGGGAGTCTGCCAGATAATTCTTGGCAGATCTGGGTGAAGCTCATATGGAAAAGTCCAGGTGCGATGAATCTGTCTTGAACAAAGTGCAAACATGCAAACTGCAAACTTTGAAACCTACAAAACACTCAACTTATGGTTCAGGGTCTTTCTTTTTTTTCCATTTAAACATATTACATATTTATCACGTTTTTAATGTACCTCTAATTTGAATATTGTATGCATGAAGACTTAGATTTTGTTGTACTTTGTTCTTTCTTCTTTTATCTTTTATGTATTCTTTTTTTATTCAACAAAAATATTTTACTGGTATCATTCCCCTTTTTATATTCAAAGTAACCAGTTTGGATGCGAACTGGTACAAAATGATCGATTCAGTAATGTCACAATTAACGTGCATACCTATCAAAAATAAATATGTTTTTATGCCTTTCATGTCTCGGATATTTTAATATACTTCGTGTGTTGGACTGTCATCTCTTTTTATGTAAGGCCTTGCAATATCTTCGTTTCAGCAAGCTTTTCCTTCTTTCTTTTTGTCATACACTCAATACACACAGAGAGAGAGAGAGAGAGAGAGAGAGAGAGAGAGAGAGAGAGAGAGAGAGAGATGAGAGAGGAGAGAAGAGAGAGAGAGAAAGAGAAAGAGAAAGAGAGAGAGAGAGAAAGAGAGAGTGAGAAAGTGAGAGAGAGAGAGTGAGAAAGTGACAGAGAGAGAGGAGAGGGAGAGAAAGAGAAAGAGAGAGAGAGAAAGAGAGAGAGAGAGAAAGAGAGTGAGAAAGTGAGAGAGAGAGAGCGAGAAAGTGACAGAGAGAGAGAGAGAGTGACAGAAGAGAGCGGGAGATGGAGGGAGGGGGACACACGCACACACGTACCAAGCACGCCAGCACGTACGCAGTACAGACAGACACACACAGACACTCACACGCATGCACACAGGCACACACTCATCTCCTTGACACCCACCATCGACTGAAACCGACCGACATTCCCCTACCTTCCCACCACACGCACACGCACACACGTGGTTACACACACACACACACACACACACACACACACACACACACACACACACACACACAAACACACACACAAACAAACGCAAGCACATAGCAAGTACACACACACACACACATACACACACACACAAACACACGCAAGCAAACACGCAAGCACACACACACACACAAACACATGCAAGCACACACACACACACACACCACACACAAACACACGCAAGCACATACGCAAGTGTTGTGTTGTGTGTGTGTGTGTGTGTGTGTGTGTGTGTGTGTGTGTGTGTGTGTGTGTATGTGTGTGTGGTGGTGGGTGATGTGTGTGTTGTGTGTGAGTGTGTGGTGTGGTGTGTGGTGTTGTGTCTGTCTGTGTTTCAGTGTGTGTGTGTGTGTGTGTGTGTGTGACTGTGTTGTGTGTGTGGTGTGGTGTTTTGTGTGTGTCATGGAGGAGATGACGCTTGGTCAGTGTCACAGGCTGCTCCGTCTGTCTCCTTCCCAGTTTGCGTGTCTTTGTGCCTGGAAACCTATCGATGTTGGTACTGTTTGTGACTGATGAAGTGCCCCTTGTTGATTCTTGATTCAATTTGCACTTATAATGTCTCCATTATTATCATTATTATTATTGTTATTTCATTTATTATTATTACTATTTTAATATTATTTTTTATTATTATTATTATTATTATTATCATCATCATCATCACATCATCATCATCATAGAAGATAGTAGTATAGTAGAGTAGTAGTAGTAAATAGTAGTAGTAGTAGTAGTCTCTTCGTTATTTCGTATGCTTGTTGAGACAGCTGGGGCGATTCCATTCTAGTCAGATGACCAAACCACTTAATTCTATGTCGATGAATATGATGGTGGACCGCCATTGTTCGCATCATTTCTATGATCTTTGTGTCTATGGTCAAGGTCGGGTCTGGTCTTCTTGACAGCTGTTTTTCAAACAAAGCATATGACAGGTGTTCGTCTTGTGCTCTAGGGGGGCTTGGTCAGGGTCCAGGTCTAGCTCTGGTTTGTCAGGCTGGACGTGAAATTGATCTGATAAGTTCGATTTTTTTCATTACAGATATTGGAGTGTTTCAGGGATAGAACAAGATGATAGATAACATTATCCCTCCCCCCTCCCCTCAAAAAAAAAAAAAAAAAAAAAAAAAAAACACAATTTTTTTTTTTAATAAAAATACAACCAAAAACCCAAACAAAAAAACAAAACAAAATAGAAAAAACACAAACGCTTAAACCCACATGTCACAAAATTTGAAAATGCTTTGGACAAAAATTTAATACTGAGAAAGCAAACGACTAAGTGCTTCTTGTGTCAGGCAAAACAGATTCTTGCTAAGTAATTTAAAAATGGAGGTTGAAAGTGGTGAGAATGTCGAAATAGGGTTGACAAACACGGTAGCCAAATGGGTAAATGTTAGACTTCACTGGGAACGTCCTGTGTTCGATCATTCAAGACACCTTCACCTGGTCAGTAAAAGGATAGAGATTTTCCCTATCTTCCAGGTTAACATGTGGACAGACCGACCTGCCAGTGCCTAAACCCCCTACGAGTGTGAAACACATGGAAGATAACAAAAATGCACGTTAAAGATCCTGTAAGTCATGCCAGTATCCGAGTTTACAGAAATATGAAAGCAAAGCACCCAGAGTACATCGAGACGTCCCTCCTGATGCAGTTTTCCAGTTTTTACAAGAGATCAATAGATTTCACCTG
>CM060305.1:151100381-151157881 GCA_030674185.1 Monoplex corrugatus
GCTGTTTGTGTCTGTCTCAGTGATGACGCTTGTATCTCATGTGCTGCGCATTATGCCACTGACACGTACGACAGCAACAGCAAAGTTCTGTTGTTGTGGGCCAGCTTCTTTGGGGTCATCATCATCATCATGTGCCCTGCCGCATGACGTTGGCGATCGTGGCCCTCCCCATGAATCTATCCCCTGTCGCTGCAAGTACATCTCCCACCCTCTCTGCCTACAGCCACCCGGCAAGTCCGTCCATACTTTCTCCCTGGGTCTACCTGGTGTTCTCTTTCCCTCCAGCTCTCCCATTGTGACCAAGTGTTCTAATTCCCATTTCCTCATAAAATGTCCTATAAACGTTGCTTGTCTTTTCCTAATCTTTGTGTTTTCTTTGTTTTTCCATGGAACTCTCAACATTCTTTTTAGAAACCACATTTCAGTTGCCTCAATTTTGTTCTGACTTTGCGTGTTGACTGTCCACGCGTCACAACCAATTAACAGTATCGGTTCTACATAGCATTCAAGAACTCTCTTCGTGATGTTAATTGATACGCATATGTTGGTAAGAACGCTGCCTACTCCAAATGTGTTTCAGATCCTAACGGTTTACATCGCACCACCGCACCACGGCGACAGGTTTATCAGTACTGCAGTACTATTAATTACTTGGCTTCCTGTCAAACTGTAATCGGCTTTAGAAAATCTTTAGATGTCTTGTTTTAAAGGGATCATGCATAATTGTCAAATTCTGTTCTTTTGTTGTTTTATTCTATTTTTTATTCGTCATGCATAATTATCTAATTTTTTGTTGTTTTGTTTAATTCTTCTTCTTCGATGTTAACGAGATACAAAGACAAACATTACCAACAAAGCAGAATCACATGTACCACAGAAAAAAAGTTCAAAACAAATGCTCCCGAAGTACTTTGAACAGTCAACGTTTTTGCACTTTTTGCCCAAGTGTCAGAAACTTCCGCACTGCTGTCGATTATGTTAACGATCATGACTTTGCTTTTCTCATGCTTTGTTGATATCCATTTCATGAGCCCTATCTGCTGTTGATGAGTCTGTGGATGCGATGTTGTTGGTGACCGTTGGTGCCAGTAATGAGGTCGATGTCACTGGTAAAACCGTGAGCTGAAGATATGCCTATGACCAGTTGAGACGGTGATATGATGGTCGTACAAGAACTGCTGTATAGTTTTTCTCTTGCACATGTCTAAACGGATATAAAGGCATTGGAACGTTCTTTCCCCTCCCCATTGTGACTGCAGCGCCCAAAGGAAATTTTAGAAGAATCAATCCGCTTCGTAACTTTTGTTGGGCGTGATTTCTCTCTATCATCGCGCTGAATGCTGCTGCACGTGTTTTGGGTTGGTTATTTTTGTCATTGCCATTGTTGTCTTCATTGTTGTTCTTGTTGCTGTTGCTGCTGCTGCAGGTGGTGGCAAATCTGGTCGAAATAAATAGCAGATCTCAGTGAAGACTATTTTGTTTAAAAAGGGTTCCATTCTGTTTATCTTTTTAATAATAAATTGTAAAGGTTTTTTTTTACAAACGGGCTGAACTCATCATTATGCACCTATGCCATCTGGTGTGCTTATGTGCACGTGTACGTGTGCGAAAGAATGTGTGTGTGCGTGTGTGTGTACATGCGTGTGCACGTGTGTGTATTGTGTGCGTACGTGGTGGTGTGTGCATGCGCTCGTGCGTGGTGCTGTGTGTGTGTGTGTCTGTCTGTTGGGCAGATGGTGACGTACAGAGTTTATGCAAGAGAGGACATCTTTGATGCTCCAGACTACTGCTTGAGCCACTGGTGGACAAAAGACTTCACTGGACTGTACAGCTACCCACCAAATACATCGTGCTGACATACTTTTGGTCTGACCCCCAGTTACAATTATAGTATACTGATAATTCTGACTCCCACTCATAATGATTGCTTCTATCCGCGTTTTCTTCTGGTTTCATAGTGTCTGATATACTGTTGATTTAATCCCACATTACATGGTGTTTGGTACACTGATCTGAATCACCAATACATCGTCTGCCATACTTTTAGTGTTGCTCACAACTTTGCAGTATTTGGTGGATCTTAACTCTGAATGTATAATGTCTGATGTTGATTTTACTCATAACTGCGTTGTATCTACTGTACTTCTTATTTCACTCTTAATTACATACTCTCTGGTCCATTTTAAGGCCCGGTTATATCATTACCAGCAGACTGTTATTTCATTGTTTTGTTATTTCAGTATTTTCAGTAAGCTGGCAGAAAACACAATATCTGTATTATATTTTTAAAACGTTGACAGAATACACAACAGATCTTATCACCATGAAAGATACATACAAATCATATCATCCTGTTGCATATGTAAGTCCAGGCATAAATCTGAATCATCCATAAGCTGCTTGCTGTCTTCATTTCTTTCCTGTGTCTTCCCATAACAAGAAATCTTTTTCATGGGTAAAACACTACCTGAAGCAGTGTGCATGTATAAAAACAAATCTCGTCAGTTCAGAAATAGATACAGAAGTGTAAAACAGAAACGATACACAGGTAGAAAAGGATAAAGTCGTAGTATAGCAAAATGAATACTTCCAATATACATCTCTGGTGGCTCTGGAGCAAATGGTATTGAACATATTTATCAGTATTAACGTTTCTCCAGCATACTTCTGATTTTTATTTCAAACAACATCGTGTAGGGCGTGATTCTGATTTTTTAAAACTTGTTTTTATTCATCTGTTGCTTCACAACAAACGGACATCTAACACAGAATGTGATAACCAAAAATGACAAGATAATACACATACGAAAAGACAAAGTTGACATATGAATTCCATATAGCTTACAGAATATACAAAATGATGTTTTATACATCGGAGGTTTAAAAATGAACATTAAGAGTGATTTTGGTTTTATTTCTGTTGCATAATGTCTGGCTGCTTCTCCTTTTAGTTATACGATAATTGGCATACTTTCGACTTCACTCACAGAGATATAGCATGAGGCCAGTCTTACAATCGCTTGGTATCTAACAGGTTTTGCTGACATGTACATCCTACTTTCGGAGTTTATTTACAGTTACATCTACATCGTGTCCAGCAGTTCTTACTTGTATTGTGTCTAACAGGCTGTCAGTACAACTTTACTCCGAATGTAAGTGGTGACAGGCTATCAGTACAACTTTACTCCGAGTGTAAGTCGTGATCGAACTGAATCAAATTCCCCAGCAGACGTAAGAATTACAATGTACTGACAGAAACCAGAAAAACACGAAAATAGAATCAGAACGCGTACTTAATACAACCAGACAAGACAGGCGCAAATTTTCGGCCACTTGGCCTTTGTTAAGTGTAAACGTAAGATCACAAACGCACAAACAACAAATACAACAAATTAGGAGAAAAGCAGCAGAAGAAATTTAGGTCTTTTTCTCCTAATTGTTGTGTGTTTCGTTTGCTCTTTTGTGATCTTATGTTTACGCTTGACAAAGGCCAGTTGACCGAAAATTTGCACCTGTCTGATTGTATTAAGTACGCGTTCTGATTCTATTTTCGTGTTTTCGCTGGTTCCTGTTTGCTTCAACACGGGCGGTCACTCTTGTTTCGGGTTTAAGTACTGACAGGATCTACTCTCAATTACCTCACATCTGAGAGAGCTTATGCATGATTCCATAACATTTGTCAGACTGCATTCAGAACGTCATTGCTATTGGCAGACATACAACTACAATGTGTCTGATAAATCTTATTAACGATTTCGTCATGTGCGTCTGGCAGGTGCTTAAATTTACTTCAAACGCGTATTCATTGTTTATGGTAGATCTCGAGATAGCGAGATGTTGTGTGTGTGTTTGTGTGTGTGTAGGTGTGTGTGTGTGTGTGTGTGTGTGTGTGTGTGTGTGTGTGTGTGTGTGTGCGTGTGTGCGTGTTTGTGTGTGTGTGTGTGCATGTGTGTGCGTGTGTGTTAGTATGTGTGGGTGCGCATACGCGTGTGTGTGCGTATGCGTGTGTGGGGTGTGTGTGTGTGTGTGTGTGTGTGTGTGTGTGTGTGTGTGTGTGTGTGTGCGTGTTTGTGTGTGTGTGTGAGTGGTGTGTGCGTGTGTGTGTGAGTGGTGTGTGTGTGTGTGTGTGTGTGTGTGTGTGCGTGTTTGTGTGTGTGTGTGTGCATGTGTGTGCGTGTGTGTTAGTATGTGTGGGTGTGCATACGCGTGTGTGTGCGTATGCGTGTGTGTGTATGTGTGCGTGTGTGTGTGAGTGGGTGTGTGTGTGTGAGTGGTGTGAGTGTGTGTTTTTTAGTGTGTATGTGCTCGCGCGTGTGCGTGTGCGCGTGCATTTATGCATGCGTGTGTGTAAGGCCTACAAGGATTCATTAAAAAGGCTTGAAATGAAAATAAAGGATTCGGAAATTCTGTCTTGTATTAACTTCAGAACAATAACAAACCATTTGATGGACAAACAAACTTTGTATCCTCCGGAGCTCAGCCCCCTCTTGTTCAGTCCGAAGAAAGGGTGCATGTTCTAACTTTTCTGACTTGTTATGTATATGTCTATGAACATTACAGTTTGCCCTTTGACTCCCACACCTTATCCATCAACTTCAAAAAACGTGACCCTTTGACTCTATCACCCTAAGATGAGGTAGTCAAAGGGTTAAGGTTTTGCTTTGGTAGCATGGTTGACGATGCAGGAAACTGATGGACAGGGTGCGGGGAGTCAAAGGGTTAACTCATTTTTAGTTCCCATGCTGTTTACAGCTGTTCCTTTGATTTTACCAACATGATCAATAGCCAGTTTATATAAAAGGATATGGGCGTCCATTTTAAGAAAATGTTTTCAAAGTTTGCAGATCTGAAATGAAAAAAAAGTCTTCTTAGCAAAGGAATTTTGGAACTTGTTTTAAGAACTGAAATTTGATGACCACTCTGTTTACTCTCGTTTTGGTGTGTGTGTTGTTTTTGTTGTGTTTTTGATGTTGTCTTGTTCTATTTATTTCACATTCTGATACACAAGTATACAGTTTTCGGTTCGCTATTGTCTGCTGTGGATCAAGAAAAAGTCTGTGGTTTTCAGCAACGATTTCGATACTCTGACATGAAAACAATAAATGGCACAACAGCTTGTAGACTGTTTAAATCATACTTTTAATGTGTCAGACTACAATAAAGGGCAGAAAAAAATGGTTCTAGATATTGAAAATCAGAACTGAAGTCCTTTCCCCACTTGTCAAAAAAAATAGCTGCATGACCTTTGGCCCTTTCAGTCCCAGCAGATTACACATTGGTTTTATTGAAAACTTCTTGTGAATTTTCCTTCAACAAATGGAAGCCTCTTATTTTTTTTTTTTTTTTTGAATTGGTGAACAGATAGAGTAACTGCATAAAAGCTGCTTAACTCGTCAGGAATTAAACGTCTGTAGTTTGGGAGTTCCGGAGTTCTGTGTCTGCAATGCCCATTACGGGCGAGTGATTTGTTTTAGTCCTTTGCCAGTCTGCAACATTAAGGACTGGCCGGTTCGCTGCCCATCTTAATGTTTCCATCATACTGGTGGTGTCAGCTAAGTGTTTCAAAAGTTCATTCCCCCCTTCTCCCCAATTTCAAGACCTTGCCAGCGCATAGGGTTTTGCGCAGGCTTAGGGAGTCTGCCTGATAATTGTTGGCAGATTTGGGTGGAGCACATATGGAATTGTCCAAGTGTAATGAATCCCTCTTGAACAAACTGCAAACTTTGAAGGCTACAAAACACTCAACTAATGGTTCAGGGTCTTTTTTTCCATTTAAACATATCACATAATTACCATATTTTTGTATGTACCTCTAATTTGAATATTGTATGCATGAAGACTTTGATTTTTGTTGTACTTTGTTCTTTCTTCTTGTCTTTCTTTCTTGTTTCTTCTTTTAAATAATTTTATTCAACAAAAATATTTTACTGATATTGTTCCCCTTTTAATATTCAAAGTAACCTAATTTGGATGCAAACTGATACAAAATGATTGGTTCAGTAATGTCACAATTAATGTGCATACCTATCAAAAATAAATGTTTTTATGCCATTTATGTCTCCGATATTTTGATATACTTCGTGTGTTGGACTGTCATCTGTTTTTATATAGGGCCCTGCAATATCTTCGTTTCAGCAAGCTTTTTCTTCTTTCTTTTTGTCAGACACTCAATACAGAGAAAGAGAGAGAGAGAGTGTTGTGAGAGAGAGAAAGAAAGAGAGAGAAAGAGAGAGTGAGAAAGTGAGAGAGAGAGAGTGAACGAGTGACAGAGAGAGAGAGAAACAGAAAGAGAGAGAGAGAGAGTGAGAATGACAGAGAGAGGGGGAGAGGGAGGGAGGGAGACACACGCACACACGTACACAGCACGCCAGCACGTACGCACGTACAGACACACACAGACACTCGCACGCATGCACACACTCACTCCTTGACACCCATCCATCGACTGAAAACGATCGACATTCCCCTATCCCCTCCACACACACACATACACACGTACACACACGGTTACACACACACACACACACATACACACACACACACACACACACACACACACACACACACACACACACACACACGCAAGCACACACGCAAGCAAGCACACGCAAGCAAGCACACACATACACACACACAAAAATACACGCAAGCACACAACACACATACACACACAAACACACGCAAGCACACACGCAAGCACACACACAAACACACGCACACACACACACACACACACACGCAAGCACACACACAAACACACACACACACACACAAACACATACACACACGCAAGCACACACACACACACACACACACACACACACACACAAACACACACTACACACACGCAAGCACACACACACACACACCACACACCAAACGCAAGCACACACACACACACACACAACACACAACCACACACAACACACACACACACACGCAAGCACACACACACACACACATGCAATGTATACATACACACAGCCCTCTCCTGTATGCGCGTGTCTTTCCTCTCTTGCTCATGCCTTATTTTATAAACAAGATTATCGTGAGTCATGCACATCCTGACTCATTCATTCATTCATTCATTCATTCGTTCATTCATTCATTCATTCATTCATTCATTCATTCATTCATTCATTCATTCATTCGTTCATTCATTCATTCATTCATTCATTCATTCGTTCATTCATTCGTTCATTCATTCATTCATTCATCCATCCATCCATCCATCCATCCATTATATTTTCAGTAAGTTTTCTTTCTGCATTTGTCCTGTGCAAGTATGTAATAAAGCTAAGGAAACGAAAACTGACTGGATTCAAACCCACAACTTCCCAACCGCTAATTAACTGCGCTAATCACTTAGCCTGTGACGACAGGCTAAACCGTTGTGTTTTGGGTTTTAAAACTTGTCTGAAAGTGGTTTTTGTCAAGACGCAAAGCCGAACACAAAGACATAAATGGCACACAAAGACAGAAATGGCACACAAAGACAGAAATGGCAAAGTGTAACTGCGATCACGATTAAAAGATTGGGGGAAAAAAATTAACATTCTAACATTCATGCATCATTTCTTTCTGAAAATCGTGTATACTTGCATGAAACCTAATTACAAACCAAAAGCTTGAAAAAAACAAAAAAACAAACAACAACAAAAAAACAAGAAAAGAAAAAAACAAAACAAAAAAACCCCAGATACATGCATAGGTTGTTTGTAAATTTTCATCGCGCACAATACTATGAAATCATGTGTATAACGTACGAACAGAGAATAACATCAAGTTTCTGTCGTAATCAGTGATGACTATGGCAACCACCTCGCTTTCAAAGCGTATCACAGTTCCACGTGGATTTTGCAATGTGATCTTCTTTACGGTGATTTTTATTACTTTCAGTACGATCCTTTACACACATAAATCCACGTGTACATTTGTATCATCAGGTGTTTGTTGTCTTCAATACTTTCCGAAGAAACAAGATTTGTCCCCATAACATAAAACTTAAATATCACATAACAACAGCGAACTGTTATGAAAAAGAGATCCCATCAATTTAGAAACAGATAAAAAAAATAATGATATCAGTCAAAAGGATAAGGTTGTAATGTAATAAATGAATTCCTCAAAATCAACATCCTTAGTGCGCCAGGAGCAAATAATAATTCAATATGTATGTCAGTTTTTACTTTTGTAATCATGACTATTCAGTGATGCCATTTAACAGTACAGTTTGTTTGAGAAACTCTCCTGTGTGAAAAGGAAACCGGCAGTACCTATGGAAAGCAAGATTTATTGAAAAGTCGCTTATATCAGATCAGTTTTTCTTTTTTGACTGAAAGTTCAAGACGGATATATAGTATAAAAATATGCATCGGTACTTCATGTATCTTTCACAGGAAATAGTTTACCTACATGAAAACATAACATAACACATAAGAATCGTGGCACAGCTGAAATGAAATCAAAAGGACAAAGTAATAAAATTAAAGCCTTACACCCGATCCCTCCTCCCACCACACATACTACTCACCAAGCCTTTCTCTCCACACATAATACACAAACGGACCCACGCGCGCGCGCACACACACACACACACACACACACACACACACACACACACACACACACATACACACACACACACACACAAAAGCACGCGTGCATTTAAGTAGACGCAACACACAGACAGACACACAGACACAAACACACACGTACACACACATACACAGACAGACAGACAGACACACACGCACACACACACACACACACACACACACACACACACACACACACACACACACACACACATACACACAAACGCGCGCTCCCGCGTAAGTAAACACACGGACACGCACACTACGCACGCACGCACAAACACATGTTCACGATTTTTTTTTAAACATCTGTCTTGAATCTTGACTCGTTCATAAGAAAATGCGACCTGCATTTTCTGTAAACAAATCAGTGCGATATCTGGCTTGAAAGTGACAAAACAAGCAGCGTTCTGAAAATTCAAACTGTAGATATGGAAGGCAGTAATCAACAGGAAGAAGTATCACAACATCAACAACAACAACAGCAACAACATCATCAACAACAACAGCAACAGCAACAACAACAGCAACAGCAGCAACAAGCGGAAGGACAGGAACAGCAACAGCAACAACAGCAATCACCACCATCAGCGCAACAGCAGCAACAAGCGGAAGGACAAGAACTTCAGGACAAAGATGAACGACAACAACGACGACGACACAAAACTGAAGAAGACAATGAACAGGAACAAGACTATCAACGACGGAGACAGCGACTACAAACTGAAGCAGAGAAAGCCACTGAGAAAGAAACAGAAGAAGCAGCAGAGAGAGAGCAGAAGTAGAAGCAGAAGCAGAAGTAGCTGAACCACAACGAGACCATCACCGTCAGCCGCAGCAAAGTGAAGAACAAAGAATGGCAGAAGAAAGGCGTAGAACATATCAACTCATGGTAATTCTCATAAGTACACACGCAGCAGCTAAAGACGAAATTTTAGTTTACGAACAGACGAAAACACGCGTACCTAGGAACTATGCAACAGAGTTAGATATCTTGCAACAGGCTAAGATATTATATCTAACGATCGAGCGCAAAATCAAGGCTATAGATAAAAGACTGGTGGACAGGAAAAATCTGAGATATCTGGATATTCGTCATGTGCATAGGAGGATACATCAAACAAATTCTCTGATCGAGGAGACACAAGACACCCTTTTCCATATTCTATTTTCAGGATCCGAACCGGACATAGGAAGAGACTTATTACCGTTCGTGCAAGAACCAGAATTCTAATTATACTCGGACTGAGTGATCAAGAAGGTACTCTATGTTTTGTCGATTGGATGTTTAATCTCTGTTTATCTGTGTATGTATGTATATATATATGTATGTATGTATGTATGTATGTATGTATGTATGTATGTATGTATGTATGTATGTATGTATGTATGTATGTATGTATGTATGTATGTATGTATGTGTTTTGCCGATTGGATGTTTAATCTCTGTTTATCTGTGTATGTATGTATGTATGTATGTATGTATGTATGTATGTATGTATGTATGTATGTATGTATGTATGTATGTATATGTATGTATGTATGTATATGTATGTATGTATGTGTTGTGCCGATTGGATGTTTAATCTCTGTTTATTGTGTATATATGTGTGTATTATGTATGTATGTATGTGTGTGTGTGTGTGTGTGTGTGTGTGTGTGTGTGTGTGTGTGTGTGTGTGTGTGTGTGTGTGTGTCTGTATGTCTGTATGACTGTGCTTTCCTCTGTATCTGACTCCCTCCCTCACCCTGTCCCTCACTGCCCATGTGTCAGTGTCTATCTGATGTATCCCCCACCTTACTGATTTTTGTCTCTCCGTACCTCTGTCTGTCTTATTTCACAATGAGCCTAGATTTCTCCTCCTCCTCTCCCCAACCTCTCTCTGTGCCTCTCTGTCTCTCATCTGTCTCTGTCTCTCTATCACTGTCTCAAGTCTGTCAATTCAGTCCCAGTCCCAGTCTCAGTTTCAGTCTCAGTTTCTCTCTCTGTCTGTCTGTCTCTGTCTGTCTGTCTGTCTGTCTCTGTCTGTCTGTCTCTGTCTGTCTGTCTGTCTGTCTGTCTCTTCTGTCTGTATGGGTGTGTGTCTGAATGTGGGTATGCCTCTGCTCTTCCTATCTGACGCTACCTGTCTCTTTCCATCTGTCTCTGTCTCTCTATACGTTTGTCTTTGCCCTGACCTATATGTCGCTCCTACTCATGAAAATTCAGATCTGGAGCAAAGAAAAACGTAAATCATTACCTTAATTTCTCCCCTTGCAATGAAGTATTTCTTTTTGTAAAGAATAAAGCATTATACTACAACACACAACTCTCAGAGAACAAATTGGATTTGACTTAAAGCACTAATGTGAATGAGCGCTAAGAGAAATAAAGAACGAATGTATAAACGGGATTAAACTTGACTGTACGCGCATGAAATTCTCTCGTGTGTTAAATGCGTTTTTTGTTCAATGCCACCCTCATTCCTTTTCCTGTTTGCGTGTGATTTTATTATACATCGTTCGTGTGTGTCGCTGTTTTCTGAACTCATTTGGGTTCACTGCATATCACACGTAATCAGACATTTTGTGGAGTACAAAGAACTGAGGTTGTTGGGTTACTGTCACTCTTCTGCATCATCATATGCTCTGCCGCATGGGTGTTGACAATCAAGACCCTCCATAAATATCTATCCCCTGTCACTGCAAGTACATCTCCCACCCTCTCTGTCCTCAGCCACCCTGCAAGTCTGTCCAATATTTTCTCCCTGGGTCCACCTGGTGTTCTCTTTCCCTCCAGCTTTTGTGTGGTGATCAGGTGTTCAAATTCCCCTTTCCTCGTAATGTGTCCTACAAATGTTGCTTGTCTTGTCCTAATCTTCTTTATTAATGATCTTGTGTTTGCCTCCTTCAAGAATGTCTCGTTTGTTTTCTTTGTTGACCCTGGAACTCTCAACATTCGTTTTAGAAACCACATTTCAGTTACTTCAATTTTGTTCCTTCTTTGCGACTTACCTGTTCACGCCTCACAACCCGTACAACAGTATTGGTTCTATTTAACATTCAAGAACTCTCTCCCTGATGTTAATTGATAGGCATTTGTTGGTAAGAACGCTTTTCATCTTCTTAAATGCTGTTTTGGCTTGGCCGATTCTGCTGGCTATTTCTGATGTACATCTACCGTCTGGTGAGATGACCGTTCTGAATTATTTAAACTTATCATCCTGTTTCAAAGTTGTGTCATTTGCTGTTACTGTTATTTTTGTTTAAAAACCCAACCGACTGCATAAAGCCATATCAGGTTTATAACGCGTTTCATAACATACTATTTTAATAAGGGAAAAAAGAGAGAAAATTAAGTACACATATCAATGCATCCGCGCACATAATCTAAAGAGATGACCCCGGCAATGACCACTCCGGCCAAGTTATCACGCAGGGGATTCAAAAAACATACCTGAAGACAAATTAAAACATAACTAAGGACACTAAAAATACTAAAACGGGCCTAAATTACCCGAAATTGCTTCTGCATATGTCGTTACCCTAGAACCAAAAATAATGCACTTAAATACATGTACCCAAAAGGAAAGGGGAACTGGAGCACCTGGTCACAACAGGAAAGCTGGAGGGAAAGAGAACACCAGGTAGACCCAGGGAGAAGATGTTGGACGGACTTGCAGAGTGGCTGAAGACAAAGAGGGTGGAAGAGGTGCTTGAGGCAACAAGAGATAGAAACAGATGGAAGGCCATGATCACCAACTCCATGTGGCAAGACACCTGATGATGATGATGATACCCAGTTATCAATCCTAAAAGAAAATACGTAGGACTTTATCGAACACATACAAGTGAATGGACCAGGCTGTCGGGTAAGCTGACCACACTCCACTATGTTATTTAGGTCCCACCTAACGATCTGAATTGTTCCGTAAAATTTTTCAAGTATAACCTATTGTTTGTATGGTATCTGTTAAGTGCCCTAAATGTATACTGCTCACGAGATCTCGATTTATCGTCTTATCTGAAAGTCTAGCACCCAGAGCACCACTGAATGTGTGATGGAGGGAGGAGCAAATCCCTGTTCAAATGCATAGTAGTGACATTGTGGGGTCAACGGAGGAGGAGTAAATCCCCTTTCAAATGCACAGCAATGACACTGTGATAGTCAACAGTACTGAAATGATGACGTACAAGGTCTTTGATTTCTATCACCGTTCACACTGACACATGCACGCATGCATTTAAGTGCTAGCCTGCAAGCAAGCACGCACGCACTCACGCACACATGCAGACACCCACACATACACACACACGCACACGACACACACATACACACACACGCACACGACACACACGTGCACACATGCACACACACACACATACGCGCGCGCGCGCGCACACACATGCACACACACACACATACACACACACACACACACACACACACACACATGCAGTGCGACAGAAAAACTCCAATGTGTGTCGGTCGTCTAGTAAAACCTCCTTTCAGCGGACTGTGTACTACTGGCAACGGGCGAAGAGACTCATGAGCTAACGGGGATGATAGCCAAATGGGTAAACATCTGACTTTCACTGGGAATGCCTTGGGTTCAATCCGCCTAGACACCTCCGCCTGGCGGATAAAAGGTGGAAAGTTGTTTATTGAAAGTTACTTAATTTTCATTGTCATATGTGTTCACTGATAACTCGCGCGTAGATCTCAGTAATCAAAAGATATAATCTGGAAGTTGTTTGTTTTAAATCGTAGTACTGAGCCTCTTCTGCTTCCAACAGAAGTCATTTATGGTATCTTGGCAGACTAGTCATCCATCAGCTCAGCGTAAGTTCATTCAGACTGTGCATATCACTCAGTGAGGCGTGAACAGTCAAGAAGCAAAGCCAGAACAAAATTGCGGCGGCCCAGATATGGTTTCTAAGAAGAAATTTGAGAGTTCCATGGACAGCAAAGAAAAAGAACGAGACAGTCTTGATGGAGGCAGACATAAGAAGATCATTCATAGGAAGATTACGAAAAGACAGGCAACATTTATTGGCCATTTTATGAGGAAAGGGGAATTGGAGCACCTGGTCACAACAGGAAAACTGGAAGGAGAGAAAACACCAGGTAGACCCAGGGAGAAAGTATTGAACGGACTTGCAGGGTGGCTGAGGACAGAGAGAGTGGGAGATGTACTTGCAGCGACAAAAGATTGATTCGTATGGAGGGCCATGATCGCCAACGCCATGCGGCATGGTACATGATGATGATGACGACCAGGTCAACATGTGTGCAGGCATGCTAGTACATAAATCCCCTTTGTAGTACACACATGCAGAACATCATATATGTACTTTAGATATTCTGTAAGTCACGTCAGTGGCCGGCTTATGGAAACAAGAAAACACCCAACATGCACGTCTACCGAGAAGAGATTCCAGGTATTTTATACTTCCACAGTTTTGTATTGTTTTGATAGTCGGTGTAGTGGATTGTGGTGGGACCATGTCTAAATACGACAGAGAGGCTGGAATAAGATTATCAGAAAAGAAGATTGTGTTTTGAAAGAAACTATGACACAAAGCAGGTGTTAGACAGAATACGATCCTGACAGATCACACCCATCCTCTTCAAAATGACTTCGAAACTACACGTGTAGAAACGAACAGAAGATTGTAAGCTCCATGGGCAAGAACAACACGCCATAAAACTTCTGTTCCAATAGCCATACGTAATTTTAGCATTGACAGATTTGATATCTAGTGACAATCTGCTCGATTTTTTCTTGTCTGCAAAGGGACGTAACTGAAACTGCAAGCACAGTCTTTAACACAAGAACAACGTTTGCTGCTACACGATTCATATTTTGTTGCATGTATCCCCTGTCGTCCATCAGTTGCCATGACTTTTGCACATGAAAAATAATGTAACAACATTCTTTTACGTTAGCATAAAATAGGAAAATCTTGGTATGGCTCGACTCTATTCTTTTAACGGCAAAAACTTAATATGAAATATACGATATTGTTTTCGTTCACGCGTATCGTGCCTGATGTTGATTTTACTCCAGTTGCATTGTATCTAGTACACTGCTGGCTCTTAATCACGTACTGTCTGATTTTATCCCCCGTCACATTATGTCCCTCATACTCTGAATTACGTACTGTCTGATTTCATCCCCCGTCACATTATGTCCCTTATACTCATAATTACGTACTGTCTGATTTTATCCCCCGTCACATTATGTCCCTCATACTCATAATTACGTACTGTCTGATTTTATCCCCCGTCACATTATGTCCCTCATACTCTGAATTGCGTACTGTCTGATTTCATCCCCCGTCACATTATGTCCCTTATACTCATAATTACGTACTGTCTGATTTCATCCTCCGTCACATTATGTCCCTCATACTCATAATTACGTACTGTCTGATTTTATCCCTCGTCACATTATGTCCCTCATACTCTTAATTACGTACTGTCTGATTTTATCCCCCGTCACATTATGTCCCTCATACTCTTAATTACGTACTGTCTGATTTTATCCCCCGTCACATTATGTCCCTCATACTCTTAATTACGTACTGTCTGATTTTATCCCCCGTCACATTATGTCCCTCATACTCTTAATTACGTACTGTCTGATTTTATCCCCCGTCACATTATGCCCCTCATACTCTTAATTACGTACTGTCTGATTTTATCCCCCATTAAATTATGTCCCTTATACTCTTAATCAGATCATCTAACCAGACGGCAGATGCACATAAGAAATAACCAACAGAATGGGCCTAGCCAAAACAGCATTCAAAAAGATGAAAAGCATTCTTACCAACAAATGCCCATCAATTAACATGAGGAAGAGAGTTCTTGAATGTTATATAGAACCGATAATGTTATACGGTTGTGAGGCGTGGACAGTCAACACGCAAAGCCAAAACAAGATTGAGGCAGCCGAGATGTGGTTTTTAATAAGAATGTTGAGAGTTCCATGGACAGCAAAGAAAACAAACGAGACAGTCTTGATGGAGGCAGACACAAGAAGATGATTGATAAAGAAGATTAGGAAAAGACAGGCAACAGTTATAGGCCATTTTACGAGGTAAGGGGAATTAGAGCACCTGGTCACAACAGGAAAGCTGGAAGGAAAGAGGGCACCAGGTAGACGCAGGGAGAAGATATTGGACGGACTTGCAGAGTGGTTGAAGACAAAGAGGGTGGAAGATGTGCTTGCAGCAACAAGGGATAGAAACAGATGGAAGGCCATGATCGCCAACGCCATGTGGCAAGGCACCTCATGATGATGATGACTCTTAATTATGTACTGTCTGATTTTGTCCCCCGTTACATTATGTCCCTCATACTCATTTCTTTCCCATTAGTTTGTTTGTTCGATATTTTTTTCGTGAATAAGTTGACAGATCACGCAAAATAGCTTTATTTTTCATAATGAAAGATAAGTACAAATCATGCAAATATCTTACACGCATAAATAAATACATGCGTAAATTTTTCATTCATAAGATGTTTGTCGTCATCGTTTTTCTCAGTGTCGGGAAAGGGAAAGATTGCGTGTCTCTACAGCATGAAATATTTTCCATGGGCAAAAAAAAAACACCACATAGAAGCAGGTGGGCATATATGAAAAATAGACCTTATCAGCTTAGAAATAGTAACAAAAATGTGAAAAATAAAATATACTGGGAAAAAGATACGGTCGTAACATAGCAAAACAAGCACTTGATACATACACATCTTTTGTGACTCAGGAGCAATTGATATTGAAAATATATATCAGTAATTATGTCATTTAACTGTGAGCAAAACTTGTCAGATACTTTTAGCTAATATTGACAATAAATGGTCATTGAAGTGAATCAAATTCTCTTCCAGATGTCACACTTACGTTGTACTGACAGACTGCCCTCGCACTTATATTACACCTGAGAGATATTACAATACAACGCAAACGATACAATACAATACAATACATTACAGTACAATACAATACTGCACTGTACTGTACAATATTGTACAATACAATAAACACAAGGCAAGGCAAGGCAAGGCAAGGCAAGGCACCGCGAGGCGAGGCGAGGTGAGGCAACGCAACGCAACGCAACGCAACGCAACGCAACACAATATCACTATTAATCCATACGAAAATTCAGTTGTGCAGTTTTATACATGATTGCATAATATTTGTCACACTGCATTCAAAACATCATTGCCCTTGGCAGATACATAACTAAACTGTGCCTGGCAGTTCTTATTGATGATATTCAACATGTACGTCTGACAGATGCTTAAGTTTATTTCATTGTTTATGGATAGATTTGTGGAACATATGAAGTCTATGCCA
This sequence comes from Monoplex corrugatus, assembly GCA_030674185.1. Lineage (NCBI taxonomy): Eukaryota > Metazoa > Mollusca > Gastropoda > Littorinimorpha > Ranellidae > Monoplex > Monoplex corrugatus. The sequence goes on from CM060305.1 coordinate 151,117,324, forward strand.
ATCTTGAAAAGCCTAAAGATTAAGTTTTTGCAGGTGGTGGATAGGGTGTGGGAGTCAAAAGATAAAGTTTTTGCAGGTGGTGGATAGGGTGTGGGAGTCAAAAGATACAGTTTTTGCAGGTGTTTTTTAGGGTGTGGGAGTCAAAAGATACAGTTTTTGCAGGTGGTGGATAGGGTGTGGGAGTCAAAAGATACAGTTTTTGCAGGTGGTGGATAGGGTGTGGGAGTCAAAAGATAGTTTTTGCAGGTGGTGGATAGGGTGTGGGAGTCAAAAGATTTAAGTTTTTGCAGGTGGTTTTTAGGGTGTGGGAGTCAAAAGATTAAGTTTTTGCGGATGGTGGACAGGGTGTGGGAGTCAATAGATACAGTTTTTGCAGGTGATGGATAGGGTGTGGGAGTCAATAGATACAGTTTTTGCAGGTGATGGATAGGGTGTGGGAGTCAATAGATACAGTTTTTGCAGGTGGTGGATAGGGTGTGGGAGTCAATAGATACAGTTTTTGCAGGTGATGGATAGGGTGTGGGAGTCAATAGATACAGTTTTTGCAGGTGGTGGATAGGGTGTGGGAGTCAAAAGATACAGTTTTTGCAGGTGGTGGATAGGGTGTGGGAGTCAAAAGATACAGTTTTTGCAGGTGTTTTTTAGGGTGTGGGAGTCAAAAGATACAGTTTTTGCAGGTGGTGGATAGGGTGTGGGAGTTAAAGGGTTAACGACAAAGATAATGGAGCGCAACCAGCAAACGAAACAAAAAAGCGTAGCAAAGTAGTTAAATAACAAATACACAACACGGCGCAAATAGTTTGCAATACTTTTCAATACTTCAGAAACAATGCAAAACAAAGCAAAATACAATGCCGGACAAAATGCGAAACAAAATACAGTAAATATCTTGAAGGGTGCTAATATCTAGTTGATAATAATAGTAATAATAATAATGATGATAATAATAATATACTAATGATAATAATAATAATAATAATGATAATAATAATAATGATAATAATAATAATAATAACAGCAGCAGAGCAGCAGCAGCAACAACAACAACAATAATATATGATAATAATAATAATAATAATAACAACAATGATAATAATAATAATACAATGATAACAATAATAATAATAATAATATAATGATAACAATAGCAATAATAATAATAATAATAATAATAATAATAATAATAATAATAATAATAATAATAATAATAATAATAATAAGTGCAGTATTTATATGGTGCCAAACCTTGACAATTCAAATCAGGCTCAAACACGCACTAGACACGCGAATACGATCAACGCAGACCACTTCACAACACGCGAATACGAAACAAAACCAAACCCAAAAACAAACAAACGAAACAAACAAACAAAAAAAGCAATTTGGTCATAAATATCGAAATTCTATCATAGCTCTGTCAGTTTTGCCCCCCTGCAACCTTCCCTCTTCCTCGACGTGTTGTTCCCCATTCTCTTTGTCACTATTGTGCACAGAAATTGGTTTTTTTTTCACTGGTGCTGCAGTATAATACTGATGAGGCGATGGATTTCCAATCTGGATTCAGACGGCGTGTCAAGGATGTGTACTCCACGTTTTTAATTAATAATCACCCATCTTACCGTCAGTCACGCCAAAAAAAAAAAAAAAACAGCCACCAGTGATATGAGTCAGGAAATCTCAGTAGTTTATCTACCCGAAAACATAACATGACACGAAAACAGTGACACGACGAAGACAACAAGAACAATAAACTGAAACCAAAAGCCTTACATTGTTACACATAGTTCTCACCCCCCCCCCCGCCCCTCCCATCCCGTCACATGTTCACCGAAGTTTTCTCTCTACACACACAATTACTTATGCAAGCACGCACACACACACGCGCGCGCACGCACACACACACACACACACACACACACACACACACACACACACACACACACACACACACACACACACACACACACACACACACACACACACACACACACACACACACACACGGAAATGTTACCATTTCACCCACACAAGCGCTTAACTCAACTCAAGCGCGCACGAACTCGCACACTACGCACGCACACACAAACACATATTCATGATTTTTTTTTAAACATTTGTCATGAACCTTAACTCGTTCATATGTGACCTGCATTTTCTGTAATCAAATCAGTGCGATATTTGATTTGAAAGTGACCAGACGAGCAGCGTTCTGAAAATTGAGACTGTATGGATGACAGTAATCAACAGGAAGAAGTATCACAACGACAACAACAACAACAACGTCAATCACCACCACCAGCGCAACAGCAGCAACAACTGGAAGGACAAGAACTTCAGGACCAAGATCAACGACAACGTCGACGACGACGACGACGACGCCAATCTGAAGACGGTGAAGAGGAACGAGAGCCCCAACGAAGAAGACGGCGATTAGAAGACGAAGCAGCGGAAACATCAGAGGAAGAAGCAGAGGAAACATCAGAGGAAGAAGCAGAGGAAACATCAGAGGAAGAAGCAGAGGAAACATCAGAGGAACAAACAGAGGAAACATCAGAGGAAGAAACAGAGGAAACATCAGAGGAAGAAACAGAGGAAACATCAGAGGAAGAAACAGAGGAAACATCAGAGGAAGAAACAGAGGAAACATCAGAGGAAGAAACAGAGGAAACATCAGAGGAAGAAACAGAGGAAACATCAGAGGAAGAAGCAGAGGAAACATCAGAGGAAGAAACAGAGGAAACATCAGAGGAAGAAGCAGAGGAAACATCAGAGGAAGAAACAGAGGAAACATCAGAGGAAGAAACAAAGGAAACATCAGAGGAAGAAACAGAGGAAACATCAGAGGAAGAAACAGAGGAAACATCAGAGGAAGAAACAGAGGAAACATCAGAGGAAGAAGCAGAGGAAAGAATGGCAGAAACAAGGCGTAGAACAAATGAATTCATGGATATCCTCATCAATATATACGAGCAAACGAATGCCGAAATTCTAGCTTACCAACAGTTGATCACACAAAGTCCTAGGGATTATGGTAGAGAGTTATGTATCTTAGAACATGCTAGGTCCATGTATTCAATGATGGAGCGCAAAATCCAGAACGTTGATAGAATTCTGGTAGGTGAGGAACGCCTGAAGTATCTAATATTCATCGTGTGAGCAAGTGGATGTCTCAGATAAATGCAATCATCGAGAACACGCATGAAATCTTTTTTCATGTCATATTTTCAGCAACCGATTTGGGCCCAGAAACACACCCATGGCTACACGTACGAGATTAGAATTCTAATCAGACTCGGACTGAATGATCAAGAAGGTTTGTACTCCTGTTTGACTGTTTGGGTATCATATTTTTGTCCTTCTGTCCGACTGTTTGTCTCTCTGTACGTACGTACGTACGTATGACTGTCCTTGTCTTCATTTGCATCTTCTCTTACATGTTTATTTATCTACATACTCCTTAATTTTGTTATTCATTCACCTACATGTACTTACTTACTACTTGTTCACTTACTCATTCACTCACTCACTTGCTTAGTTTGTTTAGTTTAGTTTAGTTTAGCAATGACATAGCACAGTTTGACTATTTCAAGTCCCATAATTTTTCTTTTTCTTTTCCAACACACGTAGCCTAGGTTTGTCGTACGCCCAGTTTTTTTTTATATTTTTTTTATGATTCTTCATATTCGTATGTAAGTTCAATGTAATGTTTCCAATGGTCAAGCTGGTTTTTAAACGAGTTTGTGTTTTGTGCTCTTTTAAAAATTTCGATTGGTAATTTATTCCATACATGTGCAATTCTATTTGTAAAATAAAACTTTCTAATGTTATAAACATAAACACTTAAACAAATTGGGATTTCATTTAGTCCCTTTTTCATCCACTGGACGAGGCGGCAGGGAAGTTTTAGTCTTTTTCTTGTTATATGTTGTTTGGTGTCTGTTTGTGACCGTGCATTCGCGCTTGACAAAGGCCGGTTGGCCAAAAATTGGCGCCTGTCTTGTCTTGTATTGAATAAGCGTTCTTTTTCAGTTTTCTTGTTCTTCTGGTTCTTGTTTGCTTGGATGCGGGCAGTCGCACTTGTTTTGGATTTCTAATGTTAGTCTTGCAATATTCTATAAATATTTTATCAGTACTATTTCTTGTTTTGTCATAGTTTGTCAGTTTAAAAAATTGTGTTCTATCTACGTCATCTATATTGTTAAAAATCTTGAAACTTTGGATCAGATCTCCCCTCATTCTTCTTGCTTTTAGACTTGGTAAATTGAGTAATTCTAATCTTTCTCTATATGAATAATTTTGAAAACCATGAATTAATTTAGTAGCTCTTCTTTGTATCTTCTCTATCAATGCTGACTGTCTTTTAAGACGTGGAAACCAAATAATGTTACCATACTCCAAATGAGGCCTCACTAAGCCTTTGTACAAATATAAAAATGTCTCCCTGTTTATGTATGAGAATGTTCTTTTTATGATTCCAAGCAACTTGTTTGATTTATTAACAACATTTTGAATGTGATTATCAAATTTGAGACTTTTATCAAATATTACTCCTAAATCTTTTTCTTCTAAACATTCTATTATTTCATAGGTAATACCATCGTTTATCATAGAATATTTGTTATAAGGGTTACTTTTTCCTAAATACAAGACTCTACATTTTGAAGCATTAAAGAAACAATTCCGAGTTTCTGACCAGTTGACCAATGTATCTGAATCCTTCTGCAATATCTTATGATTAGGAGATGTATTGTATATTTTAGTGTCATCTGCAAAGATCTTACAAAAGCTGTTAATTGCTTACTTGCCTGCTTGCTTAATTGCTTGCTTACCTACTTACTTACTTCTTACTTACTTACTTAGTCACTTATTACCTATGATTAAGAAAATATTGGCTTCACCTAGTTGATAGATGGCTGAGCATTTGGGCATTGACTAGGAGGGGGGGGGGGATCTGTCATGTGAGACGATTTTATACAGAATAGCTAGTTGTGTTGTGATTCAGACCTTTAATGATATATTCATTTACTTCATATATGTTTTTTTTTTGAAGGTAAGATACACCCATACACATGTTATTTACATATAACCAAGATTATTCCAGTGGTAGGCTAATAAAATACCAGTATGAAATATAGACTAGGTAAAACAGTCTGGGTAGGGCCTCAAGACCTGGCCAGCTCATGGGTTCATGTGCAGGCTTAAGGCACGTACCACGGTCACCATACACGTGGCACCTGTGAAGTTAGTGCATATGGAACTCGTTCCGAGCGCGGAGACGTCATCTTGAGAAACTGAAACTGAAACTTGCATCTTCCTCCATCATTCCCTTTCTCAATGCCTCTTTCATTACATCCCTAGCTCTCCCCCTCATCATCATCATCAGGTGCCCTGCCGCATGGCGTTGGCGATCATGAACTTCCATCTGCCTCTATTTCTCGTTGCCCCTAGCATCTCCCCCACCCTGCTCGTTCCCAGCCACTCTGCAAGTCCGTCCAGCATTTTCTCCCTGGGTCTATCCGGCGCTCTCTTTCCCTCCAGCTTTCCCGTTGTGACCAGGTGCTTCAAATCCCACTTCCTCATAAAATGGCCTGTAAATGTTGCCTGTCTTTTCCTAATCTCCCCCTATCCCACCATATTCACTTAACCTTTCTCTCCACACACAACTTAGAAGCAAGCTAACACACACACGTGCACACACACACACACACGCACGCACGCACACACACCCACGCACACACACATACACACAAACGACCGCGTGCCAGAACACACGCACACATATGCATGCACACACACATATGCATGCACACACACATGCATGCACACACACACAATCACACACACAATCACACACTCACACACAGACACATACACACGTACGCACGCACGCACGCACATACACACACACACACACACACACACACACACACTCCACACACACACACACACGCACGCACGCACACACACACACACAACACTCACACACACACACACTCACACACACACACACACACACACACACACACACACACACACACACACACACACACACACACACACACACACACACACGGAAATATTACCATTTCACCCACGCAAACGCTTAACTCAACTCAAGCACGCACGAACTCGCACACTACGCACACACACACAAACACATGTTCACGATTTTTTTTAAACATTTGTCATGAATCTTAACTCGTTCATATTTGACCTGCATTTTCTTTTAAACAAAATCAGTGCGATATCTGGCTTGAAAGTAACAAGAGAAGCAGCGTTCGGAAAATTCACACTGCAGACATGGAAGACAGTAATCAAGAGGATGAAGAAGCACCACCACCACAGCAGCAACAACAACAACAACAACGCCAATCACCACCACCACCACAGCAACAACAACAACAACAACGCCAATCACCACCACCACCACCACAGCAACAACAACAACAACAACGCCAATCACCACCACCAGCGCAACAGCAGCAAGAAATGGAAGGACAAGACCTTCAGGACCAAGATCAACGACAAAGTCGACGACGACAACACCAAGCTGAAGAAGACAGTGAAGAGGAACAAGAGCGTCGACGAAGGAGACGCCGACTAGAAGAAGAAGCAGCGGAAACAGCAGAGGAAGAAGCGGAAGCAGAAGTAGCTCAAGTACAACATTATCACCACCGCCAGTCACAGCAACCTCAACAAAGCGCAGAACAAAGAATAGCAGAAAAAAAACGTAAAACAGATGGACTCGTGAAAATCGTCATAGATATGCACGAAGAAGCAGAGAGCGAAATTCTAGCTTACGAGGAAATGATCACACAACTTCCTAGGGATTATGCAATGGAGATATGTACCTTAGAACAGGCTAGGAGCCTATATTTAACGATGGAGCGCAAAATCAAGAAAATAAATAAAATGCTGGTGGATAAGGAAAAGCTCAAGTATGTGGATATTCGTCGTGTGTACAAGAGGATGCCTTATTTAAATTCTCTGATCGAGAAAACCCAAGATACCATTCTTGAGATGATATTTTCAGAACCTGATAGGGGCCCAGAGCCAGACCCATTGCTATGAGGGTTAGAATTCTAATCAGACTCAGACTGAATGATCAAGAAGGTTGGTACTGTTTTATTGTCTGGATGTCATATCTTCGTCTGTCTGTTTTGTTTGTCTGTACTTACGCACATATGACTGTCTTTGTCTTCGTTTGCATCTTCCTCCATCACCACTTGTCTCAATGCCCATTTGTCTCTAACTGATCTGTTTCCACCTCCTTACTCATTTTCGCTAGTCTGTATCTGTCTGTCTCAGGAACGAGAACCGTGTAACACTGATCTGAGGTCATGACTTACAAGCTCATACATTTGCGATTCCTTATCTGTGTACATCTTTGACAAAATTTTGGTAAAAAAAAACAAAAAACAAAAACCCACACGGGAACAGTGAGGAAATATTGCTAACACATTTTTGTCAGAGATGAACAGAAGAACATCTGGTATTGAGCATATTCCGCTTCCTATAGAAGTCATTCATGGAATATCAACATACTAGTATTACCATCAGATTTGATTTCTGGAATATTGGAGACTAATAACACCATCAGCTTCATCGTTAAGTACTTACAGACTGTACCATATCACTTGAAGTCCTTTTCTTCTGCATGAGTGTGAAATTTGGATACGACTTGCTGTTCTGAGAAGAACTATGTATTTCATACTCCACATTGTACTGCTTTGACATTGGTGCCGTGGGTTGGATGGAACCATGTTTAGACAAGACAGGCAGGAGAAAGATCATTAGAAAAGTAGGTAGGTGGTGGGGAAAAAACATACTTTTAAAGATGTGTACAAAAAAAAAAAGCGATAGACTGAATACCTGATATATCATACCCATCTCATCATGGTGACTAAAAGTAGTCCCTTTTTACCCACTGGACGAGGCGGCAGGGAAGTTTTAGTCTTTTTCTTATGATTTATTGTTTGGTGTCTGTTTGTGATCGTGCATTCGCGCTTGACAAAGGCCGGCTGGCCGAAAATTTGCGCCTGTCTTGTCTTGTCTTGTGTTGATTACGCGTTCTGGTTCGATTTTCTTGTTTTTAAAAGTAGACGTTCAGAAAAGGATGGACGATTTTAAACTCCACATGAAGAACGACACGCTTTATAATTCTTATTCTAAAAGCCATACGTTGTTTGAACGGTGACAGATCTAATAGAATAACTTACTATCTACTCATCGTCATCATCGTGTGCCCTGCCACATGGCGTTGGCGATCATGGCCCTCCATATGCATCTATCCTTTGTCACCGCAAGCACATCTTCCATCCTCTCTGTCCTCAGCCACCCAGCAAGTCAGTCCAACATTTTTCTCTCTTGGGTCTACCTGGTGTTCTTTCCGTTCAGCTTTCCTGTTGTGACTAGGTGCTCTAATTCCCCTTTCCTCATAAAATGACCTATAAATGTTGCTCGTCTTTTCTTAATCTTCCTTATTAATGATGTTCTTGTGTCTGCCTCCATCAAGACCGTCTCGTTTGTTTTCTTTACACAATCTTCTCATTGTTTTGTCTGCAAAGGGACGTCACTTAAAATCCAAGCACATTCAACTCAAAATGATTTTTGCCACAGCAGTTCTTTCAGTTGTTACACGTACCCCCTTAAATCCCTCAGTAGCCAGGGTTTTTAACGACTGAAAAGAAAAAAAAAGTGTTTCAACGAAAATTGTTTACTTTAGTAAGAAATCCAAGTTTTTTTAGTATGGCTTGACTCTACTGTTTTAACGGTAAAATCAAACTTTATGTAAAATATACACGATTTCGGTTTCACTCGTGTGTGTGTGTGTGTGTGTCGTGTGAGTGTGTGTGTGTGGATGGACACATACTCATACACGCGCACGGACACATGAAACTGCTGCAAAGCATGGTTGCACGCTAGGTGCGCAAGGGAAGACGCATACACTAAACACGGATGCGCGCACTTTGCACGCACTTTGCACGCACAAACACATATTCACGACTTTTTAAAACACCGTTCATGAATCCTGACTTGTTCATATGTGACCAGCTCGTTGAAAATATCATAACGCAGTGCGATAGCTTGCTGGAAAGTGACAAGATAAACAGCGTTATTAAAAGCAACTGTGGACATGGAGGACAGTCGTCAACAGGAAAAACAAACATCACCACCATCACAACAACAACAACAACAACAACAACAACAGTCATCAGCTCCACGACAGCAGGAAAAAGAACAAAAAGTTCAAGACCACCACCACCACCAACAACATCGACGACGACGATGTCATGATGATGAAGACGACCATGATCAAGAGCAAGAGTATCGACGACGACGACGACGGCGAATACAAGAAGATGAAAATGAAGAAGAAAAAGCAGTTCAGCTTGATCACCACTACTACTGTCAGCAACACCATCATCATCAACATCAACAGCAAGAACAACAAAAATCACAGCATCCAGAAGAAGAAGGAACGGATGATGAACGCCTACAAGCAAAGAAAGCAAGCATAGCAATGCACATGTTTGATGAGCAAATTGAAGAAAAGATAATTAGCATTCGGAAAAAAATAAGAACTATGGACATGGAGGACAGTCATCAACTGGGAGAACAAAAACCACCACCACCAACCCCCACCACAACAACAACGGCAACAACAGTCATCAGCTCCACAACAGCAGGGACAAGAAGAACAACAAAAATTCAAGACCAACAACAACAACAACAACATCGACGACGACAATGGCATGATGATGAAGAAGACCATGAACGAGAGCAAGAGTATCAACGACGACGACGGCGAATACAAGAAGATGAAAACGAAGAAGACAAAGCAGTTCAGTTTGCACACAACTACCACCGTCAACAACGCCAACCTCATCAACATCAACAGCAAGAACAACAACAAACATCACAACATCCAGAAGAAGTAGAAATGGATGAGGAACCTCTGGATTGATTGGCGATAGAAATACGACGTACTAGTGACAATTAAATACAAAGCCTGATAAGATACGCACGAACAAGACGCTAGGGAAGTTTAAAGTTACGAAGCGCTCGACATCCTCAGAACTACGCATCAGAGGAAATTACCTTAATTACCTTACAACGGATCAAGATCCTTCATTTAAAGATGGAGTGGAAAGATCAATGAAATCAACAGAAAGCTGGTAGAAGAGGACAAAGGAAAGTATTTGGATGTTAAACGTGTACACAAGAGGATACCTCACATCAATTTGTTGATCGAGAAGATTAAAGCTATCCTTTTCAGACCCAGAGCCACGATCTAAATCAAACTCGGACCCGAACTCGGACCCAGATCCAATACAACATTACAAGTCTTGGGGCCAGTATGCAAATCAACTCAGACTGGATAACCAAGATAATCAAAAAGGTCGGTACTACATGTTTTGCTGTATGGATGTCGTACCTTAGTTTTTTTTTTCTACCCATATGTTTTCTTGTTTGGATGATATATCTCGTTTTTTTCCTATTGTGCCTGCCTGTTTGTATCTCCCTCTGTGTCTGTCTCCCCCCCCCCCTTTCTCTCTCTCTGCATCAAGTTTTGAATCATGTGTCCTGATGCCTTAAATCAATATGTAAAGTTTTAACCAATTAATCAACCAACCAACCAACCAACCAACCATCACCCTCCCGGTTATCGGTCCCAAGAGAAAGAAGCTGCTGCTGACACCATCGTACCAGCTGCACAACCAGACTCTCGCCAATGTCACCTCGGCGAAGTATCTGGGGATCACGATCGCACAAGACCTAGATTGGGATCTCCATGTTCAAAACATTACGAACAAAGCCAACAAAACGTTAGGGTTCTTGCGAAGAAATCTCAGAGTAACATCAGACTCAAAGAGACAGCCTATAAGGAAATGGTGCGGCCTGTTCTCGAATATCAAGTACTGTGTGGGACCCATACAAAGGACAGATCACAAAAATTGAGGCCGTGCAACGAAATAAGCACGTTTGTTTTAAATCGCTATAAAAGAACCGCCAGCATCACCAACATGTTACACCACCTCGGATGGACATCTCTACAAAGCCGATGTCAGATCGCAAGGCCCACCATGATTACAAAATCATTAACAACATGGTCCAGGTGGATTTTGGCAAACTACACAAATCCCAGGAACCAAAGTGGAGAGCACCAAAGGAGAGTGACAGAAGAGCACACTCAAGGCAGCTTGCTAGACTTAAGTGTTCACGGGACTACAAATTTATTCGTTCCTCCTTTGAACCATCCCTGTGAACGATTCATTGACTGAAGCAGTTGTTGGAGCCGCGTCTCCTGGCGTATTCACGTCGGGAGCTCGTATAATCCACCAGTAGTTTTTTGTTTTTTTTTTGCGTACCCCCCTCGTAAAAGTGTCAGAATAATCGTGTTGATTGTGGACACAAACGACAAAAACAATCAAAACTTGTCAACAAATAAAACGAATTCAAGCTAAATAAAGATTTTAATTTGCCCAGACCATTTTTCAAAACGATAACTTTAATTCACAAAAAAGTGCATTCCTGTTTGGCATCATCTTTGTTATCTAAGATGTAACAACTACTTTGTTTATTTCATATAAAAAGAAAAAAAAGCTTGGTATAGTTTGACGATCCTTTCTGAAAAAATCAAAATTTTACGTCAGTTGGGAGAAACGTGCAGACATCAAAATAAAAACCGTGCTTAGTGAAGACTTCATGAAGAATGCAGTTGACATTATAAAATGCACGACATAGTGTTCGCGCACGTGAATGTGCCACCAAATAAAAACATTTGCACATGGGAAGTCCCAGGTGCATGCACACACACGCACACACACACACACACATACAGCGCACACACACACGCCCTACATACACGCACTACATACACACACGCGCACACAACAGCGCAGCACACCTCGCCCGAACACGCAGGCACAGAAAGCACCTCACAATCACTCGCGTACGTGGACAAGGGCACATTCACGATCGTCTTTCATGATTCACGATTTGTTATTAAATGTGAACCGTGTTTTGTTGGACAGGTCGACACTCGAGCGAAAACTGGCGTCAGGGCGACTGGCAGCGTAGTGAGAAATAAATCGGACAGCAAACATGAAAGACGTCATGGACATGGAGAACAAGCACAAGACCAGCAAAACCAACACCAACACCAGGCATGGCAGCAACAAGAACAACACGAGCAACAAGAACAACACGAGCAACAAGAACACCAGCAACAAGAACAACACCAGCAACAAGAACATCAGCAGCAACAAGAACACAAGCAACAAGAACAACACGAGCAGCAACAGCAAGAAGTTCAGGAACAAGAACAACTGCGGCAACATCAAACTCGTAAACGTCATGCTGATCTTAAGGACAATGAACGGGAGTATCCACAACGAAAACGGCCACTACGACAAGAAGAAACAGAAACGGCACAGCAGCAGTGGCAGCAACATGTGTATGAACAGCAGCAGTGGCAGCAACATGTTTATGAACAGCAGCAGTGGCAGCAACATGTTTATGAACTGCAGTGGCTGCAACATGTTTATGAACTGCAGCGGCAGCAACATGTTTATGAACAGCTGCAGCGGCAGCAACATGTTTATGAACAGCAGCAGTGGCTGCAACATGTGTATGAACAGCAGTGGCTGCAACATGTTTCTGAACAGTGGCTGCAACATGTTTATGAACAGCAGAAACAACAGCAGCAGTATCTTTATCAACAACAGCAACACCTATACCACCACGTGTCACGAGACACGAAAGATGGACGGAGGAGAAGACACACACGACGAAGCGGCCGAATTAAAAATGAACTATGACGAGCTGGTCACTCGTGTAAATCGGGACTTTACGGCAGAGTTAAACACTCTGGAACACATGAAGACTGCGTATTTAGAGATAGAGCGTCTGGCTTTCATACTGTGTCAACGACTGGACATGAGCGTGTTGGTCCTGAGAGAGCGATTTTTTCTGGATTACCGTCGTGTACGGCGGAGAATAGTTCACGTCAATGTTGTGATCAAAAAACCGCTATACACTGTATCTCTAAATATACTTTCTCAGATGTCCGATTCAAAATTAAACCCAGAGTCGAAATCACACCAGCACTAAATAGTCCAGAAGGTTTGTACTATTCCAGACGTCGTATCGTATACTGTTTGTGTCTGTCTCTGTATCTGTCTTTGAAATGGCCCAGTTAGATAGTTGGTAGATCCTCATGCTGATACAACACAGGCTGAAGCTTCAACCCTCAGATTTATCACGGGCTGGTTGGATGGCTCATTTGATTTAGCCGTGAATCCAAGGTATCATGTGTCGAGTTCAGTCTTACCCGACAACATAAAAGTTAGCAATTAATGCTCCAAAAATTCTGATGGTATCCCTGTTTTGAAAAAATCCCGCTCCGCTGCCCATTTCAAGACCTTGCTAGCACATAGAATTTTGCGCAAGGTCAAGAAGTTATCTGGTCGATTTTTGGTGTAAATATGTAATTTTCCAAGCGCTAGGAATCCATCTCGAACAAGCTCCAACCACCAGACTCTTCTCTGTGTCTGTCTGCCTCAGTCCCTTGTTCTGTCTCTGCTTTTACTCTACCTATCTTTTTTCTTAGCCTCTCTTTTGTCTGTTTCTGAAGTGCGTATCTCCTCCTCTCTTTGTCTTCTCTCTCTGAACTACAAGTGACATTTGCAACTGAAAATAGGTGTAACGGCAATTTTCCTTACTTTAACAAGGAAATTTCTGGTAAGGTTAGGACTATCTCATTAAAGGAACAAATCATCAATATTGTCAAAAGTGATAACAGTCAAAAATATGTACTACAGTGCAGGCTTATGGTTCATGGTGAATACAACTTGTGTAGTGAAATTCACAATATTGTATTCGTGCACGTGTGTGTGAATGTTTTGTGTGTGTGTGATGCACGTATGCGCGCCAATTTAATGGGAATGTTGTTACCACTTCAAATGCACTCACGCGCACATATTGCAGCACACACACACAAACGTGAGCCCTATGCACGCACGCACGATCGTGCGCATACAAACACACTCACGATAATCTTTCAGGGTCCTGAATCATGACTGCTTTAAAACGTGAGCATTCTTTGTTAGACAACTCACAAGTCAAAAGGAATCACGCCAACTCACAAGTCAAAGGGAATCACACTTCAGTGTGACTGGTGCTTTTCTGAGAAATCAAACAGGAAAAAATGGCAGACTGTCATCCACGGGGAGAACAAGAACAGGATCAACATGAACAACACCAGCATCAAGCACAACAGCTGCAACAAACAACATCATCTACAAGAACATAGGGAATTAGTAGCATCAGGTCGTCGACTACGTGAACATCAGGCTGAGAATAGCAATGAACAGGAGGAGTATCCACAACGAAAACGGCGACGGCAAGAAGATGCAAAACAAACACAGCAGCAACACTCTCACGAGAATCAAGAACAATATCTTCAACAGCAACAGCAGCAACAAGAAAAACAGGAACCACAACAGCAACGGCAACAACAAAGGCAACATCAGAATCGACAGCAACCACCACCATTACCAGGCAGTGAACACTTAAAACGAAATGAATCACAAGTCATAGCAGACGAGCAAAATAGGACAAGATTATGGTTGCAAGAAAAAAAGCGTGAGGCAGATGAACGTATGGAAGACATCATAGATGCTCACGAAGTAGCAGCTGATGAAATTGTCTTTTACGAACACCTTGTCAGTCGTGTCTTTAGGGACTATGAATCAGAACTGGATACCTTGGGACATATCAAGCTCATGTATTCTGACATTGAGCGGATGATAAAAGAATTTTCAACACGTCTGGGCAAAAATCTGATCGACAAGGACAAGCATAAGTTTCTGGATCTTCGTCGTATACAGAAGAAGATGCCTTTTATAAATTCTCTGATCGAGAAAACTTCAGCAGACTATGTGGTGGCATTGCCACTCTCAGATTCCGAAGTAGACTAAAACTCGGACCAAGAAAAGGACCTGAAAACAAATTATAAATAGGACTCGGCATGTATACAGCAAGAGATAACCCGTCATAAGTTTTCTGATAAAAAAAAATTAAGCTAGGTTATGTGGTTGGAATTATCACTCTGATTCCACAGCAAAGCTTTGACCCAGGCCCATATCTGGAATTGGCTTGTGACCAGGACTCGGACTGAAGGAACATGACGGTTGGTGTTATATGTTTTGATGTAAGGATGTTATGTCTTGGTATGCCTGTCTTTGTCTCCGTTTGTGTGTCTTGTTTTCTCTAACTGTTAATGTTTCTCTGTCTCTGCTCTTGTCTCGGTCTCTGTGTCTGTCTCTCTTTGCCTCTGTCTTTTTGTCTGCCTGCCTGCCGCCTGCCTGTCTATCTCTGCAACTTCCTTAATCCTCTTTTCCCCTCTTCTGTGTGCCTCTCTCTGTCTCTGTCCTGTCTCTCTCTGTATGTGTGTACATTTTTTTTCTTAAATTGTTTTTTTTGTATCCCTGAGTACTGGCTTCTATCTACTATCCTTTGTTGATTTTGACATATAAAACCGATTTAGAATTTTCTACAAGATTTTTTACCCCCCCCCCCAAAAAAAACCACCCAAAAAAAACAAAAAAAAGCTTCAAGTAGTCCTTTCTTCATGAAGCGTTATATTATCACGTGAATTTTGAACAAACATATGCTTAAAGCAAGCGCCAAGTATGTTTCAGTTAAAGTAGAATTTGCAGTTCAATCCATCTTAACTCATTTCGATCAATTCAAAACCCCCTTTTTTGTCAGTGACGGGAAAATTATAGTAATCTATAAACCGCAGCCAGATAAGATTATATGAATTCAAGTTTGAAATAGTCATGCATTCATATAAATAAACCCTAGTGTGAAAATGTAAATTGTTACGTTTATTATTAAAATGTAAATTGTTACGTTTATTATTAAAATGTTAATAATGTATGTTACGTTTATTATTATCACATACCATATTTTATTAAAACATATCGGATTGAAATCTTTTCGGTCAACTTAAGATTGGCCGTGAATATCACGAAAGTGATTACAAAGATACTGTAAACCCATTGACACAGAAATAACACTTGAACAGTGTAAGAACAAAGATAAACATACGATTTAGGCAAACAGTAAGGCTGTAACGGTAACTTGAGTACACGTTTAAAAGGTTAAAATGGTGACATACGACAGTGCCAGGATGTAATGAAAATTCAAACCCTCCTCACCCCTCAAAACAAAAAACAAAGAAAAACCCAACAACAAAAAACAACAAAACAAAACAACAAAAATATAATAAAACGAAAATGGAAACGACGTGTTTAATACAACCAGACAAGACAGGCGCAAATTTTCGGCCAACTGGCCTTGTCAGGCGTAAACGTAAGATCACAAACGAAAACACCAAATGGAAAAATTAGGAGAAAATGTCTGAAACTTCCCTGCTGTTTCGTCCAGTAGGAGAAAAGTATTAAATACGCGTTTCTGGTTCTATTTTCGTGGTTTTTTTTTCTGTTTTCTGTTTGCTTGAACGCGGGCGGTCGCACTTGTTTTGGATTTCAACAACCGAAAAACAAAATGAAGCGAATAAAATATGGTTTGCTTGCTGCCCATCTTAATGCTCGTGTCCTCCTGGTGGCGTCAACTTGATATTTCCTATGTCTTGTCTCCACTTCTATTTCAAAATTTGCCAACGCGGAGGGCTTTGCGCAGGCTGAAGGTATGTTCCATGTGGATTGGGTGGACAGAATGAGTGAAATGAATTCAATTTTGGAGTTTGTTCAAATAGGATTTATTATACTCGGGCAATTCGGTATCCGCTCCACCCAAATCTGTTCAAACCCTCTGCGCTGGGAAGGTTTAAATGAGGAGTGAAGGGGGAGAGGGCCCTTTGTATAACAAAGCTGACACCGCCCAGAATATGGAAACATTCAGATAGGCGGTGAATAGGACCGTTACTTCAATGTTGCATGCTGGGATGGAACTCGAGGTACCGGATTTGATTCCACGACTTTTCAAAAAAAATCCATTTCATCATGTGCCCTGCCTCATGGCGTTGTCAATCATGGCCCTCCATATGAATTTACCTGTTATTACTCTCCTACCTTTCCGTCCCTGTCCACTCTGTAAAATTTGTATTTTCTCCTTGGATGTACCTGGTGCTGTTTTTCAGTCTAGCTTTCTTGTTGTGAGTAGTGCTCAAATTTGACTTGCCTCATAAATTGTAAAAGAAAAGTTTGTTTTCCAAGCGTTCTTCGGTAACGTTTTTGTGATTGCTTCTTTCAAAGATGTGTGTTTTCTTTGCTGTCCATGGAACTATTACCATTACTCTAAAAACCACATTTCAGCTGCCTCTATCTTGTTCTGACTTTGCTTGATTGTCTAAGCTTCGCATCCGTAGACCAGTATTGATTCTATACAGCACTGAAGAACTTTTTCCCTGATGTTAACTGATAGGCTTTGTTGATAAGAATGCTGGCCATTTGTGCTGGATATTTCTAATGTACATCCGCCGTTTGATGAGATGACTGTACCCAGATATTTAAACTAAACTTGTCTTAATGTTGTGCTGTTTGATGATAATGTACATGAGGGGATTTCTTGTTTTGTTGTTTGTTTTGTTGTTTACTGAATATCACGACTTCAGTCTTACTATTTCATTCCAGCGCTTTATTTTTTATTTCTCTCGTATTCACAAGATTTGGTATGTCTTTTTTATTGTCTGCAATTAGAACAGTGTCATCTGCATAACGAAGATTATCATTTTTCTCCCAACCTCTATCCCGTAGTATTTCCCCCGTTGGGTTGCCGAGGGCTCTTTCAGTATAAATAGTATCCCCACCTTCTGGAAATTCTATGCTAGAAATGTCTTCTTTTCTGTCACTCTTTGTTTCTGCCTTGTTGCTTTGCTTTCTGTCATTTCTACTTGTCATTTTCTGCCTTAATAGTCCATTCACCTGTATTTGTTCGATGAAATCTTGCGTGCTTTTTCTGCGGATTGATAATTGGGTACATGTATTACGTGCACTTTTGGCTCTAAGCAGGTGAGATATGCGGAAGCAATTTTAGGTAATTTATGCGTGTTTTTATATGTTTTGGTGTCCTTATGTATGCTTATATTTGTATTCAGGTGTTTTTTTTAAATCTTCCCTGTGCGATAAATTGGACGGAATGGTCCTACGGCCGGGGGCATGTCCTTAGATTATGTGCGCGAATGCATTTATATGTGTACTTAATTTTCTTTTCTTTTTTTTTCCCTGTTGAAGTTTTGTGTTTTGAAGCGGTATTAGCCCTGATATGGCTCTGCGCAGTCGGCTGGAATTTAAACAACAATAAAAGAAAAAAGAATCCCGTAGCAGTGAAAGTTTTATGTTTTTAGTGTAGAGGGAAAACAAATCTGGTGAAAGAACACATCCCTGCCTAACCCCCCCCCCTTTTTTTTTTAATGTTTTGAAAAGAGCTGGCATCATTTTGTACTCTCACTGCTGCTGTTTATTCCCGATAGATATTCTTTATGCTTAGATCTTTTCCATCAATATTTTTTCAAGATGGTTGATCAATTCTTGTCTTACCCAATCAAAAGCCTTGGTGTGATCAAAAATATAGATCTTACTCAACTCTACTGATCTTTCAATGAAAGCTCTTAGAATGTATAAGACATTAATAGTTCCTCTCCCGTTAACAAATCCACATTGTTCCTCAGGTTTGATTCTATTCCTTGTCCTCATGATTATTCCTAATAGAATCTTTGTCACGTGACTCATCAAGCTGATTGTTACGATGGAGTTTGCATTCTGTAGCCCCTGCTGTCTTTGAAAGTGCAATGACAATTGATTTTGATATGTCTGTAGGGACTTTTCCGGTGTCGTACATTTCATTTAGGAGCACTGTTACTTTTTGGATACTAAATTCTTCCAGAGCAATAATGATGTCTGTAGTAATATTAACTGGTCCTGGGACTTTTCCTTGTTTCATCTTTTCAACACTGCTCTAACTTTATCTTTCATTATTGGTGATCCTTCAATATACTTATGTTTCTCCATTCTGTCGTCGTCAAAAAGGTCTCCCCATCTATTTGTTTTATAATAAAAGTACAATCTTTTGATCTTAAGCAATCCGTTCATGTGCATGTCTTTTTCTGTAGGTAATTTTATTCAATGTATTTGTAAGTCTGTTTTGTGTCGGTCTTTTATTTCTTTACATCGTATTTCGAGCCAAGCTTCCTTAGCTTTATTGCACTTATTCCTGATTTCCTTACCTATCTCTTTGTATTCTTCCTTTTTCCCTTAGCTTCCTTCGTTCACCCATCAAACCTAAAATTTCTTTTGTTTTCCAGGTTTTCTTTGGTATTCTTTTAACTCTGGGGATTTTTTCACAAGCTTCATTTATCGAGTTTTTCAAATTTATCTATTGTTCCTCACTGTCACCGTCTTCAGAGCACTGAATTTGTTTTGAACGTATTTGCTGAATTTTGCACGAGTTGATTCATTTGTCTTTAAGAGTCCAAGATTTAGTTTGATACTATTTTTGGTTTGTTTTCTTTTTAAATTCATCCTACATTTTCTCATTATAGCATTATAATCACTGTGACAGTCTACGCCTGGTAATGTTTTTGCTATCAGTAGACAATTTCTGACAGACACAGGTAGATCATTCATAAGGAAGATTGGGCCTGGTCACAACGGGAAAGCTGGAGGGAAAGAGAGCACCGGGTAGACCCAGGGAGAAAATGCTGGACGGACTCGCAGGGTGGCTGGGGACAAGGAGGGTGGAAGAAATGCTTGAGGCAACAGAGATAGAGACAGATGGAAGTCCATAATCGCCAACGCCATGCGGCAAGGCACCTGATGATGATGATAATGAGACAATTTCTAAATCTTATTTATCAGGACGTAATCAGTTTGATTCCTTTCGCTGTCTCCAAAATTCATCCATGTCCATTTTCTTCTGTAAGGTCGCTCAAACTGAATGTTTCGTATAATGAATTTATTTACTTATGCCCACTATACGAGTTCCTCTCCCCTTTCATTTCGCATGCCAGGTCATGAGGTCCATCATTGTCATCTTTTTTCTCTTCTCTCACTTTACCATTAAAATCACCCATTGTTACCTCCCACTTTAGCATAAAAACTCACATTGTTATTGTAATATGTTGTGATTTACTTTGAACCTTGGCTGTCTCTAATTCTACATAGAAGTTGTCAATTTCTTCCTCAGTATTTACGGATACTGGTACATATACTTGGATGATGTTGATATCAAATGGCTTTGCCTTCCAGTCTAACTAGTAAAACACGGTCTGATAAGCAAGTGTCCTATGATACACTTTGGCTTGCCCATAAACAGAGGTCCATAAATGTCAAACCTTAATAGTTGCATTTGGCTTGAAAATATTGTTTTGAATTCCTTAACTGCTTTTGAGAAACGGAATATGTTTAGAAAACTTGCCGATTTTGCGTTCAGTACAATTTAATGGGTTTGCAATTGATCAAATTTTCCGTCTTAATTCATGTCTCCGACAAAAAAGTACATTATTTCGTGCTATTTTTACATAACATATATACAAGAAAGATTTTGTAAAATTTCTACATTACAGAAATTTTCAGTTCAACAATTGTTCTACAGGTTACCAAAAATTGTTAAAATGCATATTGTTCCACATTGGTGTGTGTGGCCCATTTGGCTGGATACGCCCTTGGGAAGGAAGGGGTTCTAAACGTGATCCGTGGTTGGACAAGGATTTTCTTCCCTCCACATCAGTTGATTTTTCTCTTTCCAGATATCGTTTGAAGCAATTTTTCTGTTGTGTTGTCAACTGCATTTCTAGCTTTGGGATTTCTGATGTGTACGCAGCTATAACAGTCTATATTAGGATCTATGTCAATGTTCCGATTGTCAACAGCGATGATATTATTTTCATAACTCCTTATCGCGTAGTTTGCGTACATATAAACATTGAATCATCCTTATAGGGGCCATTAAAAGCGACTGTTTTTCATTCCGAATGATATAACTATGAAATTGTTTTGTTGAATGCTTGTTTCTTTTTTTTAATTTAAACACCCACACTTACACGCACACACGCACACGCACACGCACATACACATACACACACACACACACACACACACACGCACACACGCACACACATTTCATAATGCATAAAGGCTGCATGGACGCACAAGACATACATTCACAGACTAAAGTGTCTCATTTAGATCTCTCTGCTAAAATATTTGCAATTGTAAAATTTGTTGGACAACTTTTTCATCTAAAAATTAAAATTTTACTATATCTTGGGAATATTCTTTTAAATGTAAAAACTGCAATGTTACATTAGTACCGAAAAAAGTGTAGTGGTCAGTCTAGAAAGTGTTCAGTACAGAAATTGCTGAAGGCAGTTTTCTTTGTAAAATGCACGAGATTGTTCACTACCACGTATGTTTGTGCCACCACATCCGTGCGCGCGCGCACACACACACACACACTCTCACACACACACACACACACACACACACACACACACACACACACACACACACACACACACACACACTACTACTTACTCACTCACTCACTCACTCACTCACTCACTCACTCACACACACACATTAACACACACACAAACACATTCTCTCTCTCTCACATACACACACAAACACTAACACACACACACACACACCTAACTCTCTCCCCCCCTCACACACACACACACACACACTGCAGGCGCGTGTGTATTTGCGGATGTCCGTAATATATCGTCCATGAAACATGACTTCAACTCAGTCTGAAACCTGGGTTGAAAGCAATTCACAGCATTGTGATAAATCGGACTGTAAACATGGACGACAGTCATCGACTGGGAGGACAAGCAGAACAACGGCTGCAGCAACAAGCACAATACGAACAACAACAACATTGGCAGCAACAGCAGCAGCAGCAACAGCAAGAACAAAAACACCAGGAACAAGAACGACTTCATCTTAAACAACGCCAACACCCAACAAAAGAAAATGAACAGGAAGGAGGGTATCATCAACGAAAACGGCAACGACGAGAAGCAGGAACACTTGAACAGCATTTCTGCTACCTCCATCAAAAACCGTATATTCATCAGGAGCAACAGAAACAGCAACAACAGCATCAAAAGCAACAGCAGCAACAACAGCATCAGCAACAGCACCTGCAACAATTGCAACAACAGCATCCACAGCTACGCAGCAGCAGCAGCAGCAGCAGCAGCAGATGATGTTACCAGACAGTGAACACTTACAGGAGAACAGAGCACAAGCCACTTCAGTCGAACAAGAAAGAACGAGCTGGATGATGCTAGAAATGAAGCGAAATAGCAAATGCACGAATCCAGGACTTAATAGATACTAACAGTGAAGCAGCTGAAGAAGTTCTGAATTACGAAGAGCTGGCCGCCGGCAAATATCGGAACTATTCATCAGAATTATGTAGTCTGAAACTGATCAAGTGGATATATTCAGAGGTCGAGTGCATGATTATGAGATTGAAAAAAGAAGTTGACAAAGATCTGCTAGACCTGGACAGACAGAGGTTTCTGGATATTCGTCTTGTACGGAGGAAGGTAGTTTTCACAAATTCCTTGATCGAGAAAACCAGGTTAGACAGTGCCCTAGCGAACCGGTATCAGATCCATAACAAAACGCAACGCCAAATTCCATATAGGAGCAAGACTTTGCAATCAGGAAGGTCGGTATGTGTGTTTTAATGTGTGTATGTCATGAATTTCTCTTTGTCCTATTCTAGATCGTATCACCTTGTGTTTATAGAGACTTATCCTCATCAGGTTTTGAAGACTGCTGATACTGTGTGCGTCCATGAACATCTTCAGTGTTGCGTTACAGATGTGAAATCTTAGGGTTCTGAAAATTAAGTCATCGCTGGTATTTTCATTTAAAATTCATGAAAGTTTTTTTTCATTTTAAGACTATACACACATATATATATATATATACACACACACATAAATTGGGGAAGGTAAAACGGCAAAGAGAAGGATGACAGGCACCGCTGATTTTTACTGACTCTGCAACCTCAAGATTATGGGACAGTCTTTGATGTCATTCTGCTCTATTATCTGGTTATCTATTCCTAGCCTTATGACTATACGATATCTATTTATCATCAACATCATAATCAACATCGTCATCGTCAATCATCATCATTATCATCACTACTATTACGATGATTATTATAATAATGTCACCATTATCATTACTGCTACTATTATTATTATTATCATGATTTTTATTAGATGTATATGTTAAAGATAGACTGAACGTTTCTACCCTACGATGAAAAAATAATTCTATTTGTGTGTTGGACAGATGATAATATACAGAATTTGTGGCTTGGGACGATTGTCTTCGATGCTCCTGAACTCTTGCCTCAGCCGCTGGTGGACAACAGGCTTAATTAACTGGACTGCACAGGTAGCTATTCAAGAGCGCCTTCATTCATCTGATTTTGATTACATCAGATCGGTTTGGTTTCACTCTCAGTTACACCGCATCTGGTGGACGTTGCTCGTGATTTTATTGTCTGACATACTTTTGATTATCTATTCATGTACATCGTGTCTGGCTGAATAATTGCGCCGTATCTTGCACATTCTTGTTTTGCTGTCGGTTGCTTGTTGTTTGACAAATTTTATCTAGAAAGACATGTGCCCTCTGGCGAACTTTCAGTTTCAGTCAGATCGTACTTGTTAAAAGGTTTGCTCCCAGGTATTGCTGACTGGCGTATAAATGATTTTACTTTCTATTACTTTGTGTCTTGAAGATCTCGCAGCTGCTTCGTATCAGGCAAATTTTGCTCCTAGTTGAATGACTGACAAAATTTTATTTTAATCATATCACGTTCGTTCGTTTCTCCCAATAATAGAATGACCAGCTTACTTCTGATTTCAAGGACAGTATTTATACGTTGTGGTTTGCGGAGTTCGCCAGTGCTTCGTATCTCCCAGTTAACACTGTCATATGTTTGATTTCACTCTCACCGTGTCTGTCAGAGAGAGTGAGAGAGAGAGTGTGTGTGTGTGTGTGTGTGTGTGTGTACGTGTATGATATTCCTTTAATTTTCCTCATCAAGTTATAATTACGTTGTATCTGGGAGATTTTACTCGCAAGTATATCACATCGGGCAGGTTTTTTTTTTTCATCTTTAGTTATATTGTATCCAGCAAAGATTTACTCACAATGACATCATGTCTAGCATAATTCTGATTTTACATTTTATTGTCAGATTTTGTTCATAATTCCACTTTGAAGGGCCGATTGAATTCACAACTTATGTTTGCAATGTAACGATCAAAATACAATAAATCATTCCCACTGTCATTGCGATGCTTGCAAGACAATTAATTAGCCTACATTTCATCTAACAGATTTTATTCACAATAACATCCTATCTGGCGGGGATAGACTTTATTAAAAACTGTTCTTACTGTATATTGTATATGGCAGGCCTGTTGTCATAAACGGTTATCTGATTTTTAACTCAACTATGTCGTGGCTGGTAGGTTTGTATATTAACTCAGAATAATCTAGTGGACTTGGGGAATTTTTGGAGTTTGTTTAAAATCGAATTTATCAAATTTGAAGTTTCTCATGCCACCCTTCTTTATGTGCCAGAAATTGTCTGGCAAACTCCTGGAGCCTTTGCAAAACTCTGTGCTCTGGCAAAGTCTTGAAATAGGGAGGGGTAAGTGGGAAAAGACAAGCAGAAACAAACTTAAATGACTTTGATTTCCCCATTAAGATGATCAACAAACAGGCCATTACTATGCCTAACTTCAAGGCCAGGAAATGTGGGACACGGATATTTTTAACTCTTATCGATTACGATTAGGTTTATAAATAAATCGGCTAATACAACGTTATGGCAGATCTGAAAATATATCCCTATCCTGAGCCTTTTTTTTTTTTTTAAACACGTACGTTCGTACATAGAGCAGAGCTGTCCTGTTGATCCGTTTGTCTCCTGATATGACGTCACACTGTGTACAGTTGTTGGGTTATGGGCACATAATGATATGCAAGGTTGTTCGTATTGGATTTTGGGTTAGATATTTGAATGCAGGCAGGTACAATTTTAGATTGTTTAGAGAATAGAACAGGGCAAACATTAGTTGTTGTTATCACTGTTATTTTCATCGTTATATTTTTTTATATCTATTAAGAGGATGACTCTATATCGCTTCTCGGCCTTTTTGCTAAGATCAAACTTTAAATTCGGGAGCATATTTTGCCGACAAAACATCAACACAAGCAGACCTGCTTCATATTACGTTGGACGCTGTGTGTCTGTAGAAGCTTACAAGGTTTGGTGAAATGAGATGAATTAAATATAAGACGAATTGGACATTCCATATAATTCATATCCATATCTTTTTCCATCGTACTGAAGTCAAATCATGTTCCAAACAATCACGTCTCTTTCAAAGCACGACCATAGTAGTCTTTTTTTTATTTTAAATCAAACCATTGTAAAAACTAAGTCATCTCTTGCAAAAATGTTATGCTATAATGGGGTCTGGGTTCCATAAATGTGCCCCCCCCCCCTTTACTTATGAATATAGGAAAGAAGCAAACACAACGGACACTGGACTGTGTGTTGACGGACACATCTAACAACTGAACTTTGAAGTTGTAACTGCCATGCTTGCCATAAAGGAAAATGAAGCGTACTTTCAAATATACCTTCCTTCCTTCCTTCGTTCAGGTGTTCATTCATTTATTTATTCATTCATTTATCCATTGATTTATTTGATTCATTGTTTTTATATTCGTTTTTTAGATTAAGCTATCTTAAAATTTTGTCCTGCGCATTGGGGTTTGAGAGACAAATCTGCCACTGAAGTTCTATGGATGTCTAAGAGATTTTCATAAAGTTTGCTGGTACTAATAAATATGGAGGTAATGTTACTAATGTACTGATTTGTCTCTAGAAAACATTTTACTCGTGATGTACTGCTACTTTATTTTACAAAAAAGATGTGTGTGCGTAAATTACTGCTTGAAACGATTATTTTAAATCATTACGTTGTGTGTGCTGCTTATTTGCACCCCTACGTAAAGGACAACGCTCTCTATTTATGAATAATACCATTCAAATCTGATTGTGTGTGTTTATGCGCAGGTGTGTTTGAGTGTGTGTGCGTGTGCGCAGGTGCGTTTGAATGTGTGTACGATGCGTGTGTGTATGCGTGGGTATGTATGCGTTTTCTCTCTATGTCACTTGCTTTCTCTCTGTGACTGTCTGTCCGTCCGTCCGCCCGCCTGATTCTTTCAGTCTTGTTGATTTTTTATTTTCTTCCATCTCGTCTTCCCAGTATGAAAGTTGGGGTGGGTAGGGTAGGTAAAACGAAATAAAACAAAGTGAAACAAACCAAACGAAAAAAACCCCCCACAAACTTTCACATGGTTCTTTATAAACTAGCAACAAAAACGTTTCCCAGTCACTTACTTAGCTGATATCTTTTTTTTCGCATCAACACTCCTTGTACCAATGCAATCGATGCAGACTTAAATGAAAGAAATGTGATTCTTGGCACTGACTTGAAATATATATAATATATATATATATAGGCCTATATATATATATATATATATATAGGCATATATATATATATATATATATATATATATATATATATATATATATACTACACGTCATTATTGAAGGGCCAGGAACGTTTTTGAGTCAATTTTTGAAAGGAGAAATAACCTATTTTCTCTTACTCTTTTCTCCAATTCGTTGCCGTAACTGAATGGATAAGAGCTCAGACAACATTGCAGTTTCCTTTTGGCACGTGTTTGGGGATTTGCCGATTTGCAATGGGCGGCCCAAGGAAGACAATTTCCACACGAAATTGTCGAATCTTCAGCAGGGTCTCTCTGACGACGCAGGCAAGGTAGCGACAAAATTCGCTTTGCACGTGCAAGGCAAGCCCTTTTTGAACACTACTCCAGCCAAAGTTGCCCGCAGACGAGGATAAAAAGGACCCGTTCTTGGTTCGTTTTAACCATGCTTGCAAGACGACGGATGACGGATGAGCAGCGGGGGAGAGCCCTCGCTCTGCTTGATGAAGGCCTAGCGCAGCGGGAAGTTGCTAGACGACTTGAAGTGTCGCATTCCACAATCCAGAGACTGCTGGAGCGCTTCAATGAGACTGGAGCAGTCCAGGAAAGGCGTCACACGGGTCGACCCAGAGTAACGACAAGACAGCAAGACCGCTACCTTGCCCTCTCCGTCCTGAGGGAAAGGGCATCCACTGCGGTGACCTTGAGGGGTCAGCTGAGGGACGCAACAGGTGCTAACATCAGCTGCAGCACGGTGAGAAGACGGCTACATGAGGCAAACTTGAGGTCACGGAGACCGGCCGTCCGACCCGTGCTGTCACCGGTCAACAGAGTGCGCCGCATGACATGGGCCAGGGAGCACGTGACCTGGACAAGGCAACAGTGGGCCCGGGTCTTGTTTTCGGATGAGTCCAGGTTCACCCTGACCTTTAACGATGGCCGGGCTCGGGTGTGGCGACGTCAAGGGGAGAGGTTCGCTGACGCCACTGTCCAAGAGCATAACCGGTACGGCGGCGGGTCGGTGATGGTGTGGGGTGGCATGAGCCGTGGTACCCGGATCCCCCTGCTCCCCATTGATGGCATCCTGAACGGGGTCCGGTACCGGGACGAGGTTCTGGCGGCCGTGGCACTGCCTGCGCTTGTGGACCTTGGTCAAGGCGCCATCTTCCAGGACGACAATGCACCTGCGCATCGAGCACGCCTTGTGACCGACTTCCTGGAGCAGCATGAAGTCGTTCGTATGGCCTGGCCAGCGTGCTCACCTGACCTGAACCCAATTGAACACCTCTGGGATGTGCTCGGGAGGCGCATCAGGGACAACCACCCCCCACCGGGCACCCTGGCCAGGCTGGTCGACATCCTGCAGATCGAGTGGGCGGCCATCCCTCAGGACACACTCCGTACCCTTGTGGGGTCGATGCATCGGCGCTGTGAAGCATGCATCCAGGCTCGGGGCGGACACACGCGATATTGAAAACAGATTGGCCAAATCTGACACTTTCTGTTTTTTGAAAAGGGGGGGATGTTCCTTTAAATGCATGTGCTGTTCACTAATGGGTCATTGTGCTAATTTCTTTTTCCAAAACAGGTGTGGAAATGATGAAATAAAACATAGAATCAATTCTAAACATTGTCAATTATTTCAACTTAAAATTAGAGAGGAAGGAAGAAGTGGCCCTTAAATTATGATTAGGAGTATATATCGTTATTTCTTTTAACGTCTATTCACATATGTGATATTAGACGGTTATATATATAAATATATATATATATATTTATATACATATATAAATTTTAGCCATGGTAGCAATACAATATTTTGCTATTGTTTACCTATATAAAAGCGCGTGGTTAATATTGTATTCATAAGTCTCATCTGGTGATTGTCGTGTTTTTGTGTTTCTATTTACGCATTTTTTGTATTTCGGTTTGCATTATTTTCTCAGAATGCGTGTGAGTATGCGCGCACGCGACGGTGGGATTAGATACATGGGTAGATAGGTATGTAGAGAGATAGATGGATGGATATATATGGGAATATGGATGGATATATATGGGAATATTATCTATATATATCTATATGTATGTATATATACATTATGTGTGTATATATATATATGTATGTATATATATATGCATACATACATACGTACATACATTCATACATACGTACATACATACATACATACATACATACATACATACATACATATTCATAAATGAAAGCGAACGATCATAAAATGAAAATAACAGCAGGGACAAACAATATAACATCGACAACGCTACAACAAAACAACAAACCAACTTTACCTCACCAAAACTACAACAAATTTTTTTTAAAAAGTAAAGAAAGGCGAGTAAACACCACACCATAAAACAGAACATAGTAATGCTGAAGATACATGAACAAGAACAGTTCAATTCGAAGACGCCAGGGTTTGAACCTGGGACCTTTCGCACGGAAAGCGAACGCTCCACCACTGAGCTACATCTTCGTTTTAATTGAAACATAAACTGTTCCTGGTGGAGCGAGGAGGGGAACAGGTGGAAAAGGACGACAGGAGACCAAAGTCGAAACCACCTACAACTGTAAATATATTGCATTTACAATGCAACACGATGCATGCAGTGCAGTGTGAAAATGCAGAACGATATAATACGATGCAATGCAACACAATACAACAGAATACAAATTTGTGGATTTCAGCAAAGGAAATTGTCCGATACCACTATCAACCACCGAAGAACAAAACAAATACAAAACATATCGAAACGAAACAAAAATCCATAATCCCAAAATCTCAAATCCCTAAATCCCGAAGTCCCCAAAACCTCAAATCCTCCATTCCCCAACCCCCCAATCAAAAACAAAATAGAACAAGAAAAAATCCCAACCCCCTAAACCCCATTAAACAAAAACAAAAACAAAGAAAACCCAAAAGCCCGCTCGAATGTACCATTGCAATCGCAATGATGGAACGCGCGCGCGCGCGCATACACACACACACACACACACACACACACACACACACACACACACACACACACACCAAGGAACGAAAAGATACACACGATCGAAAACACAGCAAAATGACATAAACTGACCTTGCAGCGGTAGGTAAAATGTGTTCTAGTGCAAACAAATAAACAAACCAACCCAGTCACAATGAAACGATAAATGAACAAACAAGCAAGCAAGCAAGCAAACAACACAATAACAACATCAACAAAACATTGGAGAACGCACTGAAGCAAATATATTAATACTTGTGTTCGAATTTCCCATTTAAACCAGCCACACCAAGCGAACAATAAAGAACAAACATTTGAAAGAACCTGCAAACAAAACGGACACGCACGTGGTAACAAATGAAACAGTAACATATTTGCGTGGACAAATATATTCTAAGGAACAGACCAATCCGCCATGTAGATAAAAATAAAAGCAAAAACAAAGAAACGATAAAAACAAAGTAAACAAAAAACAAACTAACAAAATGCTTTGGTATTTCTGTTCTCATTTTTTGTGTTAGTGTCTTGTCAAAAACAAAAAATAAAAAACAAAAAATAAAAACAAGTTTGAAAAAATAGTAACATGAATCAATAAACGGTGATTATTCAAGCATAACTTGAAAAAAAAAAACAATAAAAAGGGAGAAAGAAAAAAGAAAGGAAGAAACAGCAATAAACACACACACACACGCGCGCGCGCGCGCACACACACACACACACACACACACACACACACACACACACACAAGAAACACTAAAGATACCAAAACAAACAAACAAAAACAAAACAAACAAAAACATCGCAGTGAAATATAATGAATATCCAACTGCTCGAATTTAAACACTTAAGATACATTGCGACGGGGGAAAATAGACTGCAAATACCTCAAACAATTCAGAAATTACGTACAAACCTACCTTTTCTAAAAATAAACAAATAAACACACAGAGAGAGAGAAAACACACGAAAACTAAAAAAACAAACGAATTAGCAGCACACGAGCAAATCCAAACGCGATTTTCGAAAGATCACAAAACAAGAAAAAAACACTAAATAAAAGATGAAAGGAACAACGAATGAACGAGAAATCGGAAAAACTCAAACCAAGCAATAAGAACAGCATCACAATAAATACGGAACGAAAATTCCATTCCCAAAAACAAAGCAAATTAACGAACAAAAATATTGTCATTAAAAAAACATACAAAAAACGAACGAAACAAAACAAAACAAAGCAAAAAACCCCAAGTACATGCAAAAAGAAAGTCCACCAGCTGTGATTACATACCTGGCACTTTTCAAATTTAAAGGACGAAAAGCAGTGAGGAGAGGAAAAGGTTACCATCCTCATAATGCTGGAAATGTTTAATCTTTTGACTCCCGCACCCTATCCACCAATTGCAAAAACTTAATCCATTGACCCCCTCACCCTATCCATCAGTTTTCTGCAGGAAGCTGGTGGATAGGGTGATGGACTCAAAGGGTTAAGCTTTTGCTATGCTAGCATGGTTAACAAATCAAGATGCTGGTGGACAGGGTGTGGGAGCCAAAGGATTAATTTATCTTTTTATTTGTAAGTGTTTGAAATGCTCCAGGTGTTCCATACACGAGTGAATGGATTAACCCTTTGACTCCCGCACCCTATCCACCAAATGCAAAAAATTTAACCCTTTGACTCCCGCACCCTATCCACCAAATGCAAAAAACTTAACCCTATGACTCCCGCACCCTATCCACCAAATGCAAAAAAATTTAACCCTATGACTCCCGCACCCTATCCGCCAAATGCAAAAAAACTTAACCCTTTGACTCCCGCACCCTATCCACCAAATGCAAAAAACTTAACCCTTTGACTCCCGCACCCTATCCACCAAATGCAAAAAACTCAACCCTTTGACTCCGCACCCTATCCACCAAATGCAAAAAAAAAAACAAAAAAAAACCTTCTTTGATTCCCTCACTCTATCCACCAGCTTCCTGCAGTAAGGTGGTGGATAGGGTGAAGGAATCAAAAGGTTAAGTTTTTGCTTTACCAGCATGGTTCGACAATGAAGGATGCTGTTGGACAGGGTGCGGGGGTCAAAGGGTTAAAATAGGCAGGGTTTTGATAAAACTTAGTAAACGAACATCATCAACGATTGCGGCATATCAATGCACGATTGTAGTCAACAACTGTTATTATAATGTACTATGGCTCATCGGGGTTATACAAATGACAAGACTGGCTCATTCATTCAGTTTGTTGTGTAATCCGTTTTAGCAGGCTACATAGCGGTAAGCTCCTGCAAAATGCTGAGTGCTTAGTCTTTCGTCTATGATGGTTGTCTGAATGAGAAGGCAAGTGTTGAGCTGATTGAACAGCATTGTCAGATCGATATTGCTAACTGTTGCTTCTTTTCCCTGTAGGAACACGTGCGTCTCTGTTCATGTGTATACATGTATGTGTGTGGGTGCGAGCGTGCGTGTGCGCTTGAGGTCGTGCATATACGTGCGTACATGTAGTTATGACAAGGGGTGTGTACACGTACATCCACTTGTGAATCTGTGGGTGTACATACATATATAATTAGCTTTCTTCATACACACGTGCACACACATACAAATACATACATACATATGTATGTATGTATATGTATGTGTATATACACACACACACACATATATATATATATATATACATATATATATATAATTATATACATATATGTGTATGTATACATGTATACACACATACACACAACCACACACACACACACACACACGCACACACGCACACACACATATACATATATATATATGTGTGTGTGTATATATATGTATGTATATTATATATATATATATATATATATATATATATATATATATATATACAGAGAGAGAGAGAGAGATTACATGAGATATAGTCATTTGAATCCGCATGGGTAATTTATTCTATTCTACCTATGCATACACGTGGGTACACAGTATATGTAACATGGCACAGTTTCCTTTTCACATATCTTCGTTCATTAGAACCACACGTCACATTGATGGAGACCAGTCATTAAAGCTGCCCCACATTGCGGACACGACCCCCTGCCAAACTGACCACGTGCTCAGTCGATGCGGAACAGCACTGATTATATAGACAGCAGCTGTGGTGCTGAGTCATATGAAATATTGCCAAGGCAGTTTGTTAGTCAGCTGCACGATCCCGTCAAGAACGAAACAAACAAACAAACAAACAAAACATTACATGATGCTGAAGACGTCACTGTTGTCTGGGTTCGGCCATTCTGGCTTATCTTCTCTGAGTGGAGATCCACATGGAAAGGCAAGACTTTTGATATACAGTGGAAACCTGATATAACAGGGATGATGGGACCAAATCAAAATCCCTGTTATATCAGATCCCTGTTTATCAGATCCCTGTTATATCAGATATCAAGGGAAATAAGGACTGATCAACTAACTCTTGATAAACAGTAGATCTAGGCCTAGATCTGGTCTGGTGTAAGTGTGCAGTAAGCTTACAAACTGAATGATGGCGCAGTCAGTCACTGACTCAGTGGCCTCAGGCCTACACGCTTGCGCGCGCATCACGCTCGGATTGCGAAGCGTTCTTTCAGTACACAGTATACCAAGGCTAGCCTAGATCTAGATCTAGGCCTACTGCGTGGCGTGCTGAGTCTAGGCCTAGGCCTTTCTGCTGCAGAGCCCGTCTCGGCATCCCTGCTATAACCGATCGAGCCCTCTTGTCTCCCTGTTATTGCCGATAAGTTTTAATAGAGACAAAGAGGAAGAAAAAATGGGGATTGAAAAAAGCCCTGTTATATCCGGATTCCTGTTATAACCGGTCCTGTTATAAATGGTTTCCACTGTATAAGAATAGCTGGTGACTTGCCGTGTCTGTCAGCTTTAGTCAATACGTAGGTTTAGGATTTTGTAAGTCGTGTAATCAGGAATCACTTTCCTCTGATAAAATGCAAAGATATTTTTCAATCATTCTACTGGTGAACTCTCGTACGTATTTACTCGTGTAGTCACACCACTTTATGTAAGTGAACCAGAGTGACTGCTAGCATTCAAACAAGTACCAGAAAAACACAAAAATAATAATCAAAACGCATTAAAGAAAACAAAAGGGGAGCAAATTTCTGGCCAACTGGTGTCTGGTGAAGTATTTACAATCGACAACAAAGAATAAACAACAGTTAGCACAAAATACAAACAACAACAAAGAATAAACAACAGTCAGCACAAAATACAAACAACAACAAAGAATAAACAACAGTTAGCACAAAATACAAACAACAACAAAGAATAAACAACAGCACAAAATACAAACAACAACAAAATAAACAACAGCACAAAATACAAACAACAACAAAGAATAAACAACAGTTAGCACAAAATACAAAGAAGAAGAACAACAATAAGACAGTAGACAACTTTCCAAACGTGGTATTGAGAAGGACAAAAATTGACACACAATCGAAATAACAAATTTGATGGTGAATACATGGAAGTTAATACACGTGTTCAAAATTATGTGTATGTATGTGTGTGTGTGTGTGTGTGTGAGTGTGAGTATGTGCGTGTGTGTGTGTGCAGATGTGTGTGTGTGTGTGTGCAGGTGTGTGTCCGTGTGTGTGTTTGTGTGTATATAAGTGTGTCACAAAACAAACCAACAACTTCAATAACAGTAACAACAACAAAGACAAAACATTGAAGAATAACATAAAAGTGCATACACATATTCAAATGTTTGTGTGTGCGTGTATGTGTGCGTGTGTGTGTGTGTCTGTGTGTGTGTGTGTTTTGACAAAAGAGATAGAGATACAGACAGATAGACAATAGACAGAGAAGCAGGCAGACAGAGACAGAGAGTTCAAATCCAGTGCCATGTTAAAAAAGGCTAAAGGCTAATAAAAACTACTCTCTCTGTCTCTGTCTGTCTGTCTGTCTGTCTGTCTGTCTGTCTGTCTGTCTCTCGCCTCGGTAGCTCAGGTGGTCGAGCATCTGATTTACATATAAATAGTAGAGAATTCGAACCTTGGGTACCCTACTTTCTTACTGTCCATCTTAACAAAATTGTAGTTCTGTTGTTGTCGATGTAGGAATAGATAAGTCCCTTTTGCAGCTTGCGTGGGATGGTTTTGAGGCGGATGCTAATATAAAACTGAATCAAATCAACTCTCTCTCTTTCTCTCTCTCTTTCTCTCTCTCTCTTCTCTCTCTCTCTCTCCTCTCTCTCTCCCTTTCTCTCTCTCTCTCCCTCTCTCTTTCTCTCTCTCTTTATCTCTCTTCTCTCTCTCTCCTCTCTCTCTCTTTCCCTCCACCTTTCCCCCCCCCCCCACTCTCTCTCCCTACCTCTGCTCTGTCCCTCAACCCACCCGCCCGCCTCTCTCAATCAGTCACTCTCTTGGCAGGCAGAGACGAGGAATGGCATCTTGACGGATAGAGACAAAACTTATGGTGCCAATAATTTTCTATTTTAACGCTAACGATCTTTGGGATGATCTCTCGCAGCAAGGGCGGACACCAAGTTTGTTTATTTGCGTATATGCTGGAGGTGGGGTGGGGTAGAGGCAGAAAAGAGACAAACGCACAAACAAGTAAACAAGTAAACAAAACAAAAACAAACCAAAAAAAAAAAAGGGAGGGAGGGAAGGGGAAAAAAGAAAAGAAAAGAAAAAACAAAACAAAAACAAAAAAACTGGGTGTCATTAATCTTCAGATTTACAGTAACGTCATGGCGGGTGATCTCACAAAATGAGCCCAGACACCGAGACTCATCAAATACCTCAACGGCGGGAAAGTAATGTCTTTGCACTTTGAGACTCTCTCCTCTCTCTCTCTCTCTCTCTCTCTCTCTCTCTCTCTCCTCTCTCTCTCTCTCTCTCTCTCTCTCTCTCTCTCCTCTCGGCAGACGTCATGTTTCACGCAGTTCCAGACATTCCCTTGCAGGTGTGCTCAGCTTTTTGCGTTTTACATTTTTTTTTCATGAAACACAACATCACTGATTTCGTCAACTGGTTGACGAAAGGTTACGCTCGTTGTTGAAAGGTTATGCTTGTTCTGCCTAGTTATTTATTTAGATATTTGGTTAGTTAGTTAATTAATTGGTTGGTTAGTTAGTCAGTTAATTAGTTAACTACTTACTAAGTGGGTTGGTTGATTTGTTAGTCTGTCATTTGAGAAAAATGTGACTTTTTTTGTGAAGTGGTACAATTCTCGACAGACACAAATGTACGCTCGTATTATATAATTTTTTTTTTTAATTGTTCATTTTTTTTTCGTTAGTTCGTTTGTTCGTTGATGTTTCTCTCATTTGAAAATAAAAGAGAGAAAAACATGTTTTTGTGAAGTGGTGCGATCCTTGACATAGACACTGATAGATTAGAAATCAAAGGTTTTTTTGTTTTAGATTTTTCTTTTGTTTGTTTATTGCTCTTTTCTATTGTCACCTCATGCGAATATTGCGTCTAGATAGTCAACTCTAAACGTTAATTCAGGGATCGGGTGGACAGTGGAATTAATTGTTACTGCAGACTAGTCACCGTGGTGGAGTGGTTAACGCATCGGACTACCGACTGGAAGGTTGTGGATTCGAATCCCCATCAGTCCCTTTAAAACTATATCATTGTGGGATTTTTCGGCCGTAACCGGCTCCTACCTAGACTTGGGTGTGCTATGGGCTCATTGGGAAGATTGGGACCACACAGTCGAGTCTTATCCACTTCACGGATGCGTCACTTAGGGTGTTACTCAAATCTTCTGACCAGTTCCGCAGGTGTCTGTATCTCTCGGGCCTGGTTGACGCCAGGATATATTATGATAGTAAGTGTAGAGTACAGCCCTGTCACGCAGTCTCAATCCTAGATGGAACTTCATAGCATCATGATTATCATCCTCATCAACATCATCATCATCGCATTGCAAAAACAAAACAAAAGAAATAAAGAAAGAAAGAAAGAAAGAAAGAAACAAACAAACAAACATCCCCCCCCCCAAAAGAAAGAAAAAAATACTGTGCCAACTTCTGTGGCCATTAGACATGGCGTAGAAAATGGGACGAAGGAAAGGTGAGCACAAAGGTAACCTCTCTGAGTGCGATGATCCTAAAAAACAAAAACAAACAAACAAACAAAACTGTTACTGCAAACTATAGAAAACGACAGAGCGCGGGGGTGGTGGGGTGGGGGTGGTGGTGGTGGGGATCGCTTAAAAGCGAGACAATCGATGACTATTTTTTTTTATTTGTCTGCTTAGAATTAAATAGCAGTTTTGATTTGTTGTTTTTGATTGTTTGTTTCTTTGTTTGTGTACATGCGGGTGTCTGAATGTAAGTGCATATGTATGCGTATGTACATGTATGCATGTATATGTATAATGCCTGTGTTTGTGTGCGCGTGTGTGTATGTGTATGTTTGTAATGTAGCGTGTGTGTGTGCGCGCGCGCGCGCGTGCGTGTGTGTGTGTGTGTGTGTGTGTTTGTGAGGGTGTGTGTATGTGTGTATTATGTGTGTGTGTATGTGTGTGTATGTGTTTGTTTGTGTGTGTGTATGTGTGTGTGTGTATGTGCGTGCGCGCACATGCGCGCGCAGGTGAGTGACATACGAACTTTTCAGCTTGAAATGCGGTCTACTTCCCTCCCCACCCTCTCATCCCACCTTCATCAGGAAAAGCCCGTCGCCACAGTACGGCGCCACTCATTCTATGACCTGCGTACTTGTGCAACTTTGTTTACCTACAAAGTGGACATTTTTAAAACTTGGTTTTGCCAGACACAACTCTTTCACTGCCGTGGAATCTTCCAAGTGTGCAAATTACTTGCTGCACTTAGGGTCTCATCTGAAAGACTGGCACCCAAATCACCATTCACGGTCTAGTAGTGGAAAGGAGTATGGTGAGACAAACGTCCTCGTCTGGCAGGGAATCAAACCGGGTTACTGGCCATCCAGGAGAGGGTTTAATCTACTAGGCCACACACACACACACACACACACACACACACACACACACACACACACACACACACACACACACACACACACACACACACACACACACACACACACACACACACCCTCCCATATGATACAGAATCCAGTTAGCTGAACAACCACCTCCCCACCCACTCACCCCCTGCAGCCCACCTCCGCGCCTCTTTCTTTCTCAAAGCATTTCTCGATGCTGTGAGTTTTGTTCGCTCGAGAGTCTCCAGTTGGGTAGGGTTCGAGACTATGGAGAAGGTTGGTAGGTGGATTTTCGAGAGAATTTCCAGGATTATAAAATAAAAAAGGGGGGAGGCGCGTAGAGGGGTGGGGGGATTGCAGAGGTAGCGAGGAGCGATCGGCGAGAGAGAGAGAGAGAAGATGAGAGAGAGGAGAGGCAGAGTAGAGGAGAGACGGACAGAGAAAGCAGAGAGAGAGAGAAAGGAGAGAGAGAGACAGAGAGAGAGAAGAGACAGAGGACAGAGACAGAGAGACAGAGACAGAGGAAGACAGAGAGACAGCGGAACAAAGAAGAGAGACAGTGGAAGACAGAGAGACAGGGAAGAAGAAAGAGAAGAGAGACAGACAGACAGACAGAGAGAGACACAGAGAGAGAGAAAACAGAGAGTGAGAGAGAGACAGAAATTAGAGAGAGAGAGACAGAGGCAGAAGAGAGAGAGAGAAGTAGAGAGAAGAGACAGAGAGAGAGATAGAACAGAATAAAAGAGAAAGACAGAGAGCAAGAGAGAGAGAGAGAACAGAGACAGAGACAGAGAGAGAGAAACAGATGAAAAGAGACAGAGAGAGAGAGAGAGAGAGAGAGAGAGAGAAGGAGAGAGAGACAGAGACAGAGAGAGAGAAGAAGAGAGAGAGAGAGAGGAGAGAGAGAGAGAGAGAGAGAGAGGCGCGCCGTTAAAACAATCTGGCATTGTTGTCACTTTCTGAAGCCAAATCACCCTCAGTAAATCACTGGGTGTTTTTTTTTTCTTGAACCGACCTTCTCTTTATTTTTTTTCCTCATTCTTTTTTCTTCCTTTTCTCTCACCCCGTTAACTATTGACACTGCAGAGTTTTAATACACCATCCAACCCTAGTAGGGGTTCTTTCTTTTTCACTCTTCCCCAGTCTAACGACCACCCTCCCCTTCTTTCCCCTTTCTCTTCTTTTTCTTCCTATGTGGTACGGTTATTGCTGCCACACCCAGGTCATACTCTCATCCCCCCACCCACCCACGCACACACAAACGTAGGCACCTGCGCAGGTGCGCGTGCTAACAATGCGCGCTCATGGACTCACAAAAATGCACACACAGACACACGCATGCCCGCTAGCTCATACGTACTCACCAA
Organism: Monoplex corrugatus; assembly: GCA_030674185.1. NCBI lineage: Eukaryota > Metazoa > Mollusca > Gastropoda > Littorinimorpha > Ranellidae > Monoplex > Monoplex corrugatus. The sequence continues at coordinate 151,156,277 of CM060305.1, forward strand.
CCGCACCTATACATTCATGAATACAACTACACCCACACACGCATGCACGCGCGTATCTGTACACATACACGTTCACACACACACACACACACACGCACATTTAATTCTCATATGCTTCGTTCCATACTTGTAAGCATCTAATCATACAAAAATTATCTGTGGACTTAAGACAAGTTTTTTTTCGTATATTATGATAAAACAAGAAAGAAAGAAAGAGAGACAGACAGACAGACAGAAAGAAAGAAAGAAAGAAAAGAAAAAAAAGAAAGAAAGAAAAAACGAAACAAAGAATCAAACAAACAAATAAAGAAAGAAACAAACATCACAATGGTACTCAGACATCCTCATATGCGCTCCACTAAAACCCACTGGTGGCCTCGTTATGTGGAATAGCTTTGAACCTCTCACAGCCCTATTCATGGGTGAGATCTTCAGCGAAACCAGCGCGGGACCAAGATTCAAAATCGAACATTAAGCAAAGATCACCAGAATGACCAGCACACGAAGAAGTGGCAGCGGGCAGTCCATTTTTTGAATGTTTCGGGCTGCGGCTGAAACCTATCTTGAGTCCAAAGACAGATGATTGATAGAGATGCTTTTTCCCCTGAAAGATACACACAGAGACACGGCGTCGAAACAAACAAACAAACAAACAAACAAACAAACAAACAAACAAACAAACAAGCAAACAAAAACATTCAGAGAGAGCGCGAGGAGAGCGCGAGAGAGAGAGAGAGAGCGAAAGAGAGAGAGAGAGAGAGAGAGAGAGAGAGAGAGAGAGAGAGAATTCAAACCTCAGATAATGTATTCACTGAAGTCACTGTGCCTTATGAAAGGGTGTGAAATGCAAAAACAGTTTTCCAATCGTTCTACTGGTGAAATCTCGTACATATTACTTTTCTATCACACCACAAATAACATACAAAAGAGTGAAAAAAAAAAATTCACGGATGTTAATATATCTGTGAAACATCTTTTACCCTTTCAAATGATTCGTATAGGGATAATACGAACGAATGGTAACAATATATGCATAATTTATGTGCAGTTTTTAAGTGGTTTATAACGAACCTCATCTGCCGTATCGCTTATGTGGGTGCAGACGTTAAAGTTAAAAAAACAACAACAACAACAAAACTTTTAAGAATTGTTTATTTAACATTGTAAAAAGTATATTGAACATGACTCTTGTGGTAAATTTCTAGCACGTTTCAGAGATCAGTTCTTTTCTTCAATTATCGAGATCAGGAACGTCTTAAAACAAAATAGACTTCACCCTCAAAGTCAACGTCACAAAACATAAATGTCCTGTCATTCATAACATATCCCTTTGAATGCATAATGATTTCTGACGTACCACTTCTATGCTGATGACACCCAACTTCAAGATAGTGACTCACCTGATAATATACAGCGCCTGTTGACTCGCACCACTGAGTGTTACTCGGACATTAAGAACTGGATGACACACAATAGACTTCAGCTTAATGACGACAAGACAGAAGCTATCCTCATTGGCACCCGTCAGAAACTTTCCCAGCTGCCTCCTCTTTCTCTCCCATTATGTAACACATCAGTCCCAATTTCTGATTCAGCTAAAAACCT
>CM060305.1:151162881-151167881 GCA_030674185.1 Monoplex corrugatus
GACATCATTATCAATGCACTGAAACTATTCCAATGTATCATTTGAGAAATAATTGGAAATAACAGACGAAGTTCATTCGTTTTTTGCTGTCTTTCCTATGATTATTAGTTTTGGAAAATCCCACATACTCATAGAAAGAATGAGAATAGTAATGCAGAAAAAATGTAATGTATTAAGTTTAAATTCACTTTTAGCTAAGTTTACTAATTAGCTAAGTTTACTAATATCATCTATTCATGAAAACATTTTCATCAATTCGCCTATCTATCTACTTCTATCTATCTATCTATCTATCTTATCTATCTATCTATCTATCTATCTATCTATCTATCTATCATCTATCTATCTATCTATTTATCTATCTATCTATCTATCTATCTTTCTGTCTGTTGTCTGTCTGTCATGTCTATCTATGTATGTATCTATGTATGTATGTATGTATGTATGTATGTATCTATCTATCTATCTGCCTACCTACCTATCTATCTATCTATCTGCTCCCTACCTACCTATCTGCCTATCTATCTATCTATCTATCTATCTCTATCTTTCTATCTATCGATCGATCTATGTACGTAGCTACCTATTCATACATATGTATGTATTCTGTATGTATGTATGTATGTACATGTATGTATGTATGTATGTATGTATGTATGTATGATATGTACGTATATACATATATATATATATATATATACGTATATATATATATATATATATATATATATATATAATATATGATATATATATGTATACATGTATATATATATATATATATATATATATATATATATACATTTGAACAGACGTCATAACATCATGTTTTTCTACTTATGTAGCTATATATGGACACAATAAATAAACAGACATGTTTCATCCTGTCCGTAGGCTACATGGGTATGACTAATTAACGAAGCTAATACAGTTTACATAATTAGGACTGAATATCTGCATCCAACGAACGGCTGCGTGTAATTAAATCGATACAACAGACATCTTGCTTTGGTTTTTCTCAAAAAATGCAGACGCTTAAAATCTAGATCACAAGCATGATTACCTGCTTAAAAAAGTGTTTTCGCCATTGGATGTCAACGTTCAGTAAACACGTTCGTAAAACGAACACACACTCGCGCATTAAATCAGACAAAAAGGAAACCTGTTAATATCATTTACATAAAGCCAAAAACCTCATTATAGACAAAAGCACACAGAACAACAGCGAGGAACAATTTTTTTTTCTGTACGTTAAATGTTGTTTTGTTTTCCCTTTAGCGGAAATCCGTTTAGCGCACAATGAGAGGGAATGGCCCAACCCAGTCAGAGATGACGTCACCAATATCACTAATTTTTGTTTGTTTGTGTTGTTTGTTGTTGTGGTTGTTTTTGTTGTTATCGTTAATGGACGGTGCAGCCAGCTAACAAACCGCCTTGGCAATATTTCATCAGACTCAGCACTACAGCTGCTGCTTATATAGTCAGTGCTGTCCCGCATTGATTGAGCACGTGTTCAATTTGGCCAGGAGTCTGTGACCTCAATATGGGGCAGCTTTAATGACTAGTCTCCATGCACGTGACGTGTGGTTTCAATGAACGAAGATATGTGAACATGAACAGTGCCAGGTTACGTTTTTTTAGTGTACGCACGCACGTGTGGCCGCTGGCTGCACGTGCATGCATGTTGGTTAGATGAACAGCAAAAGTACAAATTACGTATGTACGTGCACATAGAAAGATAGAAAGACGAAGGTAATTTATATAATAATGCTAGCACACCGGCTTTTTTCCGGATAGATGTATGTGTCAGCGCACTGTCACACATATCTATATGCACGTGCATGTACGTATGAACATACAGTTATGTACACAAGAATGACCATACACTTATACACATTAATGCCTGCGTATACACACACACAACCAAACGCACAAAAGTACACTTATACATGTATATTCATTTATCATGAAATATAACGATCAACAGTATTCATGCAGCCAAATACGGAGTAATAATAATAATAACAATAATAACAACAACAACAATAATAATAATAATAATAATATAATGGTATAATATAACAATGATAATAACACTAATAATATGATAATAATAATAATAATAATGATAATAATAATGATAATAATAATAATAGTAATAATAATAACAACCAATAATAATAATAATAATAATAATGGTATAATATAATAATGTAATAACAATAATAATAATGATAATATAATATATGATATAATAATGATAATAAATTATAATAATATTTATAATAATACAACAATAATAATTAATAATAATAATAATAATGATAATAATGTTTTCATGATCATCTGATCATCATTCTGAATTCATTATTTCATCTTCATCATTTACTTTCGTTACAAATGTTTGTAATTCAAATGCCTTTTGTGTTCATTCTGGTTACATACTCATGTTATGTCTTTCTCGTATTTCATGTAAAAACTACGTGATACTGCTTTCAAAAAAGTTGTATTAATCCACACAAAAAAATGAAAAAAAATATATGCTTGTCCACATGTTCACAAACAAATCATGGAAAGAAACCAAACAAATACTTAACTAACATACACACACACACATACACACAGACACACAGACACTCACACACGCACACACACACACACACACGCACGCACGCACACACACACACACACACACACACACACACACACACACACACACACACACAAAACAAACAAAAAAGAAAAGAAAAAAACGAAGATGGTTTTTTGATGTAAGCTCATATCAATATGATAAGTGGTTTTTCTTACACACACACACACACACACACACACACACACACACACACACACACACACACACACACACACACACACACACACACACACACACAACACACACACACACACACACACACACACACACACACAGAGATATATGTACACACACACACACAAACAAACAAACAAGCAAACAAACCCAAACAAACGAAGATGATTTCTTGATGTAAGTTCATATCAGTATGATAAGTGGTTTTCCTTGGTTAAACTTTGTCAAAAATAAATATGTTTTCTTTCATTCTCCTGTGTGCAGGACAACCATAACATTTTATGACTTATTTTATGATTAACAAAATAGAACCATCAAAACAAAACATATTTTTTTCCAAGTCTGAGAAAGCAGAAAATAAAACAAGACAAGAAAAAAACAACAACAAAAACCAAAACCAAACCAGAGCAATAGTGAAAACAGAACAAAACAAACCAACAAACAAACAACAACAAAAACAACAACAAAAAACACAAAACAGGTGGGGATGGAAGAAAAAGACTTTCAATTTTTCTATAACAAATCGTTAATTATCTTAATATCAAAATCATACTTTACATATGCTTGCCTATTCATTAATACAAACTGCATAGTAAGTATGTAGATGTGTGTGTTTACATCATGTCTTGTAAAACAAATAAAATCATAATCATACGAAATAAACCAAACAAACCAAACAAAAACATGCTGAGTCGAAATATTGGAATCGCAGGGCTATGGAGTTCTGGAGCATGAATTACACTTTCTAGAAGACTTCTTCTGTTCAAGATATATCTTGTAGTTAATGAATGTGTTTAGGTCTATATGTATGCGTATGTGCGCATGTGTTAGTAAGTGCGTGTGCGTGTGCGTGTGCGTGGTGTCTGTATATATATAACACATATGTATACATATACATACTTATATATACATATATGTACATATATACATACATATAATATATGTGTGTGTGCATGTATGTGTGTGTATGTATGTGTATGTGAGCATGTGTGTGTGTGTGTGTGTGTGTGTGTGTGTGTGTGTGTGTGTGTTGTGTGTGTGTGTGTGTGTGTGGTGTGTGTAAGTGAGTGAAAGAGAGAGAGAGTGAGAGGGAGTGAGGAAGTGAGAAAAGACAGACAGACAGACAGACAGACAGACAGAGACAGAGAGACAGAGAATATGCACTCTTCGTACACTTCCTGTATGGATCCCTGAACCTCTAGCTTTCTCTCTCTCTTTGTTTCTCTCTCTCTCTGTGACACACACACACACACACACACACACACACACACACACACACACACACACACACAACAGAGACACACACACTCACACTCACACCATAGTCCCCAACTGCTACTGGTACTACTATTTCTACTACCACTACCACCAACACAAACCCCCCCCCCCATGCTTTTCAATCTCACCCACCTACCCCCATCCCACCCCACCCCCCTCTTGAGAGAAGCGAAAACGACATTCCAGTTGTCACTTCCACGTGGCTCGCCCTCTTGACCTTGTGACTGCGGGCGAGTTGGCAAGTTGGAGAGCCAGGGTCATTCGCCATTTGCTTAATCCCCCAGTTGCCACAACCTCCCTCTTTGGCGGATCGCTCATCCCTCTTACATCTTGCTCCCGCTGTCCCACCGAAACTTCAAAGCCACGCGGAGCAGAAAATCTTACCCCCCACACAAACCAATTCTTAATGAGTGGTAACAAACACGACAAAACACCCAGACATTTGAAAGCGTGCGCTGATCCCAAAAGTTCGGATTGTTGGTTTTACCGGTGGTATCTCTTCCTAGGGTTGGCCTGTCGCTTCAATGAGATATCATTGAGGACTGGGGACAAACAACGAGAAAGACATGTTAGTCAGGTTTGCAATGAAGGAGGCTACCCCTAAGGGGGACATTAATCGGGTATCTGCTGCCGCCCAAGGCGGACGGCTCCTCCACAACAGCCGTGTGTGTTTGGCTCTGGGTGGTCAGAAGACGGGTGCTGTTTGGTCGGGTGGGTGATGTCTACATATCTGCGCAGTTCAGCAACAATGTTCAACGTGGTCTGGACTTTTTAACGGTAGTAAGGCAGACAGCCTCACCTTTATGTAGTATCTCGTTTCGTTGCACTTTAAGTTGTTTTTTTTTGCTGATCGTTAACTTTAACAGTAGTTTTTTGCTGATCGTTATTTTTGTTAACC
>CM060305.1:151172881-151210381 GCA_030674185.1 Monoplex corrugatus
TTCATTTTTCATTATTGGTGGTTTTTTCAACGTTCGTTCTTATGATGTACACCTCCCTTCTGACATCAGAAAGGTCTTCAATGTACTCTCTGTCTAATATGACTTATAGACAATTATCTAATATCACTTATGGACAATTATTTGTTTTGTGTAGGTCATTGAAATTGGCTTCGCATTCATGGAATAGTTTGGAAATAGCCAGTGGGCCTAGAGTTTGAAAATTTATTACTAAAAACAACAGAAAAAAGGAATAAACATCACCGTCAATAATACTGGCCCAAAAGAAATTAGGTCAACCACACCATTACCCACCAATTTTACACATCCTTAGCATTACCTTAAATTTACCTTTATTTTCTACGGTATTGTCTACTTCTTTATTACTTTTTATAAAGTCAGAATTTTTCGTGAATTGTGAATGAGAATGTAACGTACAGGGTAATGACACAATACGCTTTCTATTTTGGGAGGTTGATTGCATAGATAGTTGGTGCTGGCGCAAATGATTATTCACTTGACTGTTTCGTTTTGTCTTGTTCCAAGAGTTCTGTAAAAAACAAAAATAAAAACAAAACAAACAAAACAACAACAACAACAGCAACAACAACAACAACAACAACAACAACAACAGTCAGTTGAACAAAGAGAAAGATGAATAAAAATGACAATACAGGTAAAGTGTATTCATATTTATTATATGTTTGACTTTTAAATGTCAAATTATCACTTACAGGTAAGGTTCTTATATTTTTTTAAAAACGACTTACATACTGACAGATTATACTACAAACAACAAAAACATAATATACAAAACTAAAACACACAAGGGTTCGTACTTCAGAAGTTGACTGTTGTTGGTTGAAAACAAATCAGAAATTATGAGTCTCAGTTGCAACCACCGATATATGTGACTTTTTTCTACATCTTATATTATGGTAAGTTACCTTACCAAGAAGTTTTTTTTTCGTGAAGTGTCTTTTAAAATTTGCAGTATACACTTTACCCAGAAGAAAATTGAGTAGAATATTGAATCTGCGTGCCAGTTTTCAACTAGGCAAGTCATTTTCTTATTTTTATAATCTGATACTTGAACGGATGATAGCCTACGTTCTCACTTTAACAATACTTTTACCTTCTTCCTAAAATAATTTCACATGCCAATGTTTCCAAAATATGTCATCACCGCTATCTTCCGTTTCCAAACAGAAAGGTTTCCTTCAAGTCCTAGTTATTTTGGGTATGTGGGTTTGTTCGTTTCCTTGCTTTATTATTATTGTTTTTGTAAGTGTGCACGTGCATGTTTACACGCAAGTTCTGATTAAATAATGAATACTGATCATGTAGTTTTCTTCAACAATGAAAGCATTGTACGTTTTCACACACTACAGGATGAGAGTGAAAGAAATGTCCAATCCTCTCCTTCGAGAAAGACTAAGGAGCCAAAAAGCAAGCCCCTCAAATGGACGTGGTTCTCAAGCATCTTCTCATTTTCTTATTAGACCAATGGGCAAACCCGTTCACAGTATGATGGCTTCTTGCAATTTTATTGTTTAAGCCCTCTATAACTTTCAGTGTCATTCCTTTTGGTATTTCATTATTTCAACCTCCCCCCCCCCTCCTTTCGCCTCTCTTTATCTCTGTCTGTCTAGTGTCTGTCTGTCTGTATGTCTGTTTGATTGTTTCTGTCTCTGTCTCTCTGTCTCTGTCTGTCTGTCTGTCTGTCTGTCTCTCTCTCGCTTCTCTCTCTTTTGTGTCTTTTGTGCTCTCACCCCACTAGAAACGGAATTTATTTTGTCATCTTCAGTGGAGTGGAGTGAAGCCAAGACAAATATTGAAAATCATCACAAAGCCTCCATAGTTATCATTCAGAGCAATATTACAGGTGTTTCAGTTTATTGGATAGGAATCCTAATCTCACATTTCTCTGTGTACCTGCCTGTCTGCCTACCTGTCCATCTGTCTGTGTGTCTGTCTGTTTCTGTCTCTCTGTCTCTCTTTTTATGTCTCCTTCGCCACCTCTTCCTTCTCCTTCTGTGTATCTGTCTCTCTGTCCGTATGTCTGTCCCTTAGCCACCTCTTCCTTCTCTCTGTCTGTACCTGTCTCTCTCTCTCTCTTCTACTGCTACCCATCTGCAGGCTTTGGTGGAAGCATGTCTTTGCAGACGTCAGTCTAGCACAGACACTTGGGAGGTACAGTTTTGATAAAATGTTGTCAGACATGCAATAACACGATAAAACTACTTCATGATCAAGAGTTTTCGTATTTCGCTGGCCAGACTAAATATTGTTATTTCGTTCACGTGCTTGTAAACATTGCCAATTACAGATCAGTGGAGGTAGGTTTTTTTTTCTTTCTCGTTTGTTTCTATACTTCCGATGTGTCTGTGTCTGTGTCTGTGTCTGTGTCAAGTTTTTGACTCTTTTCTATTTCTTTTTTGTCTTTTACTGTCTTTCTTCTACCTTCCGTCGGAATTTTAAACACGTGATTCCTTTTTATTTTCTGTTTAATTTAATAGTTTTAATGTTTTGCTCTTAAAATATCACTGCGATAGTTTTGCATAAAATTCTCATAACTCTGAAAGAGAGATAGAGAGAGAGAGAGAGAGAGAGAGAGAGAGAGAGAGAGCAGAGAGCGAGAGAGAGAGAGAGAGGAGAGAGAGAGGAGAGGAGGAGAGAGAGTGACAGAGAGAAGAGAAGAAGAGAGAGAGACAGACAGAGACAGGGACAGACAGAGACAGGCAGAAACAGAGAGAAGAGAGAGGGAGAAGAGAGAAAGAGAGGAGGAGAGAGAGAGAAGAGAAGAGAGAGAGAAGGAGGTGGGGACAAGAGAGAGAAAAATTAAGAGATGAGTAGATGGGACACACACAACAGGGACAGACAGAGAGAGCCAGAGAGTGAAGAGACGGAGAAGGAAAGGAGAGTGATGAGAGAGGGAGAGAGAGAGCAACAGAGAAAGATATATATATATATATAGAGAGAGAGAGAGAGAGAGAGAGACAAACAGACTAAGACAGAGACAGAGAGACAGAAAGACAGAGAGAGAGAGAGAGAAGGGGTTGGGGGGGGGGGGCGGAGGAGCAAGGCAGACCATAAAATGTCAACTTGATGATAGCCAGTCAGATTTGTTTGAAATCCAACCACCATCTTCAAACATCCTGGCCTCGGGGCAGAAAGGAGTCATCCCCAAAACAAAAACACGTGAATCGCAAGTCGTTACCCATTAGCCGTTAGCCGTTCACTCCTGATCGTGCTCTTGTATCATTTGTGCCCTACGGGTGTTAACTGATTTGATTTGAAGTTTGTCCATAGGCTGCTAACTCCTGCTTCCCTCCTCTTCATATTGCCTGTCTGGAACCATGTCTTTGATCTTGATACTATTCTGGTTTTTAATGCCTCTTCCTGACGCAAACATTGTCATTAAGACATGCGCAAGTTATCTCCATTGGCTTTTACATAATTTTGTTTTATATTGCAGATAAGGTCGGGTTGGAATGGTGGGACAGAGAGAATGGATGAAATGAGAATGTGCTAGTATTTGATTGATTCTAAATGCCTTGCAAAATGGCGAGGGTCAGCTCCTGAACCAAAAGAGGGGATGAAGACAATACAAAACAGGAGCGGTAGGAATAGAACGAAGAAAGTATGGAAACACATAAGTTCTTGATTTAAAACAGTTCAGCCGATGTAAAATGAATACTAATAAACTTTTTTAATAAAGAGAAGGTAAATTTGAGTGGGTGGTGGAGATAGGTATGTGTGAGTATGGGGAGAGGGGTGTTCAAAGTCTTCTTACTTCAAAGGCTTGGGAGCCATGCAGCCGCTTAGGCTAACGTCATTCTCAAGCACCTCGTCATTTTCTCATTATACCCATGGGTACTTTCATTCACAGATGATGGACTTTTTGCAGTGTTCTTTTCTGTTTGAGCCTTCGTCTGTCTTCTATGTCCTCATGCTTAGACACAAGGGTTCTTTTGCTTTTTCTCTCACTTTTTTACAAGCACTACCCTGTAACTCTTATCACTCTGAAAATTGAATTTTAATTCTTCGTGCTTCAGTGGATGAGAGTCGATAGAAATACTGAGTATCATCGGAAGAAGTTCACAGTTCTGTAAAAGAGCGCTCTTAAGTGACTGTGCTTAATGGCAATGGCTTGGAGTCTTAAAAGTCTTTCTCCTCTTCCTATCTCTCTGTTTTTTTTTTTCTCCCTCATCTCATCCCTCCCCTATTCCCTATCCCCTTCTCGTCCTGTCTGTCTGTCTCTCTTCTCTCTCTCTTTCTCAAGGATTGTGGCCTATGGATCACATAGAGGCGTCTGTTTCCTGTAGTTGCCCATCATAATCACTGAAACGTTTTTGAACGACTTTCATTCAGAAAGTGCCAGAGCGTATTTTAAGAAGATGCTCTTATTCATCTTTGAACAAGATATTGGTTTCAGACGAAAAGAACCTAGCACTCGAAGAAGAAGAAGAAGAAAACCTGCAGGAAGACACAATCAATCTGACATCACTTGTCAACACTAAACATGAAATCAGTTTCTGTGTTAATCAGAGACGATCAAGATCAGCAGAAGAATCTGGCAACCTTAGCATCAACATTAACTGGAACTGATTTCAAACAAATGAGTAAATTCAAATACCTCGGCCGCATTTTTTGCAGAAGACGTAAGATAGAAACTCAGCAGAGAACTCCAAACAAGAATCCAGAAAAGTAACAATGGCAGCTATCTAACTTTCTCGCTTCTGAAACACCACCAAATCCCAATTTGAAACAATTTCCCACATTAACGTACTACTGGTGTCCAACGACCTAAGCTCAAAGACTACACATGTGAGATGCTTTATTGTGAACGGCTGTCAACAAGACCAGACCCAGCGTGATTCGGAAACACCAAGATCAGAGAAATAGAGAAACATATTAGTCCACTAAACGTTTTCATCAGTAGAAAATAAATTCCTTTGATCATCTGACTTAACGCAATTCCACCAGCTGACTAAAAGAAAACATACAACGAAAAGTTCTGGATTTAATAGTGAAGGAAGACTTGGATCAATGGAGTGAAAGAGACCTTGATATGACAATGGCACTTTTGATTTAAGGGCTTTCAACTCACTGCTAAACGTTGGTTCTTTCTCCTCGTGACATGTGTCATGGTACAAATGGATAGATAAAAAAAAAAAAAATAAACAATAAAAAAAAAGAAAGAAAAAAGAAAAAGAAAAAGAACTCTTACTCATGCTATAAAATTTGAATAATATTGAAGACCAGAATCCAGAACACAGCAAAACCTTACAAACACTTTATTTCTAATTTCAAGACTGCATTTATTTTGATTCAGACTGTACAATTCCTTGGGTGGTCAGCGTAGTTTATTTGACTGTTTATTCAGTAATTCTTTTGAATATATAAACATTTTCCTTATAAATGTTTGATAAGATTGCAAAGTTCATGCCAGTAAAGTGGTGTTAACTTCCTCTTGGATCAAGCTGTTCTCTGTTTTGCTCAGGTTCTTCTCTCTCATTGTTTTCTCTTTCAGATAAAACAAAAAACAAAACAAAACAAAATCAAACAAAACAAATCAAACTCAAACGAAACAAAACAAAACAAAACAAAACACAATAAAACAAGTAACAAGAACAAGAAAGCGTAACAAAAAATCAAGAACTTTGCAAGCGTTTTTTTATGAGTTTCTTACGAATATAATTGATTTTCTTTTCTTTCAGTCTTTACATTCAACTTTCTCTTGACCTCATTTACTCTTCAGCATAATCTTTTAAAAGCTAAATGCCCATACATAACCAGTCCATATTTCTTTTCCAAAATTCCTTTATAGTCGAGGTGACTTCATTTATAAGGCTGTAAGATGACGAGAGAGAGAAGAGAGAGAGAGAGAGAGAAAGAGAGAGAGAGAGAGAGAGGAGAGAGAAGAGAGACGAAGAGACAGAGAGAGAGGACACAGAGATGAGAGAGAGAGAGAGAGAGAGAGAGAGAGGAAGAGAGAAAGAGAGAGATGAAGACAGAAAGACAGACAGGAAAGGAAGAGACGAGAGAGAGAGAGAGAGAGACAGAAGACAGAAGAGACAGAGACAGACAGAGAGACAGAAGACAAAAGAGAGAGAGAGGAGAGAGTCTACCAGCTGTGGACCTGGTCAGATTTGCTTGAAACCCAACCACCACCGCCATCAGCAGGCAGGCAGCAGGCAGGCAGGCAGCAGGCAGGCCTCAAGGCAGAGAGGAGTCAGTTCAAGTCAAAGACACGTGAAAATGAACTCGTGGCCCATTAGCCATTAGCTGTTCACTCCTCTGACTGCCTTGCGCCATTCGGGATCTTGGCTGACTTGTCTCGTCCGCAGGCTGCAAACTTCTGCTTCCCTTCTGCTCATATTGCCTGTCTGGAACTACGTCTTTGATCTTGATACTCTTCTTTTTCTTAATGCCTCTTCCTCACGCAAGCATTGTCAATTAGCCCCAGAGCAGTTCATCTTTCTGGCATTTTCAATCCCCCCCCCCCCTGCTCTCCCACCCTCCTCTGATTCAAGATTAAGAAAAAACTTGGGTGGTAGCTGTATTGGTTGGCATCATGTGTAGAAAGTGGTTGTGAGGTAGAGTCAAGGTAGTGCTTGTTATTTGATTTTATCATATTGACTTATAAAGCTCATCTTATGGTAAGAGAGATCTGGCAGACATGAACATTGATAAATAAAAATCAGAAAGTACTCGTACATGTTTAAAGTAGGTTTACAGGTAAAGACTGCCATTTGCAGAGTTGCAACCTTCACACGCAACTTGTTCAGTTCTTCATGTGGAGTGTAAGAACTGATGTTTTCGTCTCCATTTTGTTGACATGAGCTTGTGTTTGTCTAGCACTGTTTCTCTTCTTCTTTCTTTTTGTTTTGTTTGGCTTCCTGTCTTTCTTTCATTCAATATGAATTTTTTTCGTGTAAAAATTATCATCCAAAATTCGTTTTGAATTAAATAGAAAAAAAAGACAGCTTATCGTTAAAGACAAATATACGTGTCTTTTCAAACAACGAGGTAGAAAGTACCCCAATACACAAATCTTGTGTAAGTCAAAAATATTCCAGAAGTGGTGTTGGAGGAAAAAACTCAGGAGCCACGCAGTCGCTCAGCTTGACGTCATTCTCAAGCATCTCTTCTTTTTCTCATTATACCAGTGGGTGTTTCCATTCACAGACAAGGGCTTTTTGCAATGTTCGGTTCTGTTTTGACCCTTTTACACCCTCTATATCACCACCTGCATATACGTACACATACAGGGGTTATCTTTTCCTTTCCTTTTTGCATAATGTCCGTCTGTTTTTCTATCTCTCACAAATCCTGCCCTTCGACACTTGGCTTTTGATTCCAGAGACTGAACGAAAGTCAGACGTGTTCCTGCACATGAGAATCAATTGAAATACCGACATCAAGTATCATCAGAAATCATTCCCATCACTTCACAAGAACACTGATATACATGTATAACAGTGTTTAATGGTAATAGTAAGTAGTGTTTGAAAATTATCCATCTCTCTCTCTCTCTCTCTCTTCTCTTCTCTTCTCTCTCTCTCTCTCCACCCTCTCTCTCTATCTCTCTCATTTCTCACTCACTCTGTCGCTGTCTGTCTGTCTGTCTGTCTGTCTGTCTGTCTCTCTCTACTCTGTTCCCTATTCCTTCTCTCATTTTTTTCGTCTCTCTCTTATTCCTTGTAGGCTTCAATGGCTCAGCTGATTGAACATAGGATTCACGTGTCAATAGTTAAGGGTTTGAGTGTAGGTATGTTATATGAAATGGCTTTCTTACTGCCCAGTTTAAAATTATTGTTGTTACGGTGGTGTCAGTTTCAAATTAGATATGCCTGCTTCCCTGTTTCCCTGGGATAAATATCCTTGCCCTCTCATCTATTTCACCTGAAATGAGTGCTGACGTGAAAATGAGTCCAATCAAATCAGAACAATCAATCCAATCTCTTTTTCTCTCTCACATCCTCTCACCCTCCTCCTCACCCCACCACGTTCTCTCTATCTGTCTGTCTCTGTCTGTTTGTATGTCTGTCTGTCTGTCTCTCTTCTCTCTCTGTCTCTCTCTGTATCTCTCTGTCTCTGTCTGTCTGGATGTCTGTCTGTCTGTCTCTCTCTCTTGCTGTCTCTTTTGTGCTTCTCACCCCACTAGAAACGGAATTTATTTTGTCATCTTCAGTGGAGTGGAGTGAAGCCAAGACAAATATTGAAAATCATCACAAAGCCTCCATAGTTATCATTCAGAGCAATTTCAGGTGTTTCAGTTTATTGGATAGGAATCCTAATCTCACCTTTCTCTGTGTACCTGCCTTTCTGCCTACCTGTCTATCTGTCTGTGTGTCTGTCTGTTTCTGTCTCTCTGATGTCTGTCTGTCTTCTTCGCCACCTCTTCCTTCTCTTTCTCTGTATCTGTCTGTCCTGTCTCTCTTCTCTTTTACTGCTATCCATCTGCAGGCTTTGGTGGAAACATGTCTTTGCATACGTCAGTCTAGCACAGACGCTTGGGAGGTACAGTTTGCTAAAATGTTGTCAGACATGCAATAACACGATAAAACTACTTCATGATCAAGAGTTTTTTGTATTTCACTAGCCAACTAAATATTGTTATTTCGTTCACGTGCTTGTAAACATTGCCAATTACAGATCAGTGGAGGTAGGTTTTTTCTTTCTTTCTCGTTTGTTTCTTTAACTTCGATGTGTCTGTGTCTGTGTCTGTGGGGTCAAGTTTTTGGCTCTTTTCTATTTCTGTTTGTCTTTTTCTGTCTTTCTTCTACCTTCCGTCGGAATTTCAAATACGTGATTATTTTTTTTCTGTTTTCAATAGTTTTAATGTTTTGCTCTTAAAATATCACTGCGATAGTTTTGAATAATTAAATTTCTTATAATTCTGAGAGAGAGCGAAGAGAGAGAGGAGAGAGAGAGAGAGAGAAGAGAGAGAGAGAGAGAGTGTGAGAGAGATAGAGAGAGCAAGAGAGGGGGAGAGAGAGCAAGAGAGAGAGAGAGAGGAGAGAGAGAGAGCAGACAGAGAGAGACAGACAGAGATAGACAGACAGACAGAGAGAAGAGGAGACAGAGAGAGAAGAGACAGAAGAGACAGAGAGAGACAGAGAGAGAGAGAGAGAGAGAGAGGAGAGGAGGGGGGGGACAAGGAGCAAGGCAAGGCCATAAAATGTCAACTTGATGATAGCCAGGCAGATTTGTTTGAAATCCAACCACCATCTTCAAACATCCTGGCCTCGGGGCAGAAAGGAGTCATCCCCAAAACAAAAACACGTGAATCCCAAGTCGTTACCCATTAGCCGTTAGCTGTTCACTCCTGATCGTGCTCTGTATCATTTTGTGCCCTACGGGTGTTAACTGATTTGATTTGAAGTTTTGTCCATAGGCTGCTAACTCCTGCTTCCCTCCTCCTCTTCATATTGCCTGTCTGGAACCATGTCTTTGATCTTGATACTATTCTGGTTTTTAATGCTTCTTCCTGACGCAAACATTGTCATTAAGACATGCGCAAGTTATCTCCATTGGCGTTTACATAATTTTGTTTTATATTGCAGATAAGGTCGGGTTGGAATGGTGGAACAGAGAGAATGGATGAAATGAGAATGTGCTAGTATTTGATTGATTCTAAATGCCTTGCAAAATGCGAGGGTCAGCTCCTGAACCAAAAGACGGGGACGAAGACCAATACAAAACAGGAGCGGTAGGAATAGAACGAAGAAAGTATGAAAACACATAAGTTCTTGATTTAAAACAGTTCAGCCGATGTAAAATGAATACTAATAAACTTTTTAATAAAGAGAAGGTAAATTTGAGTGGGTGGTGGAGATAGGTATGTGTGAGTATGGGGAGAGGGGTGTTCAAAGTCTTCTTACTTCAAAGGCTTGGGAGCCATACAGCCGCTTAGGCTAACGTCATTCTCAAGCACCTCGTCATTTTCTCATTATACCCATGGGTACTTTCATTCACAGATGATGGCTTTTTGCAGTGTTCTTTTCTGTTTGAGCCTTCGTCTGTCTTCTATGTCCTCATGCTTAGACACAAGGGTTCTTTTGCTTTTTCTCTCACTTTTTTACAAGCACTACCCTGTAACTCTTATCACTCTGAGAATTGAATTTTAATTCTTCGTGCTTCAGTGGATGAGAGTCGATAGAAATACTGAGTATCATCGGAAGAAGTTCACAGTTCTGTAAAAGAGCGCTCTTAAGTGACTGTGCTTAATGGCAATGGCTTGGAGTCTTAAAAGTCTTTCTCCTCTTCCGTATCTCTCTGTCTCTTTTTTTTCTCTCTCTCCCTCTCTATTGCCCTATCCCTTCCTCCCTCTCTCTATCTCCCTCTCTCTCTCTTTCTCAAGAATTGTGGCCTATGGATCACATAGAGGCGTCTGCGTTTCCTGTAGTTGCCCATCATAATCACTGAAACGTTTTTGAACGACTTCATACAGGTAAGTACCAGAGCGTATTTTAAGAAGACGCTCTTATTCATCTTTGAACAAGATATTGGTTTCAGATGACAAGAACCTAGCACTCCAAGAAGAAGAAGAAAACCTGCAGGAAGACACAATCAATCTGACATCACTTGTCAACACTAAACATGAAAATCGGCTTCTGTAATGTAAATCGGAGACGATCAAGATCAGCAGAAAATCTGGCAACCTTAGCATTAATATTACTGGAACTAATTACAAACAAGTGAGTAAATTCAAATACCTCAGCAATATTTTTGCAGAGGACGTAAGAAGAACTCTGCAGAGAACTCCAAACCAGAATCCAGAAACTTAACAATGCCAGCTATGAATTTTCTCAGCTTCTGAAACACCACCAAATCCCAATTGAAACAATTTCCCACATTAACGTACTACTGCTATGCCCTGTCCAACGACCTACAGCTCAAAACTATACACATGTGAGATGCTTTCATTGTGAACGGCTGTCAACAAGACCAGACCCAGCGTGATCGGAAACACAAGGATCAGAAAAATAGAGAAACAATATTAGTCCACAAACGTTTTCATCAATAGAAAATAAATTCCTTTGATCATCTGACTATAATGCAATCCAACCAGCTGACTAAAAGAAAACATACAACGAAAAGTTCTGGATTTAAAGTGAGAGGAAGACTTAGATCAATGGAGTGAATGAGACCGTCATATAATAATTACAATATTTATATAGCGCAAAATCTTGATAAAATCAAATCTAAGCGCTGAAGCAGACACACACGCAGGCACGCACGCACGCACGCACGCACACACACGCACGCACACACACAGACACACACACACACACACACACACCCACACACACGCATGGCTATAAATGGGGAGAAAGAATAAAAGCAATAAAAGCAAGAATAAAAGCAATGGAAAATTATAGAGAGCATAGCATACATTTATATATTATAACCATGTGATTCCCTCCGAGCGGAGACAGGCTGCAGAGGGGGGGGGGGGGGGGGTTGAGTGAGGTTAGGATTTTATGCGGAGGAGAAAAGGTGAGTTTTGAGAGCGGACTTGAAGGAGACAAAAGTAGGTTGCTGACGGACTGAGAGAGGAAGTTTGTTCCAGGAGAGTGGACCAGAAACAGAGAAGGCTCGTGGACCATAGGTATTGAGCTTAGTGCGTGGAAAGCGAAAAGTCAGAGGATCAGAGGCAGAGCGGAGGGTACGTGAGGGAACATAGATCTCAAGTAGGCTTGACAGGTAATCGGGGGCTGCGTTATTGAGGCTTTTGTAGCACATGGTGTCTAGTTTGTAATGTATGCGCTTTGATACAGGGAGCCAGTGAAGTTGTGCCAGGAGAGGAGATATGTGGTCAGCTTTTTTCTTTTTGAGTACAAGGCGTGCAGCATTGTTTTGGCATGGCACTTCTTGATTTTAGGCCTTTCAACTCACTGCTAAACGTTGGTTCTTTCTCCTCGTGACACGTGTCATGGTACAAATGGACAGATAAAAAATAAATAAAAAAAATAAAGAAAAAGAAAAACTCTTACTTATGCTATAAAACTTGAATAATATTTTAAGACCAGAATCCAGAACACAACAAAACCTTACAAACACTTTATTTCTAATTTTCAAGACTGACATTTATTTTGATTCAGACTGTACAATTCTTTGGGTGGTCAGCGTAGTTTATTTGACTGTTTATTCGTTAATTCTTTTGAATATATAAACATTTTCCTTATAAATGTTTGATAAGATTGCAAAGTTCATGCCAGTAAAGGGGTATTGACTTCCTCATGGATCAGCTGTTCTCTCTTTTGCTCCGAGTTCTTTTCTCTCATTGTTTTCTCTGTTTCAGATAAAACAAAACAAAACAAAATGAAACAAAACAAATCAAACTCAAACGAAACAAACAAAACAAAACAAAAAAACGTAAAAGAAAAGAACGTAACAAAAATCAAGAACTTTGCAAGCGTTTTTTTTTATAAGTTTCTTACAATATAAGTGATTTTTTTTTTACTTTCAGTCTTTACATTCAACTTTCTCTTGACCCATTTACTCTTCAGCATGATCTTTTTAAAGCTAAATGCCCCATACATAACCAGTCCATATTTCTTTTCCAAAAGTCATTTATAGTCGCGGTGACTTCACTGATAAGGCTGTAAGATGACACAGAGAAGGAGAGAGAGAGAGAGAGAGAGAGAGAGAGAGAGAGAGAGAGAGAAGAAGAGAGAGAGAAAGAGACGAGGAGAGGAGAGAGAGAGAGAGAGAGAGAGAGAGAGAGAGAGAGAGAGAGAGAAAACAGAAAGACAGACAGACAGAGAGAGAGAGAGACAGAGACAGACAGAGGAGAGACAGAGAGAGAGACAAAGAGAGAGAGTCTACCAGCTGTGGACCTGGTGATAATAGGTCAGATTTGCTTGAAACCCAACCACCACCGCCATCAAGCAGGCAGGCAGGCAGGCAGCAGGCAGGCCTCAAGGCAGAGAGGAGTCAGTTCAAGTCAAAGACACGTGAAAATGAACTTGTGGCCCATTAGCCTTTAGCTGTTCACTCCTCTGACTGCCTTGCGCCATTTGGGATCTTGGCTGATTGTCTCGTCTGCAGGCTGCAAACTTCTGCTTCCCTTCTGCTCATATTGCCTGTCTGGAACTACGTCTTTGATCTTGATACTCTTCTTTTTCTTAATGCCTCTTCCTCACGCAAGCATTGTCAATTAGCCCCAGAGCAGTTCATCTTTACTGGCATTTTCAGTCCCCCCCACCCCCCTGTGCTCTCCCACCCTCCTCTGATTCAAGATTAAGAAAAAACTTGGGTGGTAGCTGTATTGGTTGGCATCATGTGTAGAAAGTGGTTGTGAGGTAGAGTCAAGCTAGCTGCTTGTTATTTGATTTTATCATATTGATTATAAAGCTCATCTTATGGTAAGAGAGATCTGGCAGACATGAACATTGATAAATAGAAATCAAGAAAGTACTCATACAGTGTTAAAGTAGGTATACAGGTAAAGACTGCCATTTGCCAGAGTTGAACCTTCACACGCAACTTGTTCAGTTCTTTCATGTAGAGTAAAAGAACTGATGTTTTCATCTCCATTTTGTTGACACGAGCTTGTGTTTGTCTAGCACCGTTTCTCTTCTTCTTTCTTTTTGTTTTGTTTGGCTTCCTGTCTTTCTTTCATTGAATATAAATTTTTTTCGTGTAAAAATAATCATCCAAAATTCGTTTTGACATTAAATAGAAAAAAAAAGACAGCTTATCGTTAATGACAAATATACGTGTCTATTTTCAAACAACGAGGTAGAAAGTACCCCAATACACAAATCTTGTGTAAGTCAAAAATATTCCAGAAGTGGTGTTGGAGGAAAAAGACTCAGGAGCCATGCAGTCGCTCAGCTTGACGTCATTCTCAAGCATCTCTTCTTTTTCTCATTATACCAGTGGGTGCTTCCATTCACAGACAAGGGCTTTTTGCAATGTTCGGTTCTGTTTTGACCCTTCTACACCCTCTATATCATCACCTGCATATACGTACACATACAGGGGTTATCTTTTCCTTTCCTTCTGCATAACTACCTGTCTGTTTTTCTATCTCTTCACAAATCCTGCCCTTCGACACTTGGCTTTTGATTCCAGAGACTGAACGAAAGTCAGACGTGTTCCTGCACATGAGAATCAATTGAAATACCGATATCAAGTATCATCAGAAATCATTCCCATCACTTCACAAGAGCACTGATATACTTGTGTAACAGTGTTTAATGGTAATAGTAAGTAGTGTTTGAAAATTATCCATATCTCTCTCTCTCTCTCTCTTCTCTCTCTCTCTCTCTCTCCACCCTCTCTCTCTATCTCTCTCATTTCTCACTCACTCTGTCGCTGTCTGTCTGTCTGTCTGTCTGTCTCTCTCTCTCTTTGTTCCCTATTCCTTCTCTCATTTTTTTCGTCTCTCTCTTATTCCTTGTAGGCTTCAATGGCTCAGCTGGTTGAACATAGGATTCACGTGTCAATAGTTAAGGGTTTGAGTGTAGGGTATGTTATATGAAATGGCTTTCTTACTGCCCGGTTTAAAATTATTGTTGTTACGGTGGTGTCAGTTTCAAATTAGATATGCCTGCTTCACTGAAATGAGTGCTGACGTGAAAATGAGTCCAATCAAATCAGAACAATCAATCCAATCTCTTTTTCTCTCTCACATCTTCTCACCCTCCTTCTCACCCCACCACACGTTCTCTCTATCTGTCTGTCTCTGTCTGTCTGTATGTCTGTCTGTCTGTCTCTCTCTCTCTCTGTGTCTCTCTCTGTATCTCTCTGTCTCTGTCTGTCTGTCTGTCTGTCTCTCTCTCTCTCTCTCTTGCTGTCTCTTTTGTGCTTCTCACCCCACTAGAAACGGAATTTATTTTGTCATCTTCAGTGGAGTGGAGTGAAGCCAAGACAAATATTGAAAATCATCACAAAGCCTCCATAGTTATCATTCAGAGCAATATTACAGGTGTTTCAGTTTATTGGATAGGAATCCTAATCTCACCTTTCTCTGTGTACCTGCCTTTCTGCCTACCTGTCCATCTGCTGTGTGTCTGTCTGTTTCTGTCTCTCTGTATGTCTGTCTGTTTCTCTTCGCCACCTCTTCCTTCTCTTTCTCTGTATCTGTCTGTCTGTCTGTCTCTCTCTCTCTTTTACTGCTATCCATCTGCAGGCTTTGGTGGAAGCATGTCTTTGCAGACGTCAGTCTAGCACAGACGCTTGGGAGGTACAGTTTTGATAAAATGTTGTCAGACATGCAATAACACGATAAAACTACTTCATGATCAAGAGTTTTTGTATTTCACTAGCCAGACTAAATATTGTTATTTCCTTCACGTGCTTGTAAACATTGCCAATTACAGATCAGTGGAGGTAGGGTTTTTTTTTCTTTCTCGTTTGTTTCTTTAACTTCCGATGTGTCTGTGTCTTGTCTGTGTCTGTGTCTGTGTCTGTGTCTGTGTCAAGTTTTTGGCTCTTTTCTATTTCTGTTTGTCTTTTTCTGTCTTTCTTCTACCTTCCGTCGGAATTTCAAACGTGATTATTTTTTTTCTGTTCAATAGTTTTAATGTTTTGCTCTTAAAATATCACTGCGATAGTTTTGAATAAATTAAATTTCTTATAATTCTGAGAGAGACGAGAGAGAGAGAGAGAGAGAGAGAGAGAGAGAGAGAGAAGTGTAGAGAGATGAGAGAGAGAGAGAGAGAGAGAGAAGAGAGAGAGAGGAGAAGAAGAGAGAGAAACAGAGAGACAGAGAGAGACAGACAGACAGACAGAGAACAGAGAGACGAGAGCAGAAGAGAAGCAGAGACAGAGAAGAGAGAGAAGAGAGAGAAAGAGAGAGAGAGAGAGAGGAGGGAGGGGGGACAAGGAGCAAGGCAGGCCATAAAATGTCAACTTGATGATAGCCAGCAGATTTGTTTGAAATCCAACCACCATCTTCAAACATCCTGGCCTCGGGGCAGAAAGGAGTCATCCCCAAAACAAAAACACGTGAATCCAAGTCGTTACCCATTAGCCGTTAGCTGTTCACTCTGATCGTGCTCTGTATCATTTTGTGCCCTACGGGTGTTAACTGATTTGATTTGAAGTTTGTCCATAGGCTGCTAACTCCTGCTTCCCTCCTCTTCATATTGCTGTCTGGAACCATGTCTTTGATCTTGATACTATTCTGGTTTTTAATGCTCTTCCTGACGCAAACATTGTCATTAAGAATGCGCAAGTTATCTCCTTGGCTTTAATAATTTTGTTTTATATTGCAGATAAGGTCGGGTTGGAATGGTGGACAGAGAGAATGGATGAAATGAGAATGTGCTAGTATTTGATTGATTTAAATGCCTTGCAAAAGGTCAGCTCTGACCAAAAGAGGGAAGAAGACAATACAAGACAGGAGTGGTAGGAATAGAACGAAGAAAGTATGGAAACACATAAGTTCTTGATTTAAAACAGTTCAGCCGATGTAAAATGAATACTAATAAACTTTTTTAATAAAGAGAAGGTAAATTTGAGCGGGTGGTGGAGATAGGTATGTGTGAGTATGGGGAGAGGGGTGTTCAAAGTCTTCTTACTTCAAAGGCTTGGGAGCCATGCAGCCGCTTAGGCTAACGTCATTCTCAAGCACCTCGTCATTTTCTCATTATACCCATGGGTACTTTCATTCACAGATGATGGCTTTTTGCAGTGTTCTTTTCTGCTTGAGCCTTCGTCTGTCTTCTATGTCCTCATGCTTAGACACAAGGGTTCTTTTGCTTTTTCTCTCACTTTTTACAAGCACTACCCTGTAACTCTTATCACTCTGAAAATTGAATTTTAATTCTTCGTGCTTCAGTGGATGAGAGTCGATAGAAATACTGAGTATCATCGCAAAGCATTCACAGTTCTGTAAAAGAGCGCTCTTAAGTGACTGTGCTTAATGGCAATGGCTTGGAGTCTTAAAAGTCTTTCTCCTCTTCCGTATCTCTCTGTCTCTTTTTTTTCTCTCTCTCCCTCTCTATTGCCCTATCCCTTCCTCCCTCTCTCTATCTCCCTCTCTCTCTCTTTCTCAAGAATTGTGGCCTATGGATCACATAGAGGCGTCTGCGTTTCCTGTAGTTGCCCATCATAATCACTGAAACGTTTTTGAACGACTTCATACAGGTAAGTACCAGAGCGTATTTTAAGAAGATGCTCTTATTCATCTTTGAACAAGATATTGGTTTCAGATGACAAGAACCTAGCACTCCAAGAAGAAGAAGAAAACCTGCAGGAAGACACAATCAATCTGACATCACTTGTCAACACTAAACATGAAAATCGGCTTCTGTAATGTAAATCAGAGACGATCAAGATCAGCAGAAAATCTGGCAACCTTAGCATTAAATTACTGGAACTAATTACAAACAAGTGAGTAAATTCAAATACCTCAGCAATATTTTTGCAGAGGACGTAAGAAGAACTCAGCAGAGAACTCCAAACCAGAATCCAGAAAGGTAACAATGCCAGCTATGAACTTTCTCAGCTTCTGAAACACCACCAAATCCCAACTGAAACAATTTCCCACATTAACGTACTACTGCTATGCCCTGTCCAACGACCTACAGCTCAAAACTATACACATGTGAGATGCTTTGATTGTGAACGGCTGTCAACAAGACCAGACCCAGCGTGATCGGAAACACAAGGATCAGAAAAATAGAGAAACAATATTAGTCCACAAACGTTTTCATCAGTAGAATAAATAAATTCCTTTGATCATCTGACGACTGATAACGCAATTCCACCAGCTGACTAAAAGAAAAACATATACAACGAAAAGTTCTGGATTTAAAGTGAGAGGAAGACTTGAGATCAATGGAGTGAATAGAGACCGTCATATGAGCAATGGCACTTCTTGATTTTAGGCCTTTCAATGTCATGCTAAACGTTGGTTCTTTCTCCTCGTGACACTGTGTCATGGTACAAATGGACAGATAAAAAAATAAAATAAAAAAAATAAAGAAAAAGAAAAACTCTTACTCATGCTATAAAACTTGAATAATATTTTAAGACCAGAATCCAGAACACAACAAAACCTTACAAACACTTTATTTCTAATTTTCAAGACTGACATTTATTTTGATTCAGACTGTACAATTCTTTGGGTGGTCAGCGTAGTTTATTTGACTGTTTATTCGTTAATTCTTTTGAATATATAAACATTTTCCTTATAAATGTTTGATAAGATTGCAAAGTTCATGCCAGTAAAGGGGTATTGACTTCCTCATGGATCAGCTGTTCTCTCTTTTGCTCCGAGTTCTTTTCTCTCATTGTTTTCTCTGTTTCAGATAAAACAAAACAAAACAAATGAAACAAAACAAATCGAAATCAAACAAAACAAATTTGAAATCAAACAAAACAAAACAAAACAAAACAAAAAACGTAACAAGAAAAGAACGTAACAAAAATCAAGAACTTTGCAAGTGTTTTTTTTATGAGTTTCTTACAATATTATTGATTTTCTTTTTTCTTTCAGTCTTTACATTCAACTTTCTCTTGACCTCATTTACCCTTCAGCATGATCTTTTTAAAGCTAAATGCCCCATACATAACCATTCCACATTTCTTTTCAAAAAGTCCTTTCATAGTCGCGGTGATTTCATTGATAAGGCTGTAAGATGACTGAGAGAGAGAGAGAGAGAGAGAGAGAGAGAGAGAGAGAGAGAGAGCGAGAGGGTGGGGAGAGAGAGAGAGAGTGAGACAGAGACAGAGAGAGACAGAGAGAGAGAGAGAAAGAGAAGAGAGAAAGAGACAGAAAGAGAGAGAGGAGAGAGAGAGGAGAGAGAGAGGAGAGAGAGAGAGACAGAGGAGAGAGAGAGACAGAGACAAAGACAGACAGAGACAGAGAGAGACAGAGAGACAGAGACAGAGACAGACAGAGACAGAGCGAGAGACAGACAGAGAGAGAGAGAGACAGAGAGAGAGAGAGTCTACCAGCTGTGGACCTGGTGATAATAGGTCAGATTTGCTTGAAACCCAACCACCACCACCATCAAGAAGGCAGGCAGGCAGGCAGGCCTCAAGGCAGAGAGGAGTCAGTTCAAGTCAAAGACACGTGAAAATGAACTCGTGGCCCATTAGCCATTAGCTGTTCACTCCTCTGACTGCCTTGCGCCATTCGGGATCTTGGCTGACTTGTCTCGTCCGCAGGCTGCAAACTTCTGCTTCCCTTCTGCTCATATTGCCTGTCTGGAACTACGTCTTTGATCTTGATACTCTTCTTTTTCTTAATGCCTCTTCCTCACGCAAGCATTGTCAATTAGCCCCAGAGCAGTTCATCTTTACTGGCATTTTCAGTCCCCCCCCCCCCCATGCTCTCCCACCCTCCTCTGATTCAAGATTAAGAAAAAACTTGGGTGGTAGCTGTATTGGTTGGCATCATGTGTAGAAAGTGGTTGTGAGGTAGAGTCAAGCTAGCTGCTTGTTATTTGATTTTATCATATTGATTATAAAGCTCATCTTATGGTAAGAGAGGTCTGGCAGACATGAACATTGATAAATAGAAATCAAGAAAGTACTCGTACAGTGTTAAAGTAGGTATACAGGTAAAGACTGCCATTTGCCAGAGTTGAACCTTCACACGCAACTTGTTCAGTTCTTTCATGTGGAGTAAAAGAACTGATGTTTTCGTCTCCATTTTGTTGACACGAGCTTGTGTTTGTCTAGCACTGTTTCTCGTCTTCTTTCTTTTTGTTTTGTTTGGCTTCCTGTCTTTCTTTCATTCAATATAAATTTTTTTCGTGTAAAAATAATCATCCAAAATTCGTTTTGACATTAAATAGAAAAAAAAAGACAGCTTATCGTTAAAGACAAATATACGTGTCTATTTTCAAACAACGAGGTAGAAAGTACCCCAATACACAAATCTTGTGTAAGTCAAAAATATTCCAGAAGTGGTGTTGGAGGAAAAAGACTCAGGAGCCATGCAGTCGCTCAGCTTGACGTCATTCTCAAGCATCTCTTCTTTTTCTCATTATACCAGTGGGTGCTTCCATTCACAGACAAGGGCTTTTTGCAATGTTCGGTTCTGCTTTGACCCTTCTATCTCTTACAAATCCTGCCCTTGACACTTGGCTTTTGATTCCAGAGACTGAACGAAAGTCAGACGTGTTCCTGCACATGAGAATCAATTGAAATACCGATATCAAGTATCATCAGAAATCATTCCCATCACTTCACAAGAACACTGATATACATGTATAACAGTGTTTAATGGTAATAGTAAGTAGTGTTTGAAAATTATCCATCTCTCTCTCTCTCTCTCTCTCTTCTCTTCTCTCTCTCTCTCTCTCCACCCTCTCTCTCTATCTCTCTCATTTCTCACTCACTCTGTCCTGTCTGTCTGTCTGTCTGTCTGTCTGTCTCTCTCTTTGTTCCCTAATTCTTCTCTTATTTTTTTCGTCTCTCTCTTATTCCTTGTAGGCTTCAATGGCTCAGCTGGTTGAACATAGGATTCACGTGTCAATAGTTAAGGGTTTGAGTGTAGGGTATGTTATATGAAATGGCTTTCTTACTGCCCAGTTTAAAATTATTGTTGTTACGGTGTGTCAGTTTCAAATTAGATATGTCTGCTTCCCTGTTTCCCTGGGATGAATATCCTTGCCCTCTCAGCTATTTCACCTGAAATGAGTGTTGACGTGAAAATGAATCCAATCAAATTAGAACAATCAATCCAATCTCTTTTTCTCTCTCACATCCTCTCACCCTCCTCCTCACCCCACCCCACGTTCTCTCTGTCCGTCTGTCTCTATGTCTGTCTGTCTGTCTCTCTCTCTCTCTCTCTGTCTCTCTCTGTATCTCTCTGTCTCTCTCTGTCTGTCTGTCTGTCTCTCTCTCTCTCTCTCTCTCTCTCTCTCTCTTGTTGTCTCTTTTGTGCTTCTCACCCCACTAGAAACGGAATTTATTTTGTCATCTTCAGTGGAGTGGAGTGAAGCCAAGACAAATATTGAAAATCATCACAAAGCCTCCATAGTTATCATTCAGAGCAATATTACAGGTGTTTCAGTTTATTGGATAGGAATCCTAATCTCACCTTTCTCTGTGTACCTGCCTTTCTGCCTACCTGTCCATCTGCCTGTGTGTCTGTCTGTTTCTGTCTCTCTGTATGTCTGTCTGTCTCCTTCGCCACCTCTTCCTTCTCTTTCTCTGTATCTGTCTGTCTGTCTGTCTGTCTCTCTCTCTCTTTTACTGCTATCCATCTGCAGGCTTTGGTGGAAACATGTCTTTGCATACGCCAGTCTAGCACAGACGCTTGGGAGGTACAGTTTGATAAAATGTTGTCAGACATGCAATAACACGATAAAACTACTTCATGATCAAGAGTGTTTGTATTTCACTAGCCAGACTAAATATTGTTATTTCCTTCACGTGCTTGTAAACATTGCCAATTACAGATCAGTGGAGGTAGGGTTTTTTTTTCTTTCTCGTTTGTTTCTTTAACTTCCGATGTGTCTGTGTCTGTGTCTGTGTCTGTGTCTGTGTCAAGTTTTTGGCTCTTTTCTATTTCTTTTTTGTCTTTTACTGTCTTTCTTCTACCTTCCGTCGGAATTTCAAACACGTGATTCCTTTTTCTTTCTGTTTAATTTAATAGTTTTAATGTTTTGCTCTTAAAATATCACTGTGATAGTTTTGCATAAAATTCTCAAAGCTCTGAGAGAGAGAGAGAGAGAGACGGAGGGAGAGAGCGAGAGAGAGAGGAGAGGGAGAGAGAGAGTGACAGAGAAGAGAGAGAGATAGAGAGAGAGAGAGACAGACAGACAGACGAGACAGGACAGACAGAGACAGGCAGAAACAGAGAGAGAGAGAGAGAGAGAAGAGAGAGCGAGAGAGTGAGAGAGAGAGAGAGAGGGGAGAGAGAGAGCGACAGAGAAAGAGAGATAGAGAGAGAGAGACAGACAGACAGACAGAGACAGGACAGACAGAGACAGGCAGAAACAGAGAGCGAGAGAGCGAGAGAGAGCGGAGAGTGAAAGAGAGAGAGAGAGAGAGGGAGAGAGAGAGCAACAGAGAAAGAGAGAGAGAGAGATATATATATATAGAGACAAACAGACTAAGACAGACAGAGAGACAGAAAGACAGAGAGAGAGAGAGAAGGGGGGGGGGGCGGAGGAGCAAGGCAGGCCATAAAATGTCAACTTGATGATAGCCAGTCAGATTTGTTTGAAATCCAACCACCATATTCAAACATCCTGGCCTCGGGCAGAAAGGAGTCATCCCCAAAACAAAAACACGTGAATCGCAAGTCGTTACCCATTAGCCGTTAGCGTTCACTCCTGATCGTGCTCTTGTATCATCATCTAGTGCCCTACGGGTGTTAACTGATTTGATTTGAAGTTTTGTCCATAGGCTGCTAACTCCTGCTTCCCTCCTCCTCTTCATATTGCCTGTCTGGAACCATGTCTTTGATCTTGATACTATTCTGGTTTTTAATGCCTCTTCCTGACGCAAACATTGTCATTAAGACATGCGCAAGTTATCTCCTTTTGGCGTTTACATAATTTTGTTTTATATTGCAGATAAGGTCGGGTTGGAATGGTGGGACAGAGAGAATGGATGAAATGAGAATGTGCTAGTATTTGATTGATTCTAAATGCCTTGCAAAATGCGAGGTCAACTCCTGAACCAAAAGAGGAGATGGAGACAATACAAAACAGGAGCGGTAGGAATAGAACGAAGAAAGTATGGAAACACATAAGTTCTTGATTTAAAACAGTTCAGCCGATGTAAAATGAATACTAATAAACTTTTTAATAAAGAGAAGGTAAATTTGAGCGGGCGGTGGAGATAGATATATGTGAGTATGGGGAGAGGGGTGTTCAAAGTCTTCTTACTTCAAAGAATTGGGAGCCATGCAGCCGCTTAGGCTAACGTCATTCTCAAGCACCTCGTCATTTTCTCATTATACCCATGGGTACTTTCATTCACAGATGATGGCTTTTTGCAGTGTTATTTTCTGCTTGAGCCTTCGTCTGTCTTCTATGTCCTCATGCTTAGACACAAGGGTTCTTTTGCTTTTTCTCTCACTTTTTTACAAGCACTACCCTGTAACTCTTATCACTCTAAAATTGAATTTTAATTCTTCGTGCTTCAGTGGATGAGAGTCGATAGAAATTACTGAGTATCATCGAAGAAGTTCACAGTTCTGTAAAAGAGCGCTCTTAAGTGACTGTGCTTAATGGCAATGGCTTGGAGTCTTAAAAGTCTTTCTCCTCTTCCGTATCTCTCTGTCTCTTTTTTTTCTCTCTCTCCCTCTCTATTGCCCTATCCCTTCCTCCCTCTCTCTATCTCCCTCTCTCTCTCTTTCTCAAGAATTTTGGCCTATGGATCATATAGAGGCGTCTATGTTTCCTGTAGTTGCCCATCATAATCACTGAAACGTTTTTGAACGACTTCATTCAGTAAGTGCCAGAGCGTATTTTAAGAAGATGCTCTTATTCATCTTTGAACAAGATATTGGTATCAGATGACAAGAACCTAGCACTCCAAGAAGAAGAAGAAAACCTGCAGGAAGACACAATCAATCTGACATCACTTGTCAACACTAAACATGAAAATCAGCTTCTGTGATGTAAATCAGAGACGATCAAGATCAGCAGAAAATCTGGCAACCTTAGCATCAAGATTAATGGAACTGATTTCAAACAAATGAATAAATTCAAATACCTCGGCAGCATTTTTGCAGAGGACGCAAGAAGAACTCAGCAGAGAACTCCAAACCAGAATCCAGAAAGGTAACAATGCCAGCTATCAACTTTCTCTGCTTCTGAAACACCACCAAATCCCAACTGAAACAATTTCCCACATTAACGTACTACTGGTGTCCAATGACCTAGAGCTCAAAACTACACATGGGAGATGCTTTGATTGTGAACGGCTGTCAACAAGACCAGACCCAGCGTGATCGAAACACCAAGATCAGAGAAATAGAGAAACAGTATTAGTCCACAAACGTTTTCATCAGTAGAAAATAAATTCCTTTGATCATCTGACTGTAACGCAATTCCACCAGCTGACTAAAAGAAAACATACAACGAAAAGTTCTGGATTTAATTAAAGTGAGAGGAAGACTTGGATCAATGGAGTTAAAGAGACCTTGATATGACAATGCACTTTTTGATTTTAGGCTTTTCAGCTCACTGCTAAACGTTGGTTCTTTCTCCTCGTGACATGTGTCATGGTACAAATAGACAGATAAAAAGAAATAAACAAATAAAAAAAAAAAAGAAAAAAGAAAAAAGAAAAAAGAAAAAGAACTCTTACTCATGCTATAAAATTTGAATAATATTTGAAGACCAGAATCCAGAACACAGCAAAACCTTACAAACACTTTATTTTTAATTTTCAAGACTGACATTTATTTTGATTCAGACTGTACAATTCTTTGGGTGGTCAGCGTAGTTTATTTGACTGTTTATTCAGTAATTCTTTTGAATATATAAACATTTTCCTTATAAATGTTTGATAAGATTGCAAAGTTCATGCCAGTAAAGTGGTGTTAACTTCCTCATGGATCAGCTGTTCTCTGTTTTGCTCCAGATTCTTCTCTTTCATTGTTTTCTCTGTTTCAGATAAAACAAAACAAAGCAAAACAAAACAAAATCAAACAAAACAAATCAAACTCAAACGAAACAAAAACAAAACAAAAACAAAAACAATATCAAACAAAACAAATCAAAATCAAACAAAATAAAACAAAACAAAACAAAAAAACGTAACAAGAAAAGAACGTAACAAAAAATCAAGAACTTTGCAAGCGTTTTTTTTATGAGTTTCTTACAATATAATTGATTTTCTTTTTTCTTTCTGTCTTTACATTCAACTTTCTCTTGACCTCATTTACTCTTCAGCACAATCTTTTAAAAGCTATATGCTCCATACATAACCAGTCCACATTTCTTTTCCAAAATTCCTTTCATAGTCGAGGTGACTTCATTTATAAGGCTGTAAGATGACCGAGAGAGAGAGAGAGAGAGAGAGAGAGAGAGAGAGAGAGAGAGAGAGAGAGAGTGAGAGAGAGAGAGACAGACAGACAGACAGACAGACAAGAGACACAGACAGACACAGAGTGAGAGAGAGAGAGAGACAGAGAGAGAGAGAGGAGAGAGAGAAAGAGAGAGATAGAGAGAGAGAGAGAGAGATAGAGAGAAGAGACAGAGAGACAGGAGAGAGGAGACGAGAGAGAGGAGAGAGAGAGAGAGAGAGAGAGAGAGAGAAACAGAAAGAAAGACAGACAGACAGGACAGAGACAGACAGAGAGACAGAGAGAGAGAGAGAGAGAGAGAGAGACAGAGAGAGAGTCTACCAGCTGTGGACCTGGTGATAATAGGTCAGATTTGCTTGAAACCCAACCACCACCGCCATCAAGCAGGCAGGCAGGCAGCGGCAGGCCTCAAGGCAGAGAGGAGTCAGTTCAAGTCAAAGACACGTGAAAATGAACTCGTGGCCCATTAGCCATTAGCTGTTCACTCCTCTGACTGCCTTGCGCCATTCGGATCTTGGCTGACTTGTCTCGTCCGCAGGCTGCAAACTTCTGCTTCCCTTCTGCTCATATTGCCTGTCTGGAACTACGTCTTTGATCTTGATACTCTTCTTTTTCTTAATGCCTCTTCCTCACGCAAGCATTGTCAATTAGCCCCAGAGCAGTTCATCTTTACTGGCATTTTCATTCCCCCCCCCCCTGCTCTCCCACCCTCCTCTGATTCAAGATTAAGAAAAAACTTGGGTGGTAGCTGTATTGGTTGGCATCATGTGTAGAAAGTGGTTGTGAGGTAGAGTCAAGCTAGCTGCTTGTTATTTGATTTTATCATATTGATTATAAAGCTCATCTTATGGTAAGAGAGATCTGGCAGACATGAACATTGATAAATAAAATCAAGAAAGTACTCGTACATGTTAAAGTAGGTTACAGGTAAAGACTGCCATTTGCCAGAGTTGAACCTTCACACGCAACTTGTTCAGTTCTTCATGTGGAGTAAGAACTGATGTTTTCGTCTCCATTTTGTTGACATGAGCTTGTGTTTGTCTAGCACTGTTTCTCTTCTTCTTTCTTTTTTTGTTTGTTTGGCTTCCTGTCTTTCTTTCATTAATATAATTTTTTTCGTGTAAAAATAATCATCCAAAATTCGTTTTGACATTAAATAGAAAAAAAAGACAGCTTATCGTTAAAGACAAATATACGTGTCCGTTTTCAAACAACGAGGTAGAAAGTACCCCAATACACAAATCTTGTGTAAGTCAAAAATATTCCAGAAGTGGTGTTGGAGGAAAAAGACTCAGGAGCCATGCAGTCGCTCAGCTTGACGTCCATTCCAAGCATCTCTTTTTTCTCAATATTACCAGTGGGTGCTTCCATTCACAGACAAGGACTTTTTGCAATGTTCGGTTCTGCTTTGACCCTTCTAACACCCTCTATATCACCACCTGATATACGTACACATACAGGGGTTATCTTTTCCTTTCCTTTCTGCATAACACCTGTTGTCAATACAGGGGTTATCTTTTCCTTTCCTTTCTGCATAACTACCTTCTGTTTTTCTAAAGGGGTTATCTTTTCCTTTCCTTTCTGCATAACTGTCTGTTCTTCTATCTCTTCACAAATCCTGCCCTTCGACACTTGGCTTTTGGTTCCAGAGACTGAACGAAAGTCAGACGTGTTCCTGCACATGAGAATCAATTGAAATACCGACATCAAGTATCATCAGAAATCATTCCCATCACTTCACAAGAGCACTGATATACATGTATAACAGTGTTTAATGGTAATAGTAAGTAGTGTCTGAAAATCATCCATCTCTCTCTCTCTTTTCTCTTCTCTTCTCTTCTCTCTCTCTCTCTCCCCTCCCTATTCCCTCTCTCATTTCCTCCTCTCTCTCTCTCTTCTTTCTTGTAGGCCTCAATGCCTCAGCTGGTTGAACATAGGATTCACGTGTCAATAGTTAAGGGTTTGAGTGTGGGTATGTTATATGAAATGGCCTCCTTACTGCCAAGTTTAAAATTATTGTTGTTATGGTGGTGTCAGTGTCAAATTAGATATGCCTGCTTCCCTGGGATAAACATCCTTGCCCTGTCAGCAATTTCACCTGAAATGAGTGCTGACTGAAAATGAGTCCAATCAAATCAGAACAATCAATCCAATCTCTTTTTCTCTCTCACATCCTCTCACCCTCCTCCTCACCCCACCCCACGTTCTCTCTATCTGTCTGTCTGTCTCTCTGCTTCTGTCTCTGTCTCTGTCTGTGTCTCTGTGTGTGTGTGTGTGTCCCTCTCTGTCTCTCTGTGTGTGTCTCTCTCTGTCTCTCTGTCTCTGTCTCTCTCTGTCTGTCTGTCTGTCTGTCTCTCTCTGTTGTCATGATACAATGGCTAATGCGGAATAAACTGAATCCGACTTTTCCTCAGTTTGCCATTTGCAGTTGTTACTGAAAAGACCTTAGTGTTTATGTTAAAACAATACTTTTATCAGTGTAACAAAATGTTACCAATGTTTGATGAACAGAGCCAAGAACACAACAAAACTGAAGGTAAAGATTGGCACTCACTTTGATTCAGATTTCACAGTTCTTTGCAGTTCAATATGTTGTCTATTCGGCTCGTAGCTGTGAATGAATGTTTACCATTTTCTGCAATGAATTATGAATATCGTAAGTGACAAACGAAGCATGTCTTATCTATGTTTGCATTGACAACATTTTCTCTTTCTTTCTGTTTTCTTGTCATTTGTCCGTTTTGCTTTCTGTGTTTCAAAGTTTTCTTCCAGAAACATTTATATCGATTGCTAAAAAGTGCATGAATTTCTGATGATTTAGTAAACTTTCTTTATAGTCTTTACTTGCCTTTCCTCCTTTTAACTCGATTGTTTTAAACGCCTAACACAGCAACTGCTCATTATCCTTTTAAACGTCTCTCTCCATTTTCAGTGTTCTTTATTTGAAGGATGTGAGAAAGATAAAGATGCAGAGCTATCAACCATTAGCCTGGTGATGACAAGTTGGGTTTGTTTAAGACCCAGCCACCATCACCACCACCACCACCACCACCACCATCAAAACAGCTTGGCCTCAAGACAGAAAGGAGTCAGCCTAGGTCAAAGACACGTGACACTGAAATCATGACCAATGACCCTCAGCCGTACACTCTTGTCCATATAGCGCCACTCTTTAGTTTGCGGATTTCTTTTCTTGTACTAAGTAAGGCGTAGTCGGTCCTTGACAGTCATTCTTTTTTTTGTTTTCTTTTGATAAACGCGTGTATTAAGTCTGTGGAAGAGAGTTCTTGAACGTTATATAGAACCGATACTGTTGTACGGTTGTGAGGCGTGGACAGTCAACACGCAAAGTCAGAACAACATTGAGATAAGTGAAATGTGGTTTCTAAGAAGAATGTTGAGAGTTCCATGGACAGCAAAGAAAACAAACGAGACAGTCTTGAAGGAGGCAGGCTGACACAAGAAGATTTTTAATAAAGAAGATTAGGAAAAGACAAGCAACATTTATAGGCCATTTTAAGAGGAAAGGGGAATTAGAACATCTGGTCACAACAGGAAAGCTGGAGGGAAAGAGAACACCAGGTAGACCCAGGGAGAAGATATTGGACGGACTTGCAGGGTGGATGAAGGCAGAGAGGGCGGGAGATGTACTTGTAGCAACAGGGGATAGATTCGTGTGGAGGGTCATGATCGCCAACGCCATATGGCAGGGCACATGATGATGATGATGATGATGATGATGATGATGATGATGAATGATGGTGATGATGACTAAGTCTGTAAAGTTCTGCTGGCCTCCTCCCTTAGAGCAGTCTGGTCACATTCCTTGTCTAAACCCATGTTTATGATCATGATATTTTTCCTGTGTATAACGCCTTTTGCTCATGCAGACACTATCGTTTAGTTAATAAGGCACAGTTCATTTCCCTCCAGTTTTAGATGCTTGCTGATTTCAGATAAGAGAATGCGTAATGATAGCAAGGGGTGTGATCAAAATATGGACGTTGAGGATGAAATCAGTCAAAGTGATTAATCTTTATTTTTCTGCATTGTCGACAAGCACAGTAGTCAAGTGGGTAAATTTCGGACTTCCAACCTAAGGTTCTGGGTTCAGATCTACATAAACTCTCCGTCTGGTGGTAAAGAGCGGAGATTTTTCTGATCTCTTAGGTCAATATGTTTGCAGACCTCCAAGTGCCTAAATATGCATGTTAAAGATACTTAGGTCATATCAGCGGCTGGTTTATGGAAACATGAAACATGAAAACACACAGCATGCATGCCCACCAAAGACACTGGCTGTGTAACAACACCGTGGAGTGTGGTCACATCGCCCAACAGCTTGAGTTCTCTGAGCTTCACTTAAACGTCTGATCATGTGTAATACAATGTAAATCCAACTGAGTTTGGAGAACAGCATGATATCAATTAAAAATTAAAGTTCTCTTTTCAGGACAGTAAAGCATTAAATAAAGCAATTGAATATTATAGGAAGCCAAGATCTTGTCTGACAAAACATGAAAGAACCTGTTGCTGAATGTGTTACTGTACAAATGATAATCTAAACTAAACCTTCATAAATAAAAAAATAATAGTGAAACAAATAAATAAATTTAACATATAATGAAAAGTTATTTTCTTATGACTAATAACATCTCTCAACAGGGAAATTACGACAAAGTCAAAGTCTCAGCTGTGACGAAGACTATACTGTGCTATCAAAATATTTCTGATTAAAAGATGCAACCTAATTTGATTTATAATTTCAAATATAAAAAGTCTTTAATGTTTTTAAAACACTGAGCAAATCACGCTTCTACCTATGTGTGAAAATGCATGAAAAGGGCAGGAATGAAAACGTTTGCTAGAAAAGCACGCACATTCTGATTTAAAAAAAAGCTCGCTCACGTAAAAGTAAAGAACGGTATATTCTTCAATAACTACATCGTACATTTGAGAAAGGGGGGGGGGGGGGGGTGGGGGCAGATAGCTATGTGAATGTGGGGAGAGAACTGATCGGTCTTCATTATTCAGAGACCTATGAGCCACGCAGCTGCTGAGATTGACGTCATTCTTAAGCTTCTCATCACATTCTCATTATAACAATGGATATTTCCAGTCACAGAAAATGGCTTTTTGTGGTTTTTCTGTTTTCGCCCAAGCATAATAGGACACCTCCCTTTTTCATATTATTCACAGCCCTTTCTCTTTTGACTCTCATCCTTCTAGAAATCAAATTTTAATTCATGCATCCTCAGGTGAATAGCAGTCAAAAATACAGAAACCGTCAGAAAACATTCCTAGTTCTGCCAAAAACAACAACAACAAAACAAAACAAACAAAACAAAACAAAACCAAAAAAACACAAAAAAAACAAACAAACAACAAAAACCGTTGTTAATTGATGTAACTTACTGAAAATGGTTACGAGTCTAAAACATCACTACTTTTTTCTTTCTGCTTCCCTGTCTTATTGCCCTCCTCTCTCTCATAATTTGGAGACTGCGGCTGATGTAGAATAAACTATCTGCATCTGATTTTGATGCAGTTTTCCATTTACAACCATTCACTAAAATTTATTTCTTGGAAAGCTTTAGTCAAGAACTTGAGTAGTCATTTTAAGAAGATACTCTTATTCATCTAACAAAATATAGTGATCCTCGATGGCCAGAATCCAGAGCACAACACAGATAGACATATTTTGATTTCTGACTTTCAGGACCGACGGCATCCCTAATTGATGGTAAATATGCTTTTTATACAGTACATCTAAATATGTTTTCTCTGCGAATTCTCATGAAGAATGAAAATCCCAGGACATACTAAAGTTGGTAACGTCTGTATTGATTGGTTGGTCTTTCTTTCCTTTTGGTTTTTTTCTCTCTTCTACTGGTCTTTCTTTCCGTCTACTTTTTTCTTTCTCTATGCATTTCAGACAAGTATAGGTGTCACACAAAATGATTGCAGTTTTTACGGCAGGTGTTTTTTTTTTTCTTTTTTTTAATATTGGTGACTTAATTAACGTATTTATTCTTTCAGTTTTCAATGATTTTAATTTTTCATTTTTTTCTCTTTGTTTTAGTTTATTCCTTTCCTACCTTCCTACTCAACCTGACTTTTTAAATGTCCAGCGCCTACTGCTGCATACATTTCCCAGCGTGTCCTTTAGCTCAGTGATCATTTCTATTTTCTATATGGATATGGAAAAAAAGAGGGAGGGAGAGGAGAGAGAGAGAGAGAGAGAGAGAGAGAGACAGACAGACAGACAGACAGACAGACAGAGGAAAAAAGAGAGAAACAGACAGACAGACAGACAGGCACAAAGACACAAAGACACAAAGACAGAGACAGAGGAGAGAGACGGTAACTCCGAGCCACTGCCCTCGTGGTAACAGATCAGATCTGTATGAAACCCAGCCACCACCGCCATCAAACAGGCAGGCCCCAAGGCAGAGCAGAGTCAGCCAGAGTCAAAGACACGTGAAATTAAACTCGTGGCCCATTAGCCGTTCACCTCTGTTCATATTGCACCACTCAGGTGTTGGCTGATTTGTTTTTGTTGTCCGCAGGCTGCAAACTCCTGCTTCCTCCTCCATTCCATACTGCCTGTCTGGAACCACGTCTTTGATCTTGATACTTTTTTTTCTCTCTCTTTAATGCTTCTTTCCTCATGCAAGCATTGTCATTTAGCCAGGCGTAGTTCATCTTCACTGACATTTCCAGTTTCTTCCTGATTATACATAAAAGGGGATGAGAGGGTGGTGCGATGGCTGCCTGGAGGCAACATGTGGAACGGAAAGAGTACAACTAGCTGGTTGTTATGGAAGGAAAAAATGGTGCTATAGCAGAATCTGTATCCTTCTTATTGGACCGTCTTTTAGTTTTTTCATGAAGCTGAGTTAGTCACTCAATAACTGATACCTATGAAACAATAGGAAGCTTTTATTTATATTTTTTGCCCCGTTTTGTTGTTATTTTTGTGGTGTTCATTCCAGATCAATAATACAGGGTCCTCAACACACCATCAAACATAAGTTCAGCATTCAGTCGAAGTCGCAATGCGATGTGAATAAGTGATGTAAGACCACTGCATGGCAGCCCACCAGAGTACTCTGCACTACTGCCAGGTTGCTTCGACTGACTTCAGTAGTGCCTGTTCTGATTCAATGTATTTGGACACTGCTTAATTTCTTACATACACATTGACTGCTTAGTAGCAGAGCCAGACATATGATGAACATCCTGATAAGGAGATTGTATCCCCGCAATGATTGTCCCCAGCGACCAACGATACCAAAGAACCCATCTTGACTTTACCTTAGACATAGAGGCGGTAGAGGAAACTAAAACTGAAGTCATCAGGAGATCATAGCATGAACAGCCACAGAATGTAGGACAATTTTCATGATGATATGATGATTTCAAGATAATCAAGATAATGGATGACGAAGATTATACCCATCAATTTCTACTAATGATTACGTTACAGGTCTGTACCTATATTCATCATCATCAAGTGCCCTGCAGCATGGCGTTAGCGATCATGGCCCTCCTTACGAATCTATCCCTTGTCACTGTAAGTACATCTCCCACCCTCTCT
Source organism: Monoplex corrugatus (assembly GCA_030674185.1). Taxonomy (NCBI): domain Eukaryota; kingdom Metazoa; phylum Mollusca; class Gastropoda; order Littorinimorpha; family Ranellidae; genus Monoplex; species Monoplex corrugatus. The sequence continues at coordinate 151,205,452 of CM060305.1, forward strand.
GTCTTCATCCACTCCGCAAGTCCTATCCAATATTTTCTCCCTGGTCTTACATGCTGTTCTCTTCCCCCAGCTTTCCTGTTGTGATCAGGTGTTCTGATTTCTCTTCCTCATAAAATGTCCTCTAAATGTTGCTTGTCTTTTTCTAATCTTTTTCTGACAATCCAAAACAAGTGCGACTGTCCACGTTTAGGCAAACAGGAACCAGAAAAACACGAAAAATAGAATCAGAACGCGTATTTAATACAACAAGACAAGAGAGAGAGAGAGAGAGAGAGAGAGAAAAGAGAGGAGAGAGAGAGAGAGAGAGAGAGAGAAAGAAAGAGAAAGAGAAAGAGAGAGAGAGAGAATACAAAGAAAAAGTATAATGCATGCACCATCTTTGTCCATCTAAGACCAGCGCATGTAAATCTGAAGCGCTTGTCTTGTCTTGTTGTATTAACTACGCGTTCTGATTCTATTTTCGTGTTTTTCTGGTTGATGTCATAGACAAGCTTACATCATTAGTCGACAGATACAATTTAGATACAGTCTTTATTACAAGTTCGCAAATAGTTTGGTGAGGAAAAAATGTCACTGGAATGGTACTATACACCAGTGATAACGATCTGGAAACTGCATTTACAATCGCCTTAAGGCTATTGGACAAAGTTTTACCTAGTTGCCCCTCTTGAAAAAGAGAAAATTAGAAAGATATGTTACGAAATGTTGACACTGAAGTACTGAACAGGTTTTCCCCATGCCCTTAAGGTTATGGACAAGTGAAAGTTGTGAAGTGGTTCTGGCACTCCCCCAACCACCCTAGGGTTATGGGACAAGCTTTACCGTTTTTGTTTCATTTCGCCATATCTTTTAAACAGCTTTTCTCATATGTACCTTTTCTTCAAAGATAAACTGTTGTTTCTTTTTACCACAACAAGTAGAGTAAATGCAGGTATTTGTCTTCAGCACCAAGAGAACGAAAACAGGATTGCCTGTTTTCCAATGCTAATAACAAATAAACAGAATAAACTGTCTGGTCTGAGACAACACAAACAAACAAACACAACCAACCAACCAACCAACCAACCAACCAACCAACCAACCAACCAACCAACCAACCAACCAACCAATCAACCAACCAACCAACCAACAACAACCAACCAACAAACAAGAAATAAACACGCACAAATACACAAAACAAACAAGCACACAAACGCACAAACAAACAAGTAAAAAACATCCATGCTTTCCTGTCTTGGAGTTAAGGGCAAGTACCTGCATTCATTCTCCTTGACAATACAACCCCTGACAGCCTTGTCCTTTTATAAGCGCTATAAGTGACAAGGAATGAAATTAGAAAGATACGTTACGAAACGTTGACACGTAGATTACTGAAGCATTTAAAGAGGTTTTTCCCCCTTCCCTCCATTTTAAGGTTACTTACTGAACAGTGAGCTAGTGAAGTGGTTTTGACACGTCTCCACTTCTGTCTAAGGTTGGCTTCATAACTTCATGAAGAACGATGAAACCACACTCTACCTCACTGCTGCCTTACGTTCCCCAGCCTTGAACAGGGAACTTAAAAGCATTAGTGTCAGCAATTCTGGGATAGTGGTGGTTGTAAAAAAGGAACAGTTTGAAACCGAGTTGGGTGGCTGATTTTCCCTGCATCGATAATTTAAATTATGCTTCGCTGGCGTCCTGGCGAGTCCAGACTCGCAAGATAATTACCAGACTTGACGGTGGCATAATTATTTTTGACTTCAATCTAGGAGCAGGGCTTTGTTCCAGATTTCTATCCATTCCAAACGGAAGCGAAGACGACACAAATTGAAATCTGCGTGGCTGAGCTATAGAACAGTGTTATGTGTGTGTACGTGTGTGTGTGTGTGTGTGTGTGTGTGTGTGTGTGTGTGTGTGTGTGTGTGTGGTGTGTGTGTGTGTGTCTGCGTCTCTGGTGTGTGTGTGTGTGTCTGTGCGTGTGTGTGTGTGTGCGTATGTATGTGTGTGTGAGAGAGAGAGAGCGAAAGAGAGAGAGAGGAGAGAGAGAGAGAGAGAGTGTGTATGTGTGCAATTGTGTGTGTGTCTGTGTGTGTGACATAGAGACAGAGTGAGAACGAGAGCGAAAGAGAGACAGAGAGAGAGATAGAAGAAGAGAGAGACAGACAGACAGACAGACATACAGACAGACAGATACAGAAAGATACTGGTAGCTCTTTATCTTCCAGTGGTGGAGACAGTGACACGATGTAACACTTTTTGGACAAGTTTCTGTGTCTGCTGTTGCTGCTAAAATTTACTTTATATTTAAAATAAAATAAACAAATTGTAAAATTAATAGATATGAACAATAACATATCATCTAGCTACTAACTTAACAGATTTACAATACACAAACATCTCATTGTCCCAGCAGAGAGGAACAATGACCATGTTACTGAAGGACAAAAATCTGCCACGAGGTGCCTCGACAACCAAAGACCAATAATCCTATTAAATACTGATTACAAAATACTAGCTAGAACCATTGCTAATAGACCCAATACAGTGTCACTTAAACTAGTAAACATGGACCAGTGTGGCTTCTTGAAAGGTTGGAATATATCGACAATTCTCAGAACTATAGACGATGTAATTAAATATGTACATCACAAGACACTCCCAGGGGTTTTGCTGCAGTAGATTTTACCAAAGCCTTTGACACGATATCAAAAAACTTATAATAGACAGTCTTAAATCATCACAGCTAAAAAGATTGAGCTAACATTTTATTCTGTAATTGACCACTCTGGCTTCACAAACAGAAAGTTGCATTAGTCATTATGGCTGGTTCTCTGAAAGTTAAACGTGGCATGCGGCAAGGATGTCTATTTTCTCCATAAGTTTTTATTCTCACAGTTGAATTACTTGCTACTACAACAAATACAACAAAACAAAAATTGTAATAATAAGGAATAAGACTCGGGCACTACAACCAAGAAAACCGATACAAATACAAACATTTTGTTTCTAAGACACAAAGAAGATCTACACAAAACAGTAAAGATATTTAAAGATTTCGCAAACATATCAAGCCTAAGCATGTCCCATCATAAAACGGAGGCAATGTGGTATGCCCAATATGCCAAAGGATTCTTAGAAAAAAACCATGGCACTGTTTTTTATTAATGAAAATATTCAAAGGGATGTGCTTTTTGATTTAATTATCCTTTTTGGAAAGATGTACATCTATAAATGCAAAACTGGAAAAACTTTACAATAAAGAAATAAGAACGAAAGAAAGAAAGAAGAAAGAAGAAAAAAGAAAGACAAACAAACAAATAACGATTCTCAAAACGTTTTTGACACAAAGTTCCACCTGGAAGGAAACAATGCGAAACTGATGTGGGATCTTGAGCTTTTCACATGAAATGGCTGTTATAGTGACCATTAATTGCAATTGAAACTTGATACTATTTTCTCTCTATTTGTTCAATTTTGATTTTTTTATAGCAATTTTCAATTTTCTGTCGTTTTAAGTATGGTTATATAAGCTGGCTCATGTGTCGATAATGTTACCGTTGGAAAGTAAACTTTCAATTCATTTGATTTTTTAATTTGTAACACATACTGTCAACGTCTACCCAGAAAGTTAAGAGTAAATCTGATTTATCAATGATCAATCTGTGCATGCATCTACAGATCTTTTCACATTTTTTTGTCGTTTAATTAGGCTTTATGTAGAAGCAATATTCATAATAAAAACGTAATCATTTTCTAAACTATCTATCTATCTATCTATCTATCTATCTATCTATCTATCTATCTATCTATCTATCTATCTTATCTATTACTATCTATCTATCTATCTATCTATCTCTCTCTTCTATCTATCTGTCTCTCTCTCCTATCTATCTATCTACTATATCTATCATCTATCTATATATCTATCTATCTATTATTATTATCTAATCTATTAATCCATCTATCAATACAATCTATCTATCATATCATTCCTATCTATCTAATATCAATCAATCAATCTATCTATCTATCTATTATCTATCTACTTCTCTATCTTTATCATCTCATCTATCAATCTATCAATCAATCTATCTATCTATCTATTCTATCTATCTTCTATCTTTTATCTATCTATCTTCTATCTCTCTATCTGTTCTCTGTCTGTCTTTTTCTATCTATCTATCTATCTATTTCGTTTTTTGTTCTGTATTTCAACTATCGTTTGCTGTAATTTTATATGTTTTTTACATTTACTTCTTCGTTAAAATAAATACATTAAAATGTAAAGACAACTCCTAACGATATAACAAAAAACAATAAAACAACAACAAAACCAAACAAAAACAAACAAACACACACACACACAAAAGTAAACAACAGTACAGAACTATGGATTAGTATGTAAAGTGTCTCAAAGAGAGCAACGAAGTATGAGCAACGAAATGGGTTTGTCTAGTATGTATAGGTGTGTGTGGATGAAGGAAGGGAGGCTATAAGCCGATGTCATGACAGGCTTGCAGTACTACTAGTACCGGGTATCGGTACAGCATTATAAATCGTTTTTGTACAGCGCTAGTTTATGGACTCAAGTGGACTCACTGTGCATCACACATAACTCAAGTGTTTTAGAGGAGCATGGAGAACTCGAGCTGTTTGGTGAACTGAACATTCCGCTAAGTTGTTACATTGTCTGTTTTTCTGATGGACGTGCATGCTGGGTGTTTTCATGTTTCCATTAGCCACGGGACACTGAAATGACTGACGGAATCTTTAAGGTGCATAGTTGATATTCTGATACGTATACTACACGAAAGTGGTGGTGGGGGGGGTGGGGGTTAGGCGCTGGCAGGTCCTTTGATGTGGCAGATTTGAAAAATGTCCACCCTTTACGTACCAGGGGCCGGATTTATGAAGGGGCGCAACTTATGCAGTGCATAAATATTTAAGC
>CM060305.1:151217881-151235381 GCA_030674185.1 Monoplex corrugatus
CAGCATTCCAAAAGCGTGTTCAAAGCTAAATGAAATATTTAACTGTACAATTGCATGGAAAACAATCTTTTTAACACACACAAACCAAAAACAAAAAACTTAAAGGAAGCTAATTCGATTTATTCGCTGAATACTTGCAAAAATATCTTTGAAAGAAATAAAAGTTGTCAACGATAAGGTATGCAGTTTTTATAAAGGACAAAAAAAAATTTCAGTTGAACATTATTATTGAGATGCGCTCCCGCAGTATACTCTGGCAAATATGTGAAAAGTTGTTGCACGAAAGGTATCCTTTGGCTTTTAATATGAAACGAAACGAAAATAATGATTTATTTGCAGAAGACTATGGGTTTAGAGCAGACACAATCTTTAGCTTCATTCTAATATTTGCTAAATTGTATCTTTATAAATATGAGACATAAATGACACTTTCATAGATGTATTTGCCTTCACAAAACAGCTGGAAGAAAAAAAAGACAAAACTGAAGGGCAAAAATTAAAGGTAAATGTAGTTATCTTACATTTCAAGCAAATTGGTTGTTTAATGCCATGCTTTTTGACCCTTTGGGTGAAAACTTAAACAACTTTGACTGCTTTTCGCATATGCAACGTTAGTTTGTACTGATGAAAATGGATTTCTTTGCACATCATATCTCGCACTGATAACACAAATGAATTGTATTGCAGACTTTGTTTAATCCTTTGATTCCCGCACCCTACCCACCAGCTTCTTGCATCGTCAACCATGCTAGCAAAGCAAAAACGTAACCCTTTGAATCCCTCACCCTATCCACAGGAAGCTGGTGGATAGGATGCGGGTGTCAAAGGGTTCAGTTTTCGCAGTTGGTAGTTAGATTTATATCTATGTTTTGTTGATTATACCAAGGCTTTCGATCGGGTAACACATGAAGAACTGATCAACCAACTAGAAAGACTCAATATTGATGGAAAAGATCTACGAATAATCAGAAATATGTATTGGTAACAAACAGCTGCAACGAGAATAAAAAACAACACAAGCTCTTTCCAAAACATTCAAAAAAAAAAAAAAAGAAAAAAAAGAGGAGTCAGACAGGGTTGTGTTTTGTCACCAGATCTGTTTTCACTTTACAGCGAAAACATCATGAGAAACCTAGAGGAAGACCCTGGATTAAAGGTTGGAGGAAAAATGATAAACAACGTTCGATACGCAGATGACACCGTGCTAACTGCAGAAAATGAAAGGTACCTACAAAACCTTGTGAATATACTAGAAATAGAAAGCAAAGGTAAGGGGTTGGAACTAAACAGCAGGAAGACTGAAGTCATGGTGATCAGTAAAAAACATGAAATCCCCTCATGCAAAATAACAGCAAACGGCACAACCTTGAGACAGGTTGATAAGTTTAAATACCTGGGAACGATCATTTCACCAGACAGCAGATGCACATCAGAAACAGCCAGCAGAATTGGCCAAGCCAAAACAGCTTTCAAGAAGATGAAAAGCATTCTTACCAACAAATTCCTATCAATTAACATCAGGAAGAGAGTTCTTGAATGTTATACAGAACCAATACTGTTGTTCGGTTGCGAGGCGTGGACAGTCAACAAGCAAAGCCAGAACAAGATTGAGGCAGCCGAGATGTGGTTTCTAAGAAGAATGTTGAGAGTTCTCATGGACAGCAAAGAAAACACACGAGGCAGTCTTGATGGAGGCAGACACAAGTAGATTATTCATAAGGAAGAATAGGAAAAGACAGACAACATTTATAGGCCATTTTATGAGGAAAGGGAATTGAAGCACCTGGTCACAACAGGAAAGCTGGAGGGAAAGAGAGTACCGGGTAGACGCAGGGAGAAGATAAAGACAGACTTGCAGAGTGGCTAGGGACAAGGAGGGTGGAAGAGATGTTTCAGGCAACAAGAGATAGAGACAGATGGAAGTCCATAATCGCCAACACCATGCGGCAAGGCACCTGATGATGATGATGATGATGATGAGATAGGGTGCGGGAGTAAAAACGGTCAACGCAAGCCTGACCTGTTGCTCTAGAATTTGTGTCTTTTCTCTTTGTTTGTTTATCTGTTGTGTAGATTTGTTGTCCTTTGTTTGGGCTTGTATGTGTCTTGGGTGTTGTATGTACAATGACATTGTAACTGACAAGAGAAACTTTAAAAATAAGTTTGATGAAATGGATAAACAAATAAACGAAATAAAGAGAAAAGGTGACTTGATGAAAATCATATTTTCATTCAGACCACCAGACTGACCATTTGAGGCGTAACCATACTCGAATAAAAACCCCCCATCAATTTTCACCATAATCTGAATATGTATTTTAAATAAAGAATGATATACAATATGATATATATATATATATATATGTGTGTGTGTGTGTGTGTGTGTGTGTGTGTGTGTGTATGTGCGTGTGTTGTGGTGTGTGGTGTGTGTGTGTGTGTGTGTGTGTGTGTGTGTGTGTGTGTGTGGTGCGTGAGCGCTGCTGCTGCTTCTGCAGAGACTGATGATGATGATGATGATTATTTTTAAGATGGTGATGATGATGATGATGATGATGATGAGGAGGGAGTAACAATGATGACGACGACATTAATGCGACAGTTGACAGCGACGACAACACAGAGACGATAATACTAATAATGTTTGATAATGAAAGATCATATGATAATATTTGTGTCAACGTGCATACGCGCACACAGTTTCTTAATGGAAAAGAACCAGTCAGATAATAATATTCGGCCCAGTCGGATCAATGATGGTGTCACACGCTTGAGTTATTCCCCTTTTGCTGTCGCCGACGCTCGATCTCCTTCCCTTCTTCCCTACCCCACCCCCCTCCCCACTCATCACACACACACACACACTCACGCGAGCTAGCAAGGCTAAATTAGCTGGGAAGATGAAGACTTTTTTTTCTGTCATGACGGAAAACTGGCTTTTAACATGAAAGACGCCGCCATTTCTCGGTCTTTTCTTTTTCTTTCTTTCTTTCTTTCTTTCTTTCTTTCAGTTTGTCGTCTTTCTTCTCTGTCGTCTGTTTTTGCCCTCGAATTTTTTTCTTCTGTATTTATTAATTTTCTGTTCATCCCAGGCGCAAGTTGCCTTTATGTCTGAGGGCAGAGAGAGAGAGAGAGAGAGAGAGAGAGAGGAGAGAGAGACAGAGAGAGAGAGAGAGAGACAGAGAGGAGAGAGAGAGAGAGAGGAGACAGGAGAGAGAGAGAGAGAGAGACAGAGAGAGAGAGAGAGAGAGAGACAGAGAGAGGAGAGAGAGAGGACAGAGAGAGGAGAGAGACAGAGAGAGAGAGAGAGAGAAGGAGAGAGAGAGAGACAGAGAGAGAGAGAGAGACGAGAGAGAGAGAGAGAGACAGAGAGAGAGAAGAGAGAGAGAGAGACAGAGAGACAGAGAGAGAGACGAGAGAGACAGGAGAGACAGAGAGAGAGAGACAGAGAGCAGAGAGAAGAGACAGAGAGACAGAGAGAGAGAGAGAGAAGAGAGAGAGAGAGAGAGAGAGAGAAGAGAGAGAGAGAGAGAGAGAGAGAGAGGGAAAAGAGAGAGAGAGAGAGAGAGAGAAGAAGAGAGAGGTAGAGAGAAGAATATGCTTATAAAATCAGACAATGGTTAAGCCCAGATAATATATACATCGTCCTATTTGATAAGCTGCGTATACATAAAAGTAAACATATGTTATTGTAAGTGATTATGTATACATATTATATTATATATATACATACATACTTATGATTGGATGTTTATCATGTGTAACACAATTGTGTCATTCGTTTACATGTGGTTCAGGTCATTTTTTTCCCCACAAAAACTGTAAAGTCAGATGTTATCATTAACTGCTATAACGGCCGTGTTGTTTAATCTTTCTTAAAAGAATGTTTACAATTTGCAACAAACGTAAACAGTACTAAACACACTACTTTACTACAATAATAATAATAATACTCAAAATGACACTGGAATAACACTCAACCCTTTTGATCCAGACTCTACTAAAAACCAAAACAAAGGTAATTTTTCAAATCCAGTTATTTATTTGTTAAATTGATTATTTATGAAATTCATTCACATAGATTGATTATTTACTAAAAAACCCATTCACACAGAGACAATGCAATTTTATTCCTCTTTTTTTTTCTCGCAACTAGACCACTCGCTTTAGAAAAAATGAAATTATGCTTTTCTGAATATTGATTTTACTTAACCATTTTACACAGAGGACAATGCAAGTTTCCTCCTCTTTTTTATTAGAAACAAGGCCACTCGATTTAGAAGAGTGAAATTACGCTTTTCTGAATATGTACTTAACCATTTACACAGCTAGAGACAATGCAAGTTTTCGTCCTGTTTTCTTTTTTTTTCTTTTTCGTTTTTTTTTTTTTAGGAAACAAGGCCACTCGATTTAGAAGAGTGAAATGACGCTTTTCGCTACATTTTTACCGTTTTTCTTTTGAAAATTCGAGCTTTTGAAGTACTTCAGCCGTAGCCAACTCTCTTATAAGTCACCGATGTATAATAGAGCTGTCACTCCTCTTCTACATGTAGCTCCTTCTTCTTCCTTTACTGCTACGCTTTATCGTTTCCGTTATTTGATGTCTTTGTCGCCGGATGAAAGAAAAAGTCAGTGTCTGATTCTACTTGCGGTAGGCGATAAAATAAACCGAACAGCAGTAACTCAGGTTAAGGGTTAAAAAAGATAAAAGCCAGTCTCTAATTCCACTTATAGTGTATACCTTACCAAGTGACCCATCGCCCACACGTTTGTATCTGTCAAGATTATTTTGTTTTTTTTTGAGCTTGGTGTTCGTTCGTAATTTCTCCTGTCGTTTTTTTAAAAAGGAAAAAAAAAAGGAAAAGCAAGGATTAAAAAGAAAATATGAACAAATAAGAAAAGGTTAAAAAGAAACACATACACATATACACACATATATACGCACGTACACACACACACACACACACACACACACACACACACAACACACACACACACACAACACACACACACACACACACACACACACACACACACACACACACCAACGCTGCGCGCAGTTCATGACATTCCATATCCCTTTTTATGCAAAAAAAAAGTGTTCAGAAAATCCAAATGTTGTACTTCTCAAGGTCACTGAGAATTTGAAAACGCATGGAATAAAATAGCACTTAAAGTGATGCCAATACAATGGGAGACTTTAACAACAGTCAAACAAAGTACAGATATTGTCGGAAGTTGTTGAGAAAGTGATTTGCACACACAGTCCTCAAAAATATTTTTGCCATCTGTTTGGAACGTGTGACCTCTATCATGGTACCTCGATTTCCAAACTTATGCATTCGCAATTCCTCAAAGGTCCATGTCTTTGATGAAAATTTGGTAAAAATCTATCCATAAGCAATTTAGTAAATCCAGCTATCACATTTTTGTCACAGACTCACTGACGGACACACGAACATGGCACACACAGACACACACCTCTTTCCGGTCGATATGATACAATCTCACCCTTCACCCCACCCCCACCCTCCACATATCTATCTATCTATCTATCTATCTATCTATCTATCTATCTATCTATCTATCTATTCTGTCTATCTGTCTATCTGTCTATCTATCTATCTATCTGTCTGTCTGTCTATCTACCTGTCTGTCTATCTATCTATCTATCTATCTACCTATCTATCTGTATTGTCTATCTATCTATCTATCTATCTATCTATCTATCTATCTATCTAGTATGTATGTATGAATCAGTCGATCGATCGATCTGTTGTCTGTCTGTCTGTCTATCTATCTATCTATCTATCTGTCTGTCTTCTATCTATCTATCTATCTATCTATTGTCTATCTGTCTGTCTGTCTATCTATCCATCTATCTATGCTTTTTTTTTTACCTATCTATTTATATGGCTTTTTTTAAAGAGAGATTAAAATAAATTTTCAAAAAAAGAAGAGAAAAGGAAGATGAAACGAATTAATGAAAGACAGAAAGAACATGAAGGAAACATCACAGAAAACATCATTCTTAAGATAACATGAAATCAAAATCAGCACGTCTTAAGGAAACATGAAAACAACCAGTATGCACATAACATGAAAACAATCATCATCATCATCATCATCAGGTGCCCTGCCGCATGGCGTTGGCGATCATGGACTTCCATCTGTCTCTATCTCTTGTTGCCCCAAGCATCACCTCCACCCTCCTCGTCTTCAGCCACTCTGCAAGTCCGTCTAGCATTTTCTCCCTGGGTCTACTTGGAGCTCTCTTTCCCTCCAGCTTTCCCGTTGTGACCAGGTGGTCCAAATTCCCCTTCCTCATAAAATGGCCTATAGATGTTGTCTGTCTTTTCCTAATCTTCCTTATGAGTGATCTACTTGTGTCTGCCTCCATCAAGACTGTCTCGTTTGTTTTCTTTGCTGTCCATGGAACTCTCAACATTCTTCTTAGAAACCACATCTCGGCTGCCTCAATCTTGTTCTGGCTTTGTTTGTTGACTGTCCACGCCTCAATCCGCAACAGTATTGGTTCTATATAACATTCAAGAACTCTCTTCCTGATGTTAATTGATAGGCATTTGTTGGTAAGAATGATTTTCATCTTCTTGAATGTTGCTTTGGCTTGGCCGATTTGCCGTTATTTCTGATGTGCATCTGCCGTCTGGCGAAATGATCGTTCCCAGGTATTTAAACTTATCAACCTGTAGCAAGGTTGTGCCATTTATGGATGGACAAACAAAAGGAAAACAACCAGCATACGCAAAACATAAAACAGCCAACATGCACGTCGCCCACCGAAGACGAAATATGCAGACTGTGCAGCAACAAACAGCCTGCGCTGTGTTGGTAAAAACAACAACAAGCATACTAACTGAGAGATCAATTCGTACACTTAAAACGTTCATGTGTGTGTGTATGTACGTTTACGTACGTACGTACGCACGTGTGTATACATGTATGCATGCTTGCTAGTTTGCATGCGTACGCCCCGCAAATCAAGCACGTGCACGCAGTAACACTGATACTAAGGGTGTGCGGGTCTAAAGTGTATGTGCTTAACTTGTAACAGTGGTGGTGGTATCTTGACGAAAATATTGCCGTCTTCAAAAAAACTAGTATCGTTCTTTAAATGCCATTATTTACATTTTCTCTCTCGCTCCGTGCATCCATTGAGAGTGATAGGCCCGCACCGCCACACACATAGTAAGAGGCATTAAACGGGCATACAGGCGAGTGTCGCGCTGCATAAAAAGGTAGTCAGTCACTCAGCCATTTCATCCAATTTTTCTACACTCTTTTTTTTCTTTTTTTAGTTAAAGGGGCAGTCACTCGACTTCACTTTTTTTTTCTTTAAAAATAAATAGTAATTTAGTAGCATTCTTAATCACGAAAAGGGGTTTATCTTTTGTTTGTTTGTTTGTTTGTTTTTTTTTTGAAAAGTGTCAGAAGGGCAAATCTGCTTTTGTTTGCATATTTGATTACTGGTATGGAGGCAAAATAACTATTTCACACACACACACACACACCACACACACACACACACACACACACACACACACACACCACACACACACACACGTACACACACTCACACACACACACGCGCATACACACACACACGTACACACACACGCACACACACACACACACGTACACACACACCACACACACACACACACGTACACTACACACATACACACACACACGTACACACACACACACACACACACACACACACACACACACACACACACACACACCTCGCACGTTCGAAGGGAAAAAGTGAAAAAAACAGAAACAAAGAACACAGAAACGCCATGGATTATTTTCAATCCATTTCCTTTTACTTTATCTAAAAGATTAAGCGAAAGCAAAACACACCAACCAACCAACCAACCAACCAAACCAACCAACCAACCAACCAACCAATCAGCAACCGTCTCCAATGAACAAACAACTGTTCTCCTCACTCTCCCTGCCCCCCCCCCCATCTGCCCCCCCCCCCCCAAGTCAACGACTAAAAGCGAGTGAGCAAGAACCATGAATGTACACCGTCTTAAATCCTCTGTGAAGTTGGAAAATATATTTGGTGAAGCTATAACTTTGAAAATTATGGCATTTTAAGATCAAAATCAAGAGAGCCGAGAAATCCAAAAAGTCTTTCCTGACATCTATTGGGTCACTGAGATTGGAAGTGTTGTCAGTCAAACCCTATGCATTTGCAGTTATATGAAATTATTTGTAAAAGAATGATTTTTGCCTTTGACTATATCTAGTAAAAATAAAAGTACAAAAAGCTGAGAAATCCTTGTCGACATATTTGGGAGAAAAACACAAAGTAAGTATTGTGTGTGTGTGTGGTTGGTGTGTGTGTGTGTGTGTGTGTGTGTGTGTGTGTGTGTGTGTGTGTGTGTGTGTGTGTGTGTGTGTGTGTGTGTGTGTGAGGGAGAGAGAGAGAGAGAGAGAGAGAGAGAAGAGAGAGAGAGACAGACAACATACAAACAGACAGACAGACAGACAACAGAGACAGAGAGAGAGACAGTGAGAGAAACAGATAGAGAGAGAAAACAGACTTCAGAAGACTATTTCATTGAAAGATGGTAGCATTATATCATATTGAACACACATACAGCCAGAAAGTGACAGAGGCAGAGACAGACAGAGTCAGAGAGATAGAGAGAGACAGAGAGAAACAGAGACAGAGAGAGACAGACACAGAAAGACGTAGGAGGAAAAAAGGAAAGTCACGTATTGGCATGGGATTAATCTCTCTTGTCTATGGAGCTGGAGTTTGGAGTTTGTTTCATAGGGATTCATTGCATTCGGATAATACAACATGCATACCGCCCACATCTGCCAACAATTATCTAGGACTTGTTATCTAGCGTATTGTTTCAGAACACTATCATCATCATCATCATCAGGTGCCTTGCCGCATGGTGTTGGCGATCATGGACTTCCATCTGTCTTTATCTCTTGTTGCCCCAAGCATCTCCTCCACCCTCCTCGTCTTCAGCCACTCTGCAAGTCCGTCTAGCATTTTCTCCCTGGGTCTACCTGGTGCTCTCTTTCCCTCCAGCTTTCCCGTTGTAACTAGGTGCTCCAAATTTCCCTTCCTCATAAAATGGCCTATAAATGTTGCCTGTCTTTTCCTAATCTTCCTTATGAGTGATCTACTTGTGTCTGCCTCCATCAAGACTGTCTCGTTTGTTTTCTTTGCTGTCCACTATGCCCTGGGAAAATCTTGAAAATGGTGCAGAGGACGGGACATATGAAACGAACACTGATCTCACGAGACTGACTGGAGCTTAATATTAAGATGGGACAGGAAAAAAGCACCAACTTTATGTTGCAGATCTTGCGTACGCAGCTCACAAAATAATATCACAACTCAATCCTTCCCCCATCTCCATCCCCCATCCCCTCCCCCTTTTGATTACGCCAAGATCAAACGCCTCACCTCCACACAAAATCTCCCCCCCACACCCTCCGATTGAAACGAGGACGAAACAAGCTGTAGCTGCCCCTTTCAACAATCTCTCAGGTCATTCGTCAATCGCTCTATGTGTATATATGTTTTAAAAGCCAACACTCGGGTCGTAAACAGTCAGAAGCGACGCAGCAGGGGGACGGACGGCGGTCTCTTTGACAAGCATTGTGGTGACTCCCAGGGGGGCGTTCAACACCCGTACGGGGGCTCTTACCTCGCGTACCGCTTGCCTGCTGGACAAGCGACTCTTTCATGCTTAGCAGGTCCCCCCTTTGAGGCTGTTCTGGTGCCTGTCTTCTGCTCAGATGCACACGAACAAGCCCCCAAAGTCAAGCATAGCCCTAGAATTTCTCAGTTTCCACAACCACCCAGTGTGTTGGGTGCGCGTCTTCGGGGGACTATTAATACGCATATAAATATAACCAGCACTGGCCATGGATCACGAAACAATATATAACACAAAAGGAACGAGGAGAGGGGACAGGTTTGATGAGGCCTCAATGGAGGGTTGCTGGGGGAAGACCGCCCGTTCTTTCTTCCACTCCGATTGCACAGCTTGGAGTCTGGCTCGTGGCTGTTTAAAAATATGGTCAAGCCATTCTAACGATCTCCCCTTTTTATGTATATATAAAAAAAATATATCACAGTTCTGATTTTCTCTTTCTCAAGATCGCTGTTGTGATCTTTAAGAAATCATCATCATCATCATCATCAGGTGCCTTGCCGCATGGCGTTGGCGATTATGGACTTCCATCTGTCTGTATCACTTGTTGCTTCAAGCATCTCTTCCACCCTCTTTGTCTCCAGCCACTCTGCAAGTCCGTCTAGTATCTTATCCCTGGGTCTACCCGGTGCTCTCTTTCCCTCCAGCTTTCCTGTTGTGACCAGATGCTCCAATTCCCCTTTCCTCATAAAATGGCCTATAAATGTTGCCTGTCTTTTCCTATTCTTCCTTATGAATTATCTACCTGTGTCTGCCTCCATCAAGACTGTCTCGTTTGTTTTCTTTGCTATCCATGGCACTCTCAACATTCTTCTTAGAAACCACATCTCGGCTGCCTCTATCTTGTTCTGGCTTTGCTTGTTGACTGTCACGCCTTTAAGAGGTACTAGATGAAAAACATTTGACGAGAACAAGAAGAAGGACAGACTGTCACAACAGTGAAAACAGACTGTAAATATTGTAAGACGTTTATGATACTATGCTATCCACACATCCTCCCTATGAAAATGCTGGTTTTATTTTTAGGCATTTTCTTGTTCTTGATCTTGGCGCCATGAGTTTCAAACGAATGCGATTTTCCCACTTCTCGACAGTCTACGCCCTTGACACAAATAAGGTAAAAGATTCATCCACAGACAGCTGAGAAAATCTTGCTGATATATTCTACACAAACACACACACACACGCACGCACACACGCATGCACGCACGTACCACCACACACACACACACACTGGCATGCACGCACTCACTCACAAACAGCAGGCACACACATACACACATACACACACTGGCATGCACGCACACATACGCAGCACACACACACACACGTATACAAGTACACAAACACACACACACACACACACACACACACAGACACCACACACACACACACACACACCACACACACACACACACACACACACAACACACACACACACAGAGACAGACACACACACACACTCGACAGTCAACTCTCTCTGATCAATATGAAACAAGTTCCCCACTATCCTCCAATTTTTTTTTTTCAAAGGAGACTGTGCGTGCGTGCGGGCTGTGGTCCATCCAAGTGTGAATGAGTGGGTGTAGGCTACCTGTCTATATCAAGGGTTTGGGAAGGTGAACAAGGCCGAGGAGTGGGTACTGCCCTCATAAAACTAGCGCAAAGGATGTCCGGTATTTCCCCATCCCGCTCTTCAAAAACATCTTGCGGTTGAGGGTTAGGGTTGGGGGGGGGGGGGGGACCACATTGGCCGTTTTTTTGATCGTTAAGTATTTCCTGTGTCACTTTTCAAAAACCTTGAAGTTATGGAACAACCTTTTATTATTTGCAAGTTTTGATCAGGTACATTCAGTTCTTCCCGTCTCCTTTTTTTTTTTTCAAAGATCTTGTGGATTTTCTTTTTTGATCATTGCATTCAGGGAGGTTACCTTGTGCTTCACCTTTTTTTTTCTCGTCCCATTTTCTACACCACTTTAACGGCCATAGAAGCTTGAACAGTTTTTACAATGCGATGATGATGATGTCGATGAGGATAATCGTCGTGATGCTATGGAGTTCCATCTAGGAGTGAGACTGCGTGACAGGGTTGTACTCTATGCTTACCATCATAATATATCCTGGCGTCAACCAGGCTCGGGAGATACAGACACCTGCGGTGTTGGTCAGAAAATTTAAGCAACACCCCAATGATGTATCCGTGAAATGGATGAGACTCGATTGTGTGGTCCCAGTCTTCGCAATGAGCCCATCATCATCATCATCATCATCATTCATCATCATCATCATCATCATCATCATCATCTCATCATCATCATCATCATCATCATCATCATCATCATCATCAGGTGCCCTGCCGCATGGCGTTGGCGATCATGGATCTCCATCTGTCTCTATCTCTTGTTGCCCCAAGCATCTCTTCCACCTCCTCGTCTTCAGCCACTCCGCAAGTCCGTCTAGCATTTTCTCCCTGGGTCTACCTGGAGCTCTCTTTCCCTCCAGCTTTCCCGTTGTGACCAGGTGCTCCAAATCCCCCTTCCTTATAAAATGGCCTATAAATGTTGCCTATCTTTTCCTAATCTTCCTTATGAGTGATCTACTTATGTCTGCTTCCATCAAGACTGTCTCGTTAATGAGCCCATAGCACGCCCAATTCTGGGTAGGAGCCGGTTAGAACCGAAAAATCCCACAATGATTTTTGAAGGTACTGATGGGGATTCGAACCTACAACCTTCCAGTCGGTAGTCCGTTGCGTTAATCATTACACCACGGCGACTGGTGTGGAATTTGATGTTTGTTCAAGAGAGGATTCATGGAAGTCGGACAATTTCATATGCGCTCCACCCAAATATATCTGGCAACCACCAGAGCCTGTGCAGAACCATACAAGCTAACTAGGTCTTGAAATGGGGAAGGGGGTTAGGACGGACTTATGAAAAATTAAGCTGACACATTCAGAGTGATGAAACATCAGATGGGCAGCAAACAGACCAGTTTTTTAATGTTGCGGGCTGGGGAGGGAAAAAAGAAGAAAACAAAGTGGCTCGCCCGAGGATTGAACCCACAACCCCCCGCGTTATGAGAGCAAGGCGTTTTAACACATGAACTAATGGGCCACTTACAAAAAAAATCTTATGAATATGGGATAAACTCGACAATAGGGGCCAGAGTTTTCTTTACTCTGGATTCTGTTTGGACATGCTCATGAATGATCAATGTGCATCCGTCTCCGACATATTCATTTATAGTGAAAAGACGTGAAAGCAAAGAACGAACGAAATTCATATTAGCTCGAAGTTCGACTTAGCTCGACAGGAATTGATCATAATGGGACAATTCCATATCAGCCAGTAATTGTACAGCAAATTCGTTCAACCTGTCTGCTAGAAAACAAATCTTTTGCGCTGAGAAAGTCTGCAAATGAGGAGGAGGGAGGGGGATCGACAAACGGTACGCACAAAATATACATAAAGCTGACATAACCAGAATGACTGGAATATTTAGATGGACAGCTAGCACCAGTCGCCGTGGTGTAGTGGTTAACGCAACGGACTACCGACTGGAAGGTTGTGGGTTCGAATCCCCATCAGTGCCTTAAAAAATCATTGTGGGATTTTCGGCTCTAACCGGCTCCTACCCACAGTTGGGCTGTGGGCTATGGGCTCACTGGGAAGACTGGGACCGCACAGTCGAGTCTCATCCACTTCACGGATGCGTCATTGAGGGTGTTGCTCAAATCTTCTGACCGACACCGCAGGCGTCTTTATCACTCGGGCCTGGTTGACGCCAGGATATATTATTATGATAGTAAGCGTAGAGTACAACCCTGCCACGCAGTCTCAATCCCAGATGGAACTCCATAGCATAATGATTATCATCATCATCGACATTATCATCATTGCATTGTAAAAACTGTTCCTGCTTCTGTGGCAATTAAAGTGGCGTAGAAAATGGGACGAAAAAAGAAGAAGAAGAAGAAGAAGAAGGCGAGCACAAAGGTAACCTCGCTGAGTGCAATGATCCTGAAAAAAAAGATGGACAGCTGGCAGGCTAATGTGTATATTGCTGGCTGGTATTGAACTCGACATATTAGATGTTGATAATAATAACAATAATAATAATAATAATAATAATAATAATAATAATAATAATAAAAAAAAAAATAAATAAATAAAAAACAACAACAAAAATATCAATAGTCATGATGATGATGATGATGATGATTCCATTTGTATAGTGATGTTGTTGATGATGATGACGATGACGATGACGACGATGATGATGATGATGATTCCATTTGTATATTGATGTTTCATGTCAAATTTCGATGCACTTTATCTGTATAGAAACATAATAGGAGGACAGGGTTGCTATGTCCATACATTATACAGTGTACAAATAGTCGGATTACACACCAGTGCATCTGTGCGGCATAAACACAGCTCATCAAAAGTAACAACAATCGAGAGATGAACAGATAGTAAGATATGTAAGCAGAATGAGTAATCAAATATTTGTCTGTCAACAAACACTACACAGCAGAAAAGACATAACACAGTCCAACACACACACAACACACACAACACACACACACACCACACACACATACACACACTACACACAACACACACACACGCACACACACACATACACAACTCACAATAAACAAACACTACACACATACACACACACCTACACACACACACACTACACACACATACACACACCACAACAACACACACACATACGCACACACACATACAACACCACACAACACACACACACACACTACACACACATACACAACACTCACACACATACAAACACACACACACACTCTCTGTCTCACACGCACAAACACACACACACATACAAACAGAGAGAGAGGTGTGTGTGTGAGAGAGAGAGTGAGAGTGAGAATGAGAGAGGAGAGAGAGTGAGAGTAAAATGTGATGTGAGAGTGAGAGTGAGTGAGTGAGATAGATAGATAGATAGAGAGAGAGAGAGAGAGAGAGAGAAAAAGAGAGAGAGAGAGAGAGAACAACAAAGCAAACATAAATACACATAAAGATATTCACATATACAGGCGCGTAATGCAGCAACAACAGATACTACAACTACTTGTAATGCAAGGTTATTAAAGGAAGAAAAAATATATAATTAAACATGTTTTTCATAGATATCATGTGGGATGTCTATCTTTACAAAAACACATATGAAAACACGCACACACACACACACACACACACACACACACACACACACACACACACACACACACACACACACACACACACACACACACACACACACACACACACACACCACACACACACACAGAAACTGCAATGCGACTGGACCTTAGAGAGCCACAAGCTTCTTTTACTCTGTGCAATTTTGGA
This sequence comes from Monoplex corrugatus, assembly GCA_030674185.1. Taxonomy (NCBI): domain Eukaryota; kingdom Metazoa; phylum Mollusca; class Gastropoda; order Littorinimorpha; family Ranellidae; genus Monoplex; species Monoplex corrugatus. Next base: position 151,233,000 of record CM060305.1, read on the forward strand.
GATATTTTTGACACGTATTCTGATTTTATTTTAAATAAGCAGACAACAGCTTTGTCTTAAAGACATTGAGAGGGAGTTCCATGTTTGTTTGTTTGTTGTTGTTGTTTTTTTTTTGGGGGGGGGGGGGGGAGAAAAAAAAAGAAAAAAAGGAAAAGATTTCTTTCTGCAGGTAGTCAGAAAGAATCGAAATAAGGTTAAGACAGAAGCTCATAGAGACCTGAGAGCTTTGGAGGGTTAGTGGGGCAGGGGGAGTTCTAATTTACATATTGCTATTGTATTTGTCTTTAGACATGAGCAGACTGTGACTATTTCACACTCCACTCTTGTTTTGATTGGAAACCAATGTAGTTTTCGCAAGAGAGATTTTGCACTGCAGCATTTGCTACCTGTAGGACAGGTCGAACTGCATTGTTTTGATTCGTTGGAGTTTTTGATTGCTTATCGTAAGGAAGTCCATCTAACAGAGAGTTACGGTAGTGTAGTCTAGACAGAATGAAAGACACACAGTTTGTTTGTGGCAACAGTAGAAAGAAATGGGCAGAGTTTGCTTATTCTACATAGTGGGAGATGTATAGGATTTTACTCAGGTAGTTAACATGAGCTTCGTAGACAATGGTTCATCAAGGAAAACACCAAGATCCCTTGCAGATTTTTCTAATGGTTAAAATACAGTCAGAGATAATCATGGTTTGTGTAGGTTTCTTAGGCTTAATTTTGTACCTGTGTACATGGGTTCTGGTTTTTCTTCGGTTATTTTCAGTTTGTATCATCCAGGCAGCTATGTTCTCAATGGTGTTTTAAATTTTTCTAGCAGTACACTGAGACGTCTCGGGCAAGCAGGACGGTGTAGCTGAAAGTCTTCAGCAAAGAAATAGTAGAATACCCCTTGATAACAGAGCTAAGTGTTTATAGATTTATAGTGAGGAGAACAGGGCCCAGAACAGAACCCTGAGGGATACCATATTCCAGCAAACATGGAGCAGATCTAATGTTATTGGTGACAACAAGATGCGTTCGGACAACAGAATGAGTCCAACAAGAACTGCATGACCTGAACTACTCAAGAACAGTTTCAATGCATCCAAATGTGGATAAATCTTGAAACCATGACGTCATGGTCATTAGTGTCAAATGCTGGTGATAGGTCTTGTGTTGATAGAATGGATACTTTTCCATTATCGAAAGCCTGCAGAAGACCATGAACAACGTTTAACAAAGCAGTGTCTGTCTTACGGCCTTTACAACAGGCTCATGAAGAAGTTCAAGGAAAGTATTGGCTCTAGGTGACTCATCCGTTATGAGAAGACAATACGTTTTAAGGACTTCGAACACAAATGGAAGACTGGAAACAGGCCAATAGCTTTTTTGTTTTTGCTTTCTTGTCTTTTTTCTTTAGATTATCGGAATCTAGACTGGACTTTTTGAGCACGGTGTAGACTAGGTTCTGTTTAAAGCTCTGTGGCATGACACCTGTATTCAAAGAAGTATTTATGATTTCAGTTACTTCGGAGAAATTCCTTTGTTACAGTCAAAACGAAGAGGCGGGGATGTGGATAAGACTGCATGATTTTTTGGGCACTTCAACCATGCCTTTTGTCTCTTGATCTAGATTGTCTGGCTGAAATAATGGACATGGGATGTTGATAAAAGTGATATACAATGAAGGATCAGATTCAGAGCTGAAATTTGTTCGTGTTCATTCTACTTTCTGAAAAAATACTTGCATTTTTTAGGGAGGCATTTGGGTGGAATCTTGTCTGGAATACTTTTAGTTGTTGCACATTCACCTGGCTTTTTTTTGGGCCTCAAAAATCCATTGCTGGTTAAGTCTGTGTTGAGAATATAATTGTCTATGAATAGAGAAACTAGTTTTGGACCAACATCGCTCAGCTTGACTTCGTTTTTATTGGCCTACTTGATTTCAAGGGACATCTAAGTGCTGAAGTTCGATATTGAGCCCAAGGCTTTATCAACATTGTCAGTTACCTGCTGAACTGCAGTGCTGGAATCCGTGTATGCACGCTGTGCTGGTGGGTTGACGTGCACTGACGATGATGCGGATGCTGATGCTATCGACTCCCTCGTTGATCCAAACGACTGAATAAGCATACAGGTCCTCATGGCCTGGTATGGGTCTTTATGTGGAATACGAGACCGATCCTAGAGGCATGTATTCTCTCCGTGGCACTCCACCCTCGAAGGAATCCTGTGGTCTTGAGTTCTGCTTCTGGGGGTCCCTCTCCTGTTGAACAGAAATACAATTTATATACTGAAAGCGTCTCCGGCATCTTCACGGGGATGGTCAGTTTCACTCAACACAAGCAGTACTGGATGATTTGTGGAAACATGGAAACACACCAGCATAACATGATGGAATATGGT
>CM060305.1:151242881-151250381 GCA_030674185.1 Monoplex corrugatus
GGATTAACCAAAAGGCAAAGGGGTTGTTGGCTTTATTGAAAGGATAGGACTTAACTTGAACGATTTTTTTTTGTCTTGCAGCAAAGGTTGTATTTATTGCAACGATTTACCCCCTCACACACACTCCAAGGACTGGCGTCTCTTGCAAAAGGATTGATCTCACTGCACGAGCTGTCTTTATATCGCTAGGATTGTCTTTATTGCTCCAGATTGACCGTACTACCGGCATTGATCAGATTTGAAGGATTGCCAGCTTTTCTACTGAAAGAATGTGTGTTGGCGGCATGCAAGCGACAGTCGGTGTCGTCATCTGCAGGTGGTGAGTGTCGTGTTTGAGTTGAGGGGCGAGGTTCTCTCTCTGCTGCCTCCCACATCTGATGGGGTACACTCCATCCTTCTGGTGACGTCATCAAAGCTGAGAAGATTTTTGTGTGTGTGTGTGTGTGTGGTTCTTCTCAATTAGGGATTTTTTCCCCCCTCAGCTCTGTCTCGAGCCGTAGGACAAAAAGGAAACACTAAACGGTGCGTCCCAGTGCACATACCAGAGTGAAATCACGTCTGGTGTGACCGTAAAAACTCTGAACAGCTAAGGTCAAACGGATGTTTCTCGTTCTTCCAGTGGTGCTTGCGTATTCTCCTAAGTGTCGTTGCGGTTGCCTTGTGCAGTTTGTGGCGAAAAAAGGCATGTGTGCTGTTGCCAAAATTATGTGAAACGGTGATATCTAGTTTTCAAATCCATGGCTTAGATTGAAATTGTGATTAAAAAAGAAAAAAAGAAGAAGAAAAAAAGAAAAGAAAAGAAAAGAAAAGAAAAGAAAAAAAAATAAAAGAAAGAAAATTCACACAAGAAACACCCTGTCAACGAAGTAGACCATGTTGTGAAAAGGTTTTGAACGATTGAAATCTTATGTTGTGAAAAGATTGTCTATGGTCGAAATAATTTTTTTTTTGATGGGAAATGTGAGTAATTGAAATCTTTCTGTGTGTGCATTACAGTGTCATCATGACGTTGTGTCAGTCTGTGAAAAAGAAAGGATGATTCCAGAAGATTATGACAACACTCAGGATACATTTTCACGGGCAGAGTCGGTCAAACGACTGACCATTAGTGATAGTGATTGTAATCCGCCAGACGTGTGGGATCAGACTGTGTTGAGTCCGCATCAGTAACAGCGATAAGCGATAGACGTTTGGGTGCACAAGTGAGAAAGAAAAAAGTAACACGGTTCTAGTTCAAAGTGATATAACCGAACGGGACCTGGAGTACTAAAGACACCGGTGCTGGTACCGTGTTTTTGCCCATCTAGTGAGAGTTACCCACACACTTCCACGTGGATTTCGCCGACCATGCGCCTGCAAGCCATTCTGGTGTTCTTGTACTTGGTGCTCATGTTCCCCACAAATATCATTGGCTTGTGGTGGTGAGTACTCCCTCTTCTTAGCCCTGCTTCTTGAAAATAATCTTTGGTTTACTATAGTAAGTACTTTCTGCCCTTGTTCATACTGATGTGTGATGACCATTGAGTTTACCAAGGTGAGTATTTTCGCCTCTTTTTCCGTGTTACAGTGTCAAAATAACATCGGGTTTAAATGTTGTTTTTGTCTGCTCTTTTTCCAGTTACCTTGTAAGTCTCATCCGTTTAAAATAGAGAATATATTTAGCTTGTCCTTCTGTTCTCGTGCAAACATCGTAGGTTCACAACCGTCTGGTAGTATCTTTTTTTTTTCTATAACTAAAAAAAAAAACCTCATCAATTTGTTGTTCTAAGAATTTCCTTAACTTTGTCTTGATTTCCCGTAATTAATCGTCATTAATTGGCGTGGACAAATTTTGAGACCCCCCCCCCCCCCACTCCTCCATAGTTTTCATCTTATCTGCTTACAACTAATTATCATTCATTGCGGTTGTTAATACTGTACAGTCATCATTCATTTTTTTTCCCACAGATGATATCAACTTTCTGACGTGAGCGCCGTCATGCTCGTTTTCATAAATGTCACTGTATATGTTTGTGATTCCTTTCTGTTGATTTACCAATTTTCTTATAAACAGAACTATACTTGTTTGTCCTAACTTCTTATTAATATTGGCAAACAGGACAAACAAGTATAGTTATGTTTATAAGAAAACTTCTAATTGATATTGGAAAACTGTAGTAGTAGTAGAAAACGTTTTTGGTGTATAGTATGTATTTTCTCTCTCTGTCTTTTTTTTTTGAATGATTTGTTTGTTCTTGGTTTAGAAATATTCTAACTTGTGTATGACGTATGTCTTACCTCTGTTATAATTATATCATGTCGTTTTTGTTCATTTGTTTGTTTGCTTTTTGTTGTTGTTTTTTCTTATAGTTTTTTTTTTGACGAAAACCTCTCTACCACCACTCCACCCCAGCACCATATATTTTTTCCCACACAAAGCTGAACGTTCTTTCGGATCTCCCTTTGAATTTATTGTTTCTTTTTCGTCTGTTTTCTTGAACAAATCACAGTTCTCTTTGACAACAAACAGCAGAGTATTTTTCTCCTCTTTTCTCCACAAACATGATGGTCCTTCTTTAGGTTTTTAACAAATACCACAGCCGTTTTGTTGTACAATTATCTCAGCTTGTTTTTTTTTTTTTTTCATCTATTATTCATTTATCTGTTCATCTGTTTCATATACTTTTTAACAGATGTCAGTGCTCTTGCTTTCCATTGTCTCAGAAATAATTATAAGGGTTTTTGTTATCTTGTAAACTAAACGCCACAGTCCCTTGTACTGTAGTTCCGTCTTTTTTTTATTTGATTTAAACACATATCACTTTGTCTATCTATCTATCTATCTACTATCTATCTATCTATCTATCTATCTATTTCTATCATTCTTACTTCTATCTACTACTATCTATCTATCTTCTGTCTTCTATCATCTACTATCTATCTATCTGTCTGTCTGTCTGTCTGCTATCTATCTATCATTATCTATCTATCTTCTATTATCTATCTATCTATCTATCTATCTGTCTCTATCTGTCTATCTATCTCTATCTATCTATCTATCTATCTATCTGTCTATCTATCTATCTATCGTATCTATCTATCATATCTATCTATCTATCTGTCTATCTATCTATTGTATATTGTCTGCCTATCTATCTATCATTATTTTTTCTTTGTCTTCTTATCTATCTATCTATCTGCTATCTATCTATCTATCTATCTATCTATCTGTCTGTCAATTATTTCATATTATCTGCATATGTCTATTATATCCTAAATCACATCACTGTTTCGTCTATGTGTCCTACAAATACATGTCAGCACATACATAGCATAGATCCCAGAAACTTAACTGAATACACACTTAAATATGCTTTTACGATATTCTAATATATCCAAACACACACTGCGAGTGCACAAACACACACACACACACAACACACACAAACACACACACAACACACACAACACACACACACACACCAACAACACAACCACACACAACACACACACAACACACACACACACACAACACACTCAGCGCTTGTGGTGGTGTGTATTCATTGTCTTCAACTGTTTTCTTACATACGGTGGAAGTGAATACATTATTACCTATATTGGATACAAGTAACAAGCCATTTTTTCTTCTGCTTTTTTTGTGGACGTAAAACGCTGGAGTAATATTAAAGTACTCAATAATGTTTTTCTTACATGGCATTACTCTTTGATCCGTGATGATTTGTTGTTGTTATTGTTTTTATTGTTGTTTTGTTCTTATTGTTGTCGTTGTTGTTGTTGTTGTTGATTGGCTGCTCATAAGTTTCCTCGCTTTACGATGGAAATTCCGTATTGATTATTGGTCTTAGTTGTTGTCACTGGTCTGAGTGTCTTATGGTGGTAAGTATAATGCTTGTCGAATTTGTTGAATTTGTAAGCTACTTCCAAAACTTCTTGTTTGTTTGTTTGTGTGTTTGTTAATTTTTTTTCCTCGTGAAAAACAGGTTTGTATGCTGAGTACCCAAGAATAAGTACATAATTGCTGGAATCGGTTGATTAATTGACAGGTTGGTGGGTCGGTCGATTGGTAGGTTACCTGGTAGGTTGGTTGGTAGATTGGTTGGTTGGTTGGATGGTTGTGGTTGATTCATTGGTTGGTTTGTTAAATGATTGATTTGAATTGATTGATTGACTGATTGATTGAGCTGACTGATTGCTTGATTGGTGTATTAGATTACTTATCTTACTTATTATTTGTTTTATCTTCAATGGACGAAAATACAGGGGAAACAAATATTCTGCAATTTCACAGAGACTGAAGGATCAGACAGCAGAGAAAAGATGAAAAGAGGAGGAAACAGAAGAAGAAGAAGAAGAAGAAGAAGAAAAGAGGGAGGGAGAAAGAGAGAATGTGTGTGTGTGTGTGTGCGTGCGTATGTGTGTGTATGCGTGTGTGTGTGTGTGTGTGTGTGTGGGTGTGTGTGTGCGTGTGTGTGTGTATGTGTGTGTGTGCGTGCGCGCGTGTGTTTAAGAGAGATAGAGAGAGAGAGAGAGAGAGAGAGAGAGAGAAGAGTCTTGCGTAAACAAATCTGGGGAATGTCACTGTTAATGTTAATATTCCTGTAGCTTAATTTTCTTAATCACAAGTGGTGACAATAACGGATGAGCAAACAAACAAACAAACAACAAACAAACAAACAAACAAATAAACAAACAAACAAACAAACAAACAAACAAAGTAAAACGAAAAAGTAAAAGTAATCTACAAGGACGACAAGAACATTAATAACTACTTTCGCCCTCAACACGTGTCATTATCGTCGCATAAAAATGGACTTATTGGACGTGCCAAAAGGAGCACAAATAAACAAGCTAATAAACAATTTCTTGGTCGAATAATTCGTCACTTATTAAATAGTTAACATCCCAAATTGCAATGAAAAATTAAAATGATAATAAATGGAGGAACATAGAAGACAAGAAAAACATGAAATATTCAGAGTAATTATGCATATACAACAAAACAAAATTTGATAATGAATGAAATGTGCATGCGTGTATTTGTTGTTGTTTTTTTATGTGCGTGTGATATTCAAAAAGGCAACAACATCAACAGCAACGACAACAATAACAACAACAACGATTAATGATAATAATAATAATTATAATAATAATAATAATAATGATAATAACACTAGGCGAGATGAATTGGAGCATTCGGGAAAACCCCCCATAAAAGACAATGTCTGCAGGGAAAAAAACGACACGGGGAAAGAAAAAACGACACACACACACACACACACACACACACACACACACACACACACACACACACACACACACACACACACACACACACACACACACACACACACACACACACAAACACACACACACGCACACAAATTGATCTCACAATCGTATATAATTCAACGCAATGATACTTTTAAAAGACAAAAGACGTCCCACCCATTACTATAAATACACTCATCATGCACATTCAGGATTCTGTAAACGAAAACTGAAATTTAAAAAAATCTGTAAAAAAAAAGTCAACGATTCAGAGGACATCGAAGGCAATGGTAGTCTGGTCTTTAATCGACTACAAATTTAAACATAACTAAGGACACTAAAACATGTATAAAAACGGACCTAAATTACCTAAAACTGCTTCCCTATATCTCACTATCCTATAGCCAAAAATGCATTTAACACATCCACCCAATCATTAGCCCTTAGAGAAAGTACTGATAATCTTGCCCGTAAGGTCAGCTTATAGAAGCATGAAAACATGAAGACACCCACAGCATGCGCGGCCGGCCCACCGATGACGGTATATGCAGACTATGCAGCAACATACTGCTTGCACGGTGTGGGCAAAGCGACATGCATACACGCGTTTCAGAAGAAAAATTCGGCACTCTTAATAAAAGAACGGAGAGATTATCAAAGTTGTGAAGATATCAAGAACCAACTGACACGATGATAAGGATTGTGACATAACACCGACGTAACAGGTGTTAATATTTAAAAGGTGTGTGAAATGGGGGTGGGGATGGGTGATAGTGTGTATTGGCTATTTTCTGCACGTTTCAATATTTCAGTAGTATTGAGCGAGCGAGGTGGTTTTTGAAGTGTTAGTACCGGCATTACTTCGTCTTTATCAGTTTAATTAATGTGTTTCGATAAAACGTACTTCTCTGTACTGTCTGTGTAGCAAAGACTTAGCCGTAAGACAGGTTATGTGGGATCTAATGCTACTATCTTTGAGCAATAACCTGTTTGACGTTTCAAAAAATTCGTTTCGTTGTTTGTCTGTCTCTGTCTTCTGTCTTCTGTCTGTCTCTGTCTGTCTGTCTGTCTGTCTCTGATGCTGTGTTCTTGTCTCTGTGTCTCTGTCGTCTGTCTCTGTCTGTTGTCTCTGTCTGCTCTCTGTCTCTCTGTGTCAATATGTCAACCAGAGTACATTAACCTGGTAATCCAGTTAATCTTCAAAAACTGCTATCTAAATGTGACGTGTTTGTATTGTATAAAAATGATGTACAACCTCCCTTGCTGGGAATGGTTGACGAGGAAATCTCCCAACGACTGACAATGTGTGTTGTTTTGTAATACGATGAAAAATGAACCTGTTCAAGTATCTGTTGCATTATAAACCTTATTCACAGCAGATTGTCTGTAGATTCTGTGTCTGCCTTTAGTGTCTCCCACAAGATTCTATAACTAAAGTCTGAGTCTTGGAATCTTGTATGATGCTTTCTAGACTTTGCGCAGGTTGATAAATCTTGACGTACGCAAATATTTCATTCTGGAGTTATGAAGATGATCGTGAAGCAGTCTAAGTATTCTCTGTCTTCTGTCTGTCTGTCTGTCTATCTCCCCCGTCTCTCTGTCTCTCTCTCTCCCTTTCACACACACACACACACACCACACACACACACACACCACACACACACACACACACACACCATCACACCACACACACACAACACCACACGCACAGGCGCACACACGACGCACACACACACAACACAATGCACACATGCATACAAACGCACATACATGCGCATACACACATATAGATGCATAGATGTGCGCACACGCGCATACACACACGCAGGATCGCTCGTCCACTCGCGCGCACACACGCTTGTGCCCACCCCCGCCCTCATCCATACATATAAACGCATGCACACATGGGTGCCAACATGCGCGCCCCTCCCTGTCCCACGCACGCACACTACACTAACACGCACACACGCACACATGCACACATCCAGGATCGGTAGACAGAAAGCTTTATCACGTTTTTAGTGTGCACATCTTTCTTTTGGATTTCTTATTGTTCTTTATTAACATCGTTGTTTATACGAGTGATAAACAATATAAACTCATGCACCTATTGGTTTGAATAATAACAATGATAATAATAACAACAATGATAATGATATATAAATAATAATAAATAATATAAAATAATATTATTAATAATAATAATAATGATGATGATGATGATGATGATGA
>CM060305.1:151255381-151262881 GCA_030674185.1 Monoplex corrugatus
ACATATATGGTCATAAATATATACATATCTGAATGATCACACAATGTCGCACGATAAGCAGTTAGAAGTGGAAGACCATATCAGTGGAGGAGCAATTCTGATATCAACAATGGAAAGTCTGGGTTAGCAGGTTAGTCTTTGACTGTCAGCTGAGTCTTTGACTGTCAGCTGAAATAAGAATGGGTCTACAAGGGTCTCAGATCAGTGGTAGTGAATAAATTGACTGCTTATCACTATACTTTTGCTTTCTAATAACAAACACTTTGGGAAAAAAAATGAAGCTAGACATATGACTCCAGCAACTTTGTTTAGCTTAGGCTAGGCAAGGTCCTCAGGACCTGGCCAGCTCATGGGTTCATGTACAGGCTTAAAGCTTGTGCCATGATCACCATACACATGGCACCTGTGACGGTTAGTGCATATGGAATTCGTTTCAAGCGCGGAGATGTCTTGAGAAACTGAAACTGAAACTGAAACTCAGATCAGCTGTTTGTGAGTAAATCAAGTGCTTATCGCTAAACTTTTGATTTCTAATAACAAACACCTTTTGAGACAAAAAAAAATCTGGGTGAATGACCCAACAACTTCGTTTAGCTTATACATTCTGGCAAGTTTCTGAAAGCTTTCAACGAGGCATAGCTACGAGGCGATAACAGCCAAGCGTGTGAGATAGAGCTGGTTGCCTGTCTCCCTACCTCCCTTCCTGTCTATGTCTATATCATCCATCCATCCACCTATCAATCTATCGACCACAGCAACAAAAACTACTAGTAGCAGCTACAAGTAAATTACCAGCTGATTAGAAATCTCTGTCGTCGTTACACGCGTTACGCTCCGTCGACCTCTAGAGGTAGGTAAAGCTGGGTTATGGCCCCTGGAGGCCCAGGGACCCAGACCAGACACTGGAATGTGAACCGACGTGCTATAATTTATACACAGCCGTTAATACTCATCAGAGAACGACACTTCCTCTCCTACTACTATCCGCCCTCCCTTCCTCTTCTTCTTCTTCTTCTTGTTCCTTCCTAGGACTTTTTCTTGTGGTTTTCCCTTCGTCCTGGCCACCTATCAATCTCCCTTGAAGCGAGAAAAGGTCAAGGTTGATTAATAATCACTAATCACCTCCAGTTTTATGATACATTTAGGCGTTTAGCCTTCCTCGTCATCTTCCAAACCCTCGCCTTTCTTGAGGGCTAGATGTAGTGTTAAAAAAAAAAAAAGCACGGCAAATGCTCACATATTACCCTCGTAAATAAACAGAAATGTTATCTTATCTTATCTTTCTCTCAAGTCAACTTTGTATTTCACACCCCTTGATAGAGGGCTATGACCTAAATGAATAAATCAACCAAGTTAGAAATTCTCTCTCTCTCTCTCTTTTTCTCTCTCTCTGTATTGCTATTAGTTAACGTGTGTCTGCCTTTATTTCTTATGCTTTTTTTTTTAAAGCGCTTGAAGACTGCCATAAAGAAGTCAATATTCTATAGTAATTCATTTTACTAACTTTCTTGACATTGCATGTGTTAGGCTCGTCTGATTTCATCATAGCGTACAACAGTTCTGTTTATGTTCCACACACATCTTCTAGCACTTATCAGGCAGAACATTCTAGAGCCTAAGCGTTGACAAGCTCTTGAGAGAGAGAGAGAAAGAGGGGGGGGGGGTATGATGTAGGGGGCGGAATGAGAAGGGGATAAGGGACTCCTATGAAACACCTGATCAGCTCAGGTGTATTTATTTCTGTATGTTTAATGATACATTTGTGTTGCGTTTTTAAGTAGACATAAGAATGATATACGTTTGTTGCCAGCCCAGTGTACGCACGTTTAAATTTATGAATTTCCGAATGGCTTGATTGAGGATTAATGAACTGAATTGAATAATTGAATTGAACAGAGAGAGAGAGAGAGAGAAAGAGAGAGGAAGAGGGAGAGAGAGAGAGAGAAGAGAGAGGAGAGAGACAGAAGAGGAGAGAGAGAGAAGGAGAGGACAGAGAGAGAGAGAAGAGAAGAGAGAGGAGAGGAGAGAGAAAGGACGAGAGAAGAGAGAGGAGAGGGAGAGAGAGAGAGAGAGAGAGAGAAAGAAGAAGAGAGAGAGAGAAAGAGAGAGAGGAGGAGGAGAGAGAGAGAAAGAGAGAGAGAAGAAAGAAAGAGGAGAGAGAGAGAGAGAGAGAGAGAGAGAGAGAGAATTTCATCACGACAATGACTGGAGCTTTAAGACAGGCAGCAGAAAGACCAGTTTCATGCAGAGGGCAAGAACTGTGCTCGGGGGACGTGTCAGATCTTTTTTTTGTTTTTTTGTTTTTTGTTTTTGATTTTTGTTTTAGAGATCAGAGTTTTTTCCCACAAAGCTTTGTGGGAGAGTACAGGGAAGTGTCAGATCTTACTTCAATCAACAGCTCTATCAATTAAGACAGCTAACTTGTTTCACGGCCACCCAGGCCAGTTTGTGATATTGCGGACTGGGACTGAACGCGAGGTATCAGATCTCTAATGCCCACGGCCGTATCAAAATATTAATAACCAACCAGTCCGCTTGACCTGGGAGATAGAAAAGGCTCTCCAGTCTTTACCCACCAGGCGGAGGCATCTCAGGTGATCAGAACCAGGACCTTCCGATTGGAGGTCTGACGTCCATCACCACCACCACCTTACACACACACTTAAGTCGAGGTGATCATACCCAGGACCTTTCTAATGGAGGTCTACGTCCCCCCTCCCCCCACCCCACACACACACACTCTCAACTCGAGGTGATCATACCCAGGACCTTCGGAATGGAGGTCTGACGTCCCCCCCCCCACCCATCCCGCACACACTTAACCCGAGGTGATCATACCCAGGACCTTTCGAATGGACGTCTGGCTTTCCCCCCCCCCCCCCCTCCCCACTTGGCTCGCTCACCCGTCGTGTGATTTATCTGAACAACGGTAACAGTGAGTTTGTAATAATGTTCAGTCTAGCTATGAAACAGACTGGCTGGTTTAACTGATAGAGCCGTTGATTTAAGATCTGACGTTTCGAATTCGATCCTTGCCCTCTGTGTAAACCTGACCTTTCTGCTTGACCATCGTTTTAGCTCCAGTCATTCTGGTTGTGTCGGATAAGCATTTCATAGATGTGCCTTAACCCTTTGACTCTCGCATCCTACCAACCAACTGCATTTAGTTAACCTTTTGACTCTCTCACCCTATCCTCCAGCTTCCTGTAGGAAGCTGGTGGATAGGGTGAGGGTCAAAGGGCACTAGAAGGAGAACAGTTATAATACGTTTTCATATATATATCCAGTTCTTGTATGTTGTATTGAGACTGTGCATACACAATCAACACGACTACATAGTGTGTTGTACTGATGCAGTGGAAGATACAGGCAAGCTAGTTGCTCTTCTGTGGATCAGTGAATCGGATGGGCGAAACTTTACGTGGGGTATACGTAATTTATTTCTGTAAATCATCTTATAATGCTTTTCTTTAAACTCATTTGTACTCACTGCACATTACACATAATCGGACATTGAAGCAGAGCATGGAGAACTCAAGCTGTCAGGCGAGCTGAGCACATTCCGGTATGTTCTTGCACAGTCTGCATCTTTGATGAGCGTGCATACTGGACGCTTTCATTTTTCCATAAGCCAGCCACTGACATGATTTACGAGATCTTTCACGTGCATATTCACAAAACATTGAAAAATAGCTTGTTTGTGAAAGATCCTTTGGAGTAATATAAACGCAACGTTTCGTGCTCAGGCCCTTCGTCAAGTCTTTGACAAAGGGCCTGGGCCCGAAACGTTGTGCCTATATTACTCCAAACGATCTTTCACAAACAAGCTATTTTTCAATGTTTTGTGTTTTACCTTCCAGCGGTCTTATTTTGTTTTTACGTGCATATTTAGTTTTCTGCATACACATAGACACGAATGGGGTTTAAGAACTGGCAGATCTGCATACATGTTGACTTGAGAGATTGGAAAAATCTCCCATCTTCTACCTACCGGGCGGTGGTGTCCAAGCGGATTAAACCCAGGACCTTCCCAGTGAAAATACAACGGTTATCCACTTGAATACCGCGGCCCATATTGACGCAGTTGAAGACACAGGCACCTAGCTTCTCTTCTGTGGATTAGTGAATGGGTTGGGGGATTCTTTCAAAAAGGGTAACCCTTGTGTTTAGAATATTCAATTCTGAAACCCCAGGTCAAGTTAAGTCGTCATGTCTAGTAAACTTTATTCTGTCCTGACCAACACCGCATGTGTCTGTATATATCGGACCTGATTGACGTCAGGGTACTTTGAAATAGTAAACGTAGAGCATAGCCCTGCCACGCAGTCTCTAAGGCGCAGATGGAACTCCATGACATCATGATTATCGTCCCCATCGTCACCTGTAGTCTTGTTCAGGAAATTACTAAAATTCCCGTTGGCGCATCCGTAAAGTGATAGTCATTTTATGAAATGATTTGAAACCATGCTTGTTTAACAACCGTGTCTCCTCAGGGACAGGAAAAGTAAGGCATGAAGATAAGGGATGTATATATATATATATATATATATATAATAATATATATATGATAGATAGATACATAGATAGATAGATAGATAGATAGACAGATACATAGATAGATAGATAGATAGATAGATAGACAGATAAATAGATAGATAGATGGATAGATAGATAGATAGATAGATATAGATAGATAGCTGGCTAGCTAGCTAGATGGAAGGATGGAAGGATGGATGGATGGATAGATAAAGATAGATAGATAGATAGATAGACAGATATATAAGACAAATGTATATATATGAATATATATATATATATATATGTGTGTGTGTGTGTACACAGAGAGAGAGGGAGAGACAGACAGAGAGAGACAGAGAGAGACAGAGAGACAGAAACACAGAGACACAGACAGACAGACAGACAGACAGACAGAAACACAGACAGAGAGATACATAGAAAGATAGATACGTTGCTGTACAGTCAGCATAGCATACTTTGTCTTCGGTGGGTGTGCTTGCCGGTTATTTTCGTATTTCCAATAAGCCAATGGACAGTGACATGACATACAAGATCTTCAAAGTACGCACTTAATAGCCTGCGTGCGTATACAGACGAAGGGGGTTTAGGCACCAACAGGTTTGCAAAGAGACATTGATCTGGGAGATCAGAAAAATAAAACCCATCTCCAACCTTAACCCATCAAGCAGGACGTATCCAGAACAGAATCGAACCCAAGACCTTCTCGCTGAAAGTCTGACGAAGTCTTACCCACTTGACTACTGACGCCCGTCAGTCTAACACTAACACTAACACCTCGTTCCCCTCAACAACCCACTCTGCTCACGGAAAAACCTGTTACTCGTTCGTATGTAGCCTACCTTTGCTACGTAAGCCCCGAGGCAGCGAAGTCATTTGGTGAATTCATTTGAAGCCTAACATGTATGATCTCTCCTCATCAATCGTGCAATGACCTTGAACACTGACCTATCTCTCTCCCACTGAACACGGTGTCCACAGTCAACTTGGGGTCAGCCACTTTTGCCAGCGCGCACTTTAACCTCGCGGTGACACGGACTCTGGTTTGTCTAGTTCTCTGTTTGTCTGTCTGTCTGCTTGTCTGTCTGTCTTCTGTTTGTCTGTCTTCTGTCTATCTGTCTTTCTGTCAGTCTGCTGCCTGTCTGTCATCTGTCTGTCTGTCTGAGTCTACCGCGCATCGTTGGAGAACAAATAAAATAAATAAAAATAAAGAAATAAAGAAATGAATAAATAAATACGTACATGAATGAATGAATGAATAAAGACAAACAAACAAACAAATAATAAAAAATAATAATAAATAAATAAATAAATAAAATAATAAACAAATAATAAATAATAATGAATAAAAAAATAAATAATGAATAATAAATAAATAAATAAATAAATAAATAAACAAATAAAATAAATAACCAGTGCTGACTTTAGTACTTGGATGTAAAGTAGAAGAATGTGTGTGTGCGTGTGTGGGTGTGGTGTAATGTGGGCGTGTAATATGTGTGTGCGGGTGTGGGTGTAACATGGTGCACGGGGATGGGGGGGGAGAAGGAAGACACGAGAGAGTGCAGGGGAGGGATGGGGGGGAGGGAGAGGGTGGAATCCCCAACTTGTCCTTGGATGGAACTCTGAAATATTCACACCATTCCTAGACACACTAACCCCCTGGCCACAAAGGGAACTCGACGTAGTTCGGTTCAGAGATTAGAACATGTCGTAAGACTTTATTTTTCTTTTTCCTTTTTTTGTTGTTTTAAAAGTTTCTTATTTTCAGTCACTTTCTCCCCTCTTACCACCCCTCCCCTCCTTCTCCCCCTCCCGGCCCCACCCCACCCCCTCGCACACACGCTTCCGATCTGTTTTTCTTCCTTTCTGAAAGAAGGTCAGGGGAAGCCCTAGGAGGACGAGAGAGGAACTCTAATCTTTGCATCCGTCAGCATTCGAGCGGCATTTAAGATAAAGGCATTTTTGAGGCAATGGGTCTACCTTACTTATATACCAGCATCCAAGATGTATAATTATGTTTAATGTAGACTTGCAGCAAGTGATTACTTCGCATTTTGTGCGAGTCTGTCTTATTCTATGCAGACTTCAAATTAGCTTTCTTAATTAAAGTGCACGTACATCTTATATTACATTTCATCGTATTATTTAAGCAATCTGTATAATGTTTGCATCGTCCTATTCAATTTACGTAAAACTTTGTATATTTTGTTGTCAAATCATCTCGCAGTTTTGTACAAGATGTATGTATGTATGTATGTAGGTAAGTATGTATGTATGTATGTATGTATGTATGTATGTATGTATGTATGTATGTATGTATGTATGTATGCATGTATATATGTATGTATGAATTATGTATGTCTGTTTGTCTGTATGTATGTAAGTATAATTATATGTATGTATGTGTGCATACCTGCATGTGTATGATGCAAACTGACATTGACAAGAGGTCTGTTCACTAATGGTGTATAACAGTCTTGGTTGCTATCTTGATTGCTCTGAAACACTTGTGTCCATAATTAGTCTTTCTCTGCATATGCTTCTCTAGTCACTTACAGAGAATAAAACTTTCTTAAAGCTTATTCATTTGACCATTATGTCATCAATGTAGGGGCATCAAATGAACTGAAAATCTGCAAGAAATTCTTCGTTATAATATTGAAATGTGAGAATACCTGAATACTTGTTCAAGATTTGTTTTCTTCTACTTTTTCTTTTACCTTTTCTTCTTCTTCTTTTTCTTTCTACCCCCCCCCCCCCCCCCCCCCCAAATCTTCACTTCTGAAAGCAAACAAACAAACAAACAGGCAGTCACAAACAAAACAGAACAAAACAAAACAAAACAAAACAAAACAAACAACACGGAACAAAACCAAACCCAGAGAAGACAGAGCTTTATACACACACACACACACACACACACACACACACACACCGTAAGACTGCCGTCTATCGGAAGAG
>CM060305.1:151265381-151275381 GCA_030674185.1 Monoplex corrugatus
ACACAAACCACACATACAGATCGTTCTATTTGTTATTCACACTATAGTACTCTTCCCTCCCTCCCCCTCTCTCTCTCTATTTCTCTCTCCCCTCCCCTTCGCGTTTTATGTCTGTCCTCTGTCTGGTTGTCAAAGAGATTGAAAAAAAAAGAGGACAACAAACAACGACAACACAACAACAAGAAAATCTGCAGAACAAGTTTTACATTACAGTGATTGCCTTTCTTTCATCGTTCCTTTATTTCTGTATTTCTTCCTGTCTTCCTTTTTTTTTTTTAAAATGATTTTTATTCTGTAAAAGACATTGAAAAAGACAGTCCAACGAGGGACACCATGGGCACCAACATTTCCACTACAGTAACTGCTCTTGCTTGTCTTTCTCATTTTATTTTCCCAATTTTGAGTAATAAAAGAACTCATTATATTAGCTTGTAATGTATTGTATTGTGTAATTATTGTATTGTATTGTATTAAGTTGTATTGTGTGGTATTGTCTTGGCTTGTATTGTATTGTATTGTCTAGTATAGCATTGCATTGTATTGTATTGTCTTCTTAGCTTTCCTTTAAGAGACATTGGAAAAAAATACCCCAAACTTAAACAGCTCAACGTTGTATTACACTACAGCGACTACTCCTTCGGGATGTCTTTCTTTAATGCGTGTGTGTGTGTGGAGCGGGTGAGGTGGGGGTGGAGGGGTGACTAGATGTAAGGAAGGGGAGGGGGCGTGTGTGTTTGCATGTGTGTGTGTGTGTGTGTGTGTGGATGTGTGCGCGTGCATGCGTGCCCATGTGTTATAAAGGACGTTGAATGAGAAAAGAGAAAAGAAAAAAAAAAAAAAAGACACCCACACGAGAAAGACACCCTTGTACCACACCATCGTTTGCACCGTAGTGACTTCAGCGTTGAAGGAAGACAGGGGAGTTAATCCTCGTCCCGAGTTCTCTCCCTTCCTGCCCTTTTTTTTTTTTTTTTTCGAACATGAAAAGAAAGGGCGCGCTGGGCTTTGTTTTGCCCCCCTTGGTTGCTAGGGGGCATTACTCGTGTGTACTTTCCGATTAGCGGTGCCCAGCTGGCGCCTCGTCCTTCTTTAGGTCTTACCCATCATCTCTTCATGTCTTGTTGCCCCAACTTCCAAGTCTTTCTCTTCTTCTTCTTCTCTTTTTCTTTTTTCTTCTTCTTCTTCTTCTTTCTCAAGTCTTGTTTTAATACAACGTGGGGACGAAGACAAGAGTGTTGGAAAACACACCGTTGTAGAACAGTGAAGCGCGCACGTGGCGCGCGCGTGCAGACGTCAGGCTATTTCCGTTTTGTTATGATAACCTTTATGACCTTTTGTTCTGTACACGTGAAATTATGTCACGCCAGTGCTAAGTCTGGACCCGTCGACATTGACTGGTTGGCTGTATTTTCAAAAAAAGACAACAAAAATCTTCGTGTTTTAAGTTTCATTGCCGAGTATTTTCATTCATCTTGGGACAGTCCCTCCTTTCACTAACAACCCCACGACAATCACCAAGATGAGTATTAAGAAAAAGTTCTCTGACCTAGAAAAGAAGAAGAGAAGAAGAGAAAGATGAGAAGAAGAAGAGAAGAAAGAAGAAGAGAGGAAGAAGGAAGAAGAAGAAAAAGAAGAAGAAGAAGAAGAGGAGAAGAGGAAGAGGGAGAGAAAGAAAAGAGAAGAAGAAGTAGAGAAAAGAAGAAGAAAAAAAGAAGAAGAAGAAGAAGAAGAAAAAAAAGCGACAACAACAACAATAACAAAATAAAAACAAAAACAAAGAAACAAACCACCACCACACCACCTCCACCACCACCACACTACACACCACCACACCACGTTAAATAACCCCCAAAAAAAAAAAGCATGGTTAAGCCAGCCTAACAATTTCCCTTTTCGTACACAAATCATTGCAGAAATTCTATGCTTTTACACTTCTCAAAGTCACTTTGACCGTAAAGGAAGCTTCAGAAGAAATGAAACACGATGTGAAGCGAGGAAAATGGTAGATTCCCACCAGAGTGAAAACGGAATGTTGTATATTTATCGTCAGTAGGTTCTGAAAAAGTGCTATGCACATAGCTTATTCAATAAGTGCTGATTTTATTCACTGTTTTGACCCGTACGATCTTGACCATGACGCCGTGATTTCAAACTGATGTATTCGCCACTCCTCAACGATCTACACATCTGACTCAAATTTGTTGGAGATCCATCCAGAAACAGCTTGAAAATCTTTTTGACCCATTTTTCTCATAGTCACGCACCGCGTGCGCATGCGCGCGCGCGCACACACACACACAGCGCGCGCGCGCACACAGCACACAGCACGCACGCACGCAGCACACACACACACACACACATGTATACGTATCACTTGACAGACAGACATACACACACCACCCTCCGGTCAATATGAAGGCGTCTCTGTTTTTCGTTTGCTGCTTTGTTGATTTAAAATTTGTTAAGTGTTATCGGGGGTTGGGGGTGTGGAGGTGGGGATTGGGGTGGGGGTGGGGGGGGGGGGAGGAACCTCGTAGCCAACAGTGATCACTGCCACAATCTCTAGATTGATTATTGAGAAACATTTTACGACCTTTTAGAGGGGAATGGGTGAGGCGTGCTTAGAATTCCACACTGTGTGCTGAAGAGGCGGTGGTGATGGTGATGACGATGATGGTGATGATAATGATGATGACGAAGACGACGACGATGATGATGATGGTGTGTGATGATGATGATGATGATGATGATACTGTGGTGATAGTGATGATGATGGGGATGATGATAATGATCATGATCATGAAGATGATGATTCTGATGATGATAATGATTATGATGAGTTTTTTTTCTCTTTTGTTTTGTTTTTTGTTTGTTTTGTTTTGTTTTTTGTTTTGTTTATATCGCTTTTACGTCGTCTAAACCCCCTCAGCAGTTACAGAGTGTGGGATAATTTTTCATAATGCTAATGATGATGCATGACAATGAGTGAAAATGATAATCATGATGCTATGGAATTTTTTTCTGAACTGAGAATGCGTTACAAGGCCGTTATCCACAATTCCTTTATGATATATCCTGGCATCAACGGGGCCTGAGAAAAATAATGCTAATGATGATTATGGATGATGATGTCAAAGACATAATCGAAGAGAACTTTTCTGTATTTCATATCATCAGCATAACAAAGAGACAAACAAAGTACCGGTAACAAACAGACGATTATGACAAAGCCAGCGACGAGTACGACGATGACGATTAGGATGATGATGATTTTCAAGGTGAAAATGATGAGGAAACATAGTGAACTACAACGACGACGACGGACAACGATGACGATGACGATATGATGATTTTTCAGGGAGAAAATGGTGATAAAGTAGGAGCGATAAGGATGACGATGAAGAGGATAAAACAGATGAAAGAGGATGATCAGGCTATAATATATGCGCTGTTGACAGTCTTTGAACAGCAAAGTGTCATCTCTTAACTATGTCCATCAAGTTGGAGAGGAATTCCCTTCTGGCGACGTCAACACATTAGACTTGTATCGCTAGTTTTATGTTCGAGACGTGTGTGTGTGTGTGTGGTGTTGTGTGTGTGTGTGTGTGTGTGTTGTGTGTGTGTGTGTGTGTGTGTGTGTGTGTGTGTGTGGTGTGTTGTGTATGTATGGCGCTGTGTTGTGTAGTGATGCTCTGTGTGTAGCTGTGCGTGGTGTGTGTGTGTGTGTGTGTGTGTGTGTGTGTGTGTGTCGTGTGTGTGTGTGCGTGTGTATGTGTTGTGCTGTGTCTGTGTGTGTGTGTGGTGTGTGTGTGTTGTGTCTGGCGTGTGTCTGTGTTTGTATGTGTGTGGTGTGTGTGTTGTAGTGTGTGTGTGTGTGTGTGTGTGTGTGTAAGTGTGTGGCGCTGTGTGTATGTATGTGTGTGTGTGTGTCGCTGTGTGTGTGTGTCTATGTGTCTGTGTCAGTGTATGATTGCAGCTAAGATAACAACAACAACAACAAATATATAATAATAATAATAATAATAATAATAATAATAATAATAATAATAATAATAATAATAATAATAATAATAATAATAATAAAACAATATAATGAATTTACACGTGAAAAACTCTGAATGGCGATGAAATAATTTGCGAACAATCATAACAATATATGCGTGTATGTGTGTGTGTGTGTATGTGAGTTCCTCACCTTATCATCTAGTCAAATAGGTGAGATCAAACAGAGAAAATTATAAGTAATAAAGAATAATTGAAAACGGAAAAAAAAAAAAAAAATAAGGAGTGAAAAATGCGGATGGCGACAAAGTAATTTCCAAACAACTATTAGAGTGCGCCCGCACGCACACCGTGCGCGTGTGTGCGGTGATGTTACGTGTGTACGCGCATTGGTGTATGTGCACACGTACGTGTGGGTCTATGTGTCCATGGTCAGCCAGTCATAGGTTTAGTGTCTGTTATTGATCTGATTTCGTGGTAATGAATTTTAGAAAGATTTTAATTTCTTTTTCTTTGTGTTTTTTCCTTCTTGTTTTTTCCCTTGTGTGTGTCTACATATTTATATATCTATCTATCTATCTATCTATCTATCTACCTATCTATCTATCTATCTATCTATCTATCTATCTATCTATCTGTCTGTCTGTTTGTCTGTCTGTCTGTCTGTCTATCCTATCTATCTATCTGTCTGTCTTTCTATCTATCTATCTATCCGTCTATCTATCTATCTGTCGTCGTCTATCTATCTATCTTCTGTCTGTCTATCTATCTATCTTGTCTGTCTATCTATCTATCTATCTATCTAGCTGTCTATCTGTCTATCTGTCTATCTATCTATCTAGCTGTCTATCTTTTATCTATCTATCTATCTGTCTATCTATCTATCTATCTATCCATCCATCTATGTATCCATCCATCCATCCATCTATCTGCCTATCTGTGTATGTGTGTGTGTGCGCACGTATATGTGTCTACTATTTTCTTTATTGCAAATTAAAGGAAATTAAAAGATCTGTTACACACGGATTATTCCATATGCCCCAATGAACTATTGAAAATGGATGCTTGTGTTTTGAATGAAACAATAGACAAAGAGTTTCCTCCAATATGAAGTGTGCACTTGGCATATAATTAAACCCATAGCAACGAAAAGTTTACGTTCAGGTTAGTACTTTAGAAAAATTGTGTTTACTACATAGATAACAATATTTACATTAAAACACACATGCGTGGTTAGATAACAATGTTTACATAAAAACACATGCGTGGTGCTTCATTCGGTGACATGTTCTAAACGTGGACAGCACATTAATCAAGTTCTGCACAGAAATTCCGTTATGGCAATATAGTACGTTACGGTAAGAAACGATGTATGATAACATACGATGATGCATTCTAAAATACGATACGATGCCACACAGTAGGAACATTTAAACCTACTTCTTCCAAAATCAGAAGTTGGAGTTTGTTCTAGAGGGATTCGTCGCATTCTGACTCGGAAATGGAATGGAGAATGAAGGGGTAGAAAGAAAATTGCTATCCGATTCTGGAATCAACTCCAAGACTTGCTATGTCCTAATCCATGGCTATCACTTACTTACTGAAGCATACTGCCTATTATGCCACTGATATGTGAGGCAGCAACAAAGTCACACTACACCTGTTCTTTTATATATCATCCTCTATATGGTACCCCAGGTGTGTTTCGGGGCTTTAAGTTGTCCTTCAACTGTTCGTCGCTTGGTGTTCTTGGGTCCTCCTTTCTTACGTTTTCCGTCTGTGTGTCCAGTGAAGAGCAGCTCGGGTGCTGCTATCCTGCTCTGTTACGATGACTTGCCCAATCCATCCACATCAGCTTTTCCTGACAGTGGTATACATATCATACTCTTTTGACTGTGTTAAGCAAATAGTTGTTGGTTGGGGATGATACTGAGCCAGAAGATTTGTACGATTCTTTGTAGGTTCCTTGAGTGAAAGGTTGATAACTCACCGCTATATTCCATGATAAATCTCATCATTGCTGTCGTTCTTTGTATTCTCATAAGTGATGAAATGCAATGAGAAGAGAAACCTACAGAAGAGATATCTTTCGCTTCTTGTTAACCCAGCAAAACCTAGTTTTTAGCCACCTTCAGAAGCTGAGAAGACTTGAGTGGAACACCAGGTACCGGTACACAAACCAGTATCTGTTGCAGTCATCACCACTCGCAGACGACAGTCGATCATTTTTCAATCAACTTACGGAGAGAGAAAAAACCAAGAAGAAAAGAAAAAAAAAGAAAGAAGAGAAAGAAAGAAAGGAAGGAAGACAGAAAGAAAGAAAGAAAAAAAAGAAAAAAAAAGAAGAGACCAGGTTAAGTTGAGAAGAGGACAGTGTGTGTGTGTGTGTGTGGCGCGCGCGCGCGCGGCGCGCGTGTGTGTGTGTGTGTGTGTGTGTGTGGTGTGTGTGTGTGTGTGTGCGTGTGTGTGTGCGTGTGTGTGTGTGTGTTGTGTGTGTGTGTGTGTGCGTGTGTGTGTCTTTGTCTGTGTTGTCTATGTGAAAAATGTCACGAGTAAAGACACTTGAATAAAAGGCTTTGATACTTCATAATAACAAAAATGAATAAAAAGAAAATCAGAGAACGTGACCCTAGGTACATCACTGTACATGTCACACTTGATTTCTTCGTCTCGTTGGCAGTGTTGCTGCCTGTGGGCTACTACTGTGAGGATAAAAATGACCGCAGGAGGGCAGGAAAGACAGTAACCTACTATATAAGCACAGAATTCAAAGTTAGATAGGACCCTAAATGACCCTTACTAGTGCGTGGGGCATATGGGCAATCTAAATACATTTGCAGTCATTTTGGATCTTCCACGTTATAGCTTTGTGTGATGTTAGCGAGTTTCGGAATCCTTATAGCGCTGTAACACAGACTGTTCAGGAGGTAACACTGTCTATTCTGACCGTAACGTCATACTGAGAAAAAATCCTATCGCCGTTTTGAGCAGACCATTTTTTAGGAAACTGAATTTGACGCTGAAATTTGGTTTTTACTTAATTTAACCCTTTGACTCCCGCACCCTGTCCGCAAGTATCCTGCATTATCAACACATGCTAGCAAAAGCAAAAACTTAACCCTTTGATTCCCTCACTCTGGAACCTGGTGGATAGGCTGAAGGAATCAAAGGGTTAGGTTTTTGCTGTAGGTGGATAGGGTACGGGAGTCAAAGGGTTATATTGACTATATTCTAGTTGATCATATTTTAGCTTGTCTTAACGCAACAGATAGTTTGTCTTAATATTGACTATTTTCTAGTTGATCATATTTTAGCTTGTCTTAACGCAGCAGATAGTTTGTCTTAATATTGACTATTTTCTAGTTGATCATATTTTAGCTTGTCTTAACGCAAACAGATAGTTTGTCTTAATATTGACTATATTCTAGTTGATCATATTTTAGCTTGTCTTAACGCAGCAGGTAGTTTGTCTTAACAGACGTAGACAGTACGTGTGCGGAGTGAGTGACTGAAAATGAGCAGAAAGTTAGCAACTGAAGACAAATTTGCTACACTCGGGCAATCCCATATGCACCCGACCCAAATCTGCCAGCAGTTATGTGACTGACTCCTCGAGTCTGCGCAAAACGGAATGGGCTAGCAAGGTTCTGAAATGAAGAGAGGAACGGAACCATAGAAACAACACTTGACACTGTCGGAATGACTGAAACATCCAGATGGACAGCTAACAAGCCAACTTTTGTGTGATGGGATTGGGGAATGAAGCAGAGACATGAGAGGTGAGATGTGGACGCCATGATTGTGTCAAAAAAGCTAGGCAGCTCTGAGTCGTTATGAAATAACCGCGGGATGGCCGATGACATTGTAGCATTACGTGGACCATAATCGATTATTGCTTGGCTAAACGCCAGTGGCTTAATGAGCAGTAAATCAATCAGTGAACCAGTAAGCAAGTAAGTAAGTATGTAAGTAAGTAAGTAAGCAAGTAAGTAAAAGAGTAAGTAAGTAGGTAGGAAGGTAGGAAGGTAGGTAAGATAGTAAGCAAGCAAGCAAACAAGCAAGCAAGCAAATAAGTAAATATGTAAGTAAGGAAGGAAGGAAAGAACGAAGGAAGAAAGGTAGGAAGGAAGGAAGGAAAGAACGAAGGAAGGAAGAAAAGAAAGAAGGAAGGAAGGAAGGAAGGAAGGAAAGAAGGAAGGAAGGAAAGAAGGAAGTACTTAGTAAGTAAGTAAACAAGGTCTTAAGCACTTGTACCAGTTTTGGTGAAGAAACAAACAAAATTAAACCTTATATCAGTATGACTTGACCAATTGTCCTTGCTTTTTTAAATTTTTTATTCTTCCTTTATCTCCGTGTGTTTTCTTGTTCGTGTATTTGTTTGCTCAATCTAGTCTTTCTTCCTCCCATCATTTTACCGATGTCAATGTCAGCTGAGTGACTTTTGGCGATGAAAATGGCGGTGGCGGTGGCTGGTGGTGGTGGCGTTGGCGTTGGCGATGGCGATGGCGGCTTGCCCTAGACCCAGACAGTCTGTGTGCCGAGTGAGTTAGTGAAAACCAGGACAGGAGCAAAGATGTCAGGCCATAAACCATCGTTCAGACATCTCTCGTTGCCAACACGTCAAGAATTCTTCTAACCTCTCGCTGAGAAAGTGAAATTTTTACCACCTAGAAAGAATGCCATCCTTTCCTTAACTCCTCCACTCCACTCCACTCCACTCTACTTTACTTCAAACCCACTGCTGGTCGATCCACTGATTGTCGCGTGTTATGATAAAGTTACAAACATCCCTGTCTTTTTCTTCTTCGTTGAACACAAAACTAAAAATATGATCATCTAGAATAAAAGGCAAGTTTAAATCAAAGCACAGTCAACTGAATAGATTAAAAGAGAGGAAAGTAACCTTCTCTGTCTTTATCTGTTTGCCTGCGTCGGGCTTAATAGGGGGTGGGGGGGGGCCATTTTTTTTGTTAGGGAGAGTTGTTTTATTTTGAGCAGAGACGGGTGTGGTCTCTGTGTCTGTGTGTGTTGCGTTTTGACCAAAATACATTACAAGATTTTCTCAGCTGTTTCTGGTTGGATCTTTATCAAATTTGGGTCAAATTCGTTGACCGTTGAGGAGTTGCAAAGTTTTTAGGACAAGGTGTCGAGATCAAGGTAACAAAAAATGGTGGCGCTTCACTGCGGCGACGCTTTCTCAACGGGGACAGCAGCCCGAGTTTCACATGGTAAATCCTTTGTGACAAAAAGAAATGAATATGAATGAAGGGATATGAATGAAATACAGGGAAAAAGTGCCTTTTCATGAAAGTATGTGAACAGCACTGAATTGGGAACTGCCGACAATATTCGCATTCTATTTCGTAATCTACTATTATCATTAACAGACAATTAACAGACAACGAATAAAGAAGATTAGGAAAAGACAAGCAACGTTTATAGGACATTTTATGAGGTAAGAGAAATTAGAGCATGTGGTCACAACAAGAAAGCTGGAGGGAAAGAGATCACCAGGTAGGCCCAGGGTGAAAATACTGGACGGACTTGCAGGACAGAGAAGGTGGGAAATGTACTTGCAGCGACAGGGATAGATTCGTATGAACGGCCATATCGCCAACACCATGCAGCAGGACACATGATGATGATGATGACTATTATCCTCGACGTACATTAAGTATTTTCAACTGAAGATTCTTGAAGGTCACAGTGACCTTGAGAAGTAGAAAATCTGGGATTTTCTCTCTTAACTGTTTGTATAAAATGGGACATCGTTTGAATGCTTCGGCCGTCTTGTTATAATTCCCTTTGTTTGATTTCTATCATATTTCTTCTTGTTGTTGTTTTGATAATCTGAACTTGAGGTATTGTGACGGAGTCGATTTAATTATTGACTAACTAACACATAGTTACATGTAAGTCGACTCTGTCACATTGTTAAGCGACAAGGGCTAGTATCTCCATAAAAAAACTCAGCATATCTTTTCAGTTATGTGTGTAA
>CM060305.1:151290381-151297881 GCA_030674185.1 Monoplex corrugatus
GAAAAGATGGAAAAAAACCCCGAAAGGTCAAGAGACCAAGATGAAAACAAAGTTGACAGACAGATAACTATTAATCAAAGAACATAACTCTTGAGAGTCACGTAGGAATTATCTCCCATATTGCAGACAGATGACTAGCAAATAGATCGAAACAAACGTGTATTAGTAATAATTTAGCTCATTTTTGACGTCTTCAGGCGCATGTTTTTTTTTGGCTTGGTTTTGTTGTTTTTGCTGCTGCTGCTGCTGCTGTTGATCTTGTTGTTGTTGTTCTTGTTGTTGTTGTCAAAATTGCAATCTTGACATTTGATTGATGTTATTCAGACTCGTACACTAACCACTCACTAATTTGTATTGTTAAAGCCCCCCCCTCCCCCCCCACACACACACACAGAGCAGTAGCAGCAACAACTACGACGACGACGACGACGACGACGACGCCGACAAATTTGTGACTTACGACTACTTCTTGTATAGAACTGTTTTCCAAACTTACTGGACACACCGCACACTACACATAATCAGACATTTTAGTGGGAGACAAGGAGAACTCAAACTATCGGGCCAGCTGACCACCACACTCCTCTATGTTGTGGCGCAGTCTGCATCTGTGATGGGCGTGTACGCTGGGTGTTTTCATGTTTCCATACGCCACAAACGAGACAGTCTTGATGGAGGCAGACACAAGTAGATCATTCATAAGGAAGATTAGGAAAAAAACAGGCAACATTTATAGGACATTTTATGAGGGAAGGGGAATCGAAGCTCCTGGTCACAACGGGAAAGCTGGAGGGAAAGAGAGCACCAGGTAGACCCAGGGAGAAGATACCAGACGGACTTGCAGAGTGGCTGAGACAAGGAGGGTGGAAGAGATGCTTGAGGCAACAAGAGACAGAGACAGATGGAAGTCTATGATTGCCAACGCCATGCGGCAAGGTGATGATGATGATTCTCCAGCTAAATGGCATGGCTTACTGGATCTTTAACGTGCATATCTGATCCTCTGCATGCGGATGCACACAGAGGGGTTGGGGTGGGGCTGGGGGGGTGGGGGTAGACACTGGTAGCTCCCCTCACATGTTGACTTGGGATATCAGAAAAAAATCTCCACTCTTTTATCTATCACGCAGATGTGTCTAGGCAGGTCGAACCCTGGACCTTCGAAATGGAAAATTCCACTTTTATCCACTAGACTACTACAGCAGCCTATAGATATCATCTATTTTACAGTTATCTTCCGTAAACGACGGAGATATCATCAGTCAAAAAAAAACACAAAAAAACAAAACGGTTTTCAGAATAGCATGATGTGCCTGATTCATAGCACCGATAATCAATGCATGCTGTCGTTTATAAGGCAGTGACGTCTTCGTACAGGTTTGGAAAAAGGCCGACAAAAATATTTGGACACATATTTATATTTCACTCCCACAACACAGGCGCGGGCATACATATACACACACACAGAATAAACATTCATACATGCGCGAGCGCTCACAAACATACAACTGCGCACAAACGCCCACATGCATGCAATGAGACACAGACACAGGCACAGGCACACACACACACACACACACACACAACACACACACACACACACACACACACACACACACACAACACACACACACACACACATACACATACACACACATACTTACACACCAACACATACACATACACACACAAACACACACAACACACACACACACACACACACACACACACACACACACACACACACACACACACACACACACACACACCACTTTAATAAGTAGTGGGTCAGTTTGAATAATTTTGGGGTTAAAAATTCATACGATTATTCAATTTTTTCTTTCCAAGTAATTGTCGTTTTGAAACTCAAACAACTGTGAGTCGATGGACTGAACATAACTATAATGAATATATTAAAGCTTGATAACGTCATTTATTTATTTATTTATTCGTTTATTTTGTTTATCTATTTATTCATTTATTTATTTATCTATCTATCTATTTATTTATCTACTTACTTATTTACTTATTTATTTATTTATCTATCTATTTTTATTTATTTATTTATTTATTATTTATTTATTTATTTGTAACTCGTTTGTTTATTAGTTTATCTATCTATTCATTTATTGAATCATTTATCTATTCATTCATTATTTATTTATTCATTGTTTTGTTTTTCATTAAACTTTTTTTGAACATTTTTAAAATTTACAATCGACATACGTCAAGAAACAATGTGGCAACAGAAACGGACATTAATTCATACCCACAGGGAACACAGCTATTGACACACGAACAACAGACATTTATAACATATAAAACACTTAACAACAGTTTAGACACTGGAGGTTTCAAGCGAACATCAGGACTTAAGTACATGTCATAAAAATAAGTTTGCTATCTGTGGAGAAAGCATTGACATAAAATTATTCCACTAAACATTAAATATGGACAATGAAAGTTTATTTTGGCATTATACACTTCACGTTTGAATCTCATATTATTCAGTCGTCTTTGAAAAGTAGTAATTGGGAACACATTTTGTCAATCTTGCATTTAAATATAAATGATTTTGCGAACACTGTAATAAGGTAGAAAAAAATTGTTTACAGTTTGATCAATACGTACAATACAAGTCGAATAATTTGATGTTAAAGATATTTTTACATTTTTCGTTGATTAATTATTTATTTATTTGTCTATTATTTATTATTTAGTCAGTCATGTCATCCATCGATTCATTCATTCATTCATTCATTCATTATTCAGTCATTCATCGTCAGTCAGTCAGTCTCAGTCAGTCAGTCAGTCAGTCAGTCAGTCGGTCAGTCAGTCGGTCAGTTACTTAGTTTCATTCATTAAGGATTGCTTAGTGCATCAGCCTCTCTATTAAGCTTATCTATATTCTATCTATCTATCTATCTATCTATCTATCTATCTATCTATCTATCTTCTATCTATCTATCTATCTATCTATCTATCTATCTATCTATCTATCTATCTATCTGTCTATCTGTCTGTCTGTCTGTCTATCTATCTATCTGTCTGTCTATCTATCTATCTATCTATCTATCTATCTGTCTGTCTATCTATCTATCTATCTATCTATCTATCTATCTATCTGTCTGTCTGTCTGCCTATCTATCTATCTATCTGTCTACTATCTATCTAGTCTGTCTGTCAATCTGTCTGTCTATCTATCTATCTATCTATCTATCTATCCATCCATCTATCATCTATCTGTCTATCTATCTATCTGTCTGTCTGTCTGTCTGTCTGTTGACCTACATATTTATCATAATGAATGCGTATCTATTGTCCACTTGTCAATCTGTCCATTTATCTGTCTGTTTGTCAGTCTGTCCATCTATTTATCCATCTATCTGATTATCTGGCTGGTTGGCGCTGTCAGTCATACTATCTCTAGAACTGTCTAATTTTCTTCGCCCGATATTATTTCTAAACAACTGCGACCTTGTTAAGTTACAGGGTCTATACAGGCTGATGATCATGGTGATGCCATCCAAATTTTTGTTGATCGACCGATTGATTAATTTATTGCCTCCATCATATATTTACAATAGACTATTATACCCCCCCCCCCCACCCCAAGAAACTGAGGCGGTTCATCTTCAAACTTAGTAGCTAATTCAGCTGAAGTTGTACATTTCGCGCGATGGACTTAGGATCTCATATCTCAAGTTTAACCCTTTGACTCCTGCACCTATCAATCAATTGCAAAAAAACAAAAAACTTAACCCTTCAACTCCCTCACCCTATCCACCAGCTTCCTGCAGGAAGCTGGTGGATAGGGTGAGGGAGTCGAAGGGTTAAGTTTTTGTTTTGCCAGGATGGCCGACAATGCACAATGCTGGTGGACAGGGCGCGGGAGGCAAAGGGTTAATACCAATCTGCAAGATAGAAATTGGCTTGTTGGCTTGCCTGTCTTCATGCTTCAATCATTCTTGTGGAGTCAGTGCCTCATATATCCCGTTCCCCTCCATATTTCAAGAACTTTGAGGCCCACAAAACTGGCAACAACAAAAACAAAAAAAAAAAAAAAGATTAAAAAAAAAAGTTTGCCAAATAACAGCTGGCAGATTGTGGATGGACCGCATACGGAATTACCGAGCGCGACAAATTCCTTTTCAACAACTTCCAGAGTGTTGTTGATTCCACAGCATCTCGCGTTCCTGACAAAGACGATGCCAGAGATACTTTAAGGCCAAGACAAACAAGAAACACAGACATCAGCGGTAAACTGTTAATCAAATCTCTCTTTGCCTTCAGACAGACCGCATAATCACCGCTAAGCAGATATACATCAAGATTTTATGTTTTTGGTTATGTTTCAGTCTTCCTGCAGAGATGTATATCGAGGCCGGGACGTGACTGCCGTGTGCAATATGTTAGCGGGTCAGTGTGTCTGAATGCAGCGTGACAGGAAATATCTCTGGGCTGTTTATGACATTGCAATCAATTTTGGGATCACAGCGGATCCGGCTCGATGTGAGATCGTTAATGTGTCATTCAGTTAAATGGGGATACCTTTAATAATAAAAAAGAAGTATAAACACAGATAGATAGATAGAAAGAGAGAGAGAGAGAGAGAGAGAGAGGAGAGAGAGAGAGAGAGGAGAGAGAGAGAGAGAGAGAGAGAGAGAGAGAGAGAGAGAGAAAACGTGGAATACTCCGAAGTCCTTCAATTAAATGGGGATACGTTTAATAACACACACACACACACACACACACCACACACACCAGCTCACACACACACACACGCCACACACACCACACACACATCACACACACACACACACACACACACATACAACACTACACACACACCACACTACACGCACCGCACGCAGTCAACACGCACAACACACACACACACCACACACACATACTACACCACAGACACACACACACACACACACACACACACACACACACCACCGTGGAATAATCTGAACAGGAATTTCACGGCGATTTTCTGATCATATTTAAAAAATCTGTTTTCACTGCTTTGATAGTCTACCGCTATCCTCCACCATACTTATCAAATTTTACTTCAACCGAAGCGTTTTCAAGGTCACAGTGATCTTGAAAAGGACAAAATCTGGATTTTGTGATAAGAAAACAAGAATTTCATGAACGAAAGAAACTTTGCTAGAATGTCCTTACCACGTTTTTAGCTCTTACTTAAAAGAGCTTTTCTTTTCTTTTCTTTTCTTTTTTCTTTTCTTTTCTTTCTTTCTTTCTTTTCTCTTTTTGTTTTCTTCTTTTTTTTCTTTCCTTTTCTCTTCTCTTCTCTTCTTTTCTTTCTTGTTTTGATGTCGCCTTCTTAAAGATTGGGGAGGGCGGGATGAAAACAAGAAGACACGAAACGTTGGCCCAACGTTGGGAATGTACTGATCAGAGGAGTGACCGTGATTTGCGCTGGCTGGGGATCTTTCCTGTGTGGAGTGCAAGCCATGAATGCTAACATGATCTCGCTGTTCTTGGATCTTTTCAATTACCGCCTCTTTCTAAAAAAGACCCCTCGTTCAAAGACCCCCTCTCCTTTTTCTTCATTCGCTAGCTTGTGTAGCAATTTAGGGGGCCGGGAGGTGAGGGGGTGCCGGTGGGGAGTGAGCAAATGGAGTGGGTTGGATGGAGGGATGTGTGTGTGTGTGTGTGTGTGTGTAGTGTGTTGTGTGTGTGTGTATGTGTGTGTGTGGTGTGTGTGTGTTGTGTGTGTGTGTGTGTGTGTGTGTGTTTGTGTTCGTTCGTTGCTTGATTTAACGTCTTTTCACTATAAGTGATATTAGACGGATATGTGTGTTTTGTGTGTGAGTGTGAGTTGTGTGTGTGTGTGTGTGTGTGTGTGTGTGTGTGTGTGTGTGTGTGTGTGGGTGTTTGTGTGTGTGAGTGTGTGAGAATGAGAGGAGAGAGAGAGAGACAGTGTGTGTAGTTGTGTGTGTGTGTGTGTGTGGGTGCATATTTGTGTGTGTGTGTTTGTGTGTGTTAGTGTGTTAGTGTGTGTGTCTGTGCGTGTGTGCGTGCGTCTGTGTATGTGCGTGTGTGTGTGTGTGCTTGGTGGTACGGTGGGGGTGGGGGGTGGGGAGAGCCTTGAGAGGGTGAGAGGGAGGGAGAAGATGGGGGAAAGGGGGATGGGGGTTGTTGCGATCAAGTTGATCAGATCAAATCGTGGACGGACAGCGCGACAGTCAGTGAAGCAGAAAGCTGACGTGGGGTGAACGTGTTTGTGACGTGTATGCCCTCCCTTGGAATTTTGGCCCTGCCTACCCCCACTCCCACCCCACCCCTCTCTCTCTCTCTCTCTCCTTGTGTCTCTCTTCTTCTTCTTCTTCTCTCTCTTTCTTGTTCTTGTTCTTCTTCTTTTTTCTTTCTTTCTTTCTTCTTCTTTTTGATCTCCTCTTCTTCTTCTCTCTCTCTTCTTGTTCTTGTTCTTCTTCTTTTTTCTTTGTTTTTCTTTCTTTCTTCTTCTTCTTTTTCTTCTTCCTCTTCTTCTTCTTCTTCTCTCTCTCTTCTTTCTTCTTCTTCTTTTTTCGTTTGTTCTTTCTTCTTCTTCTTTTTCTTCTCTCTTCTCTTCTGTCTCTCTCTCTCCTCTCTCTCTCTTCTTCTCTTCTTCCTCTCTCTCTCTTCTCCTTCTCTTTCTCTTATCTCTCTTCTTCTTCTCTCTCTCTCTCTTCTCTCTCTCTCTCTTTCCCCACTCTCTCTCTCTTCTCTTCTCCTCTTTCCTTCCCTCTTCTTCTTTCTTCTCTCTCTTTCTCTCTCTCAGCAGATTAACTGTACCAATTTTGTTATTTTAGTTGTATTTGTGTGCTAAGTACAAAATACGTAACATTTTAAACGTTAGTCTTCCTAGGCAGGTTTCGATTTACTTTCTTTATGCATACGGTTTGAAAAAAAAAAAAAAAACCAACTAGAAAAATGTCACTTCATTTGTACAAAGTCAATATCTATTGCTGTGTCATTAAAGGAACAAAAAATATTGTTTATATTGATTGTTGTGACTGTCAAGATGTCAACATTTTTGAAACGGTTATAGTCCTGATATGGCTCTATGCAGTCAGCTTGGCTTTAAACAAAAATAACAAGTTAAGTGATCAAAGTAATTATGTATTCATATTCTCTGCGTAGTCGGCTGGGATTTAAATTAAAAGTACATAAGAAATCAAATTAATCATGTATTATAGCTCTTCATGGAGGAGAATGACCTCTATGTGATCGGGAAGCCATCTGAAATTGAAAGTCTCTGAATGGATTTTCTTAAAATAAAAACCCAACAGTTGCGCTGAAGAAGTCGTGATGAAAAGCTACGCAGTAAGTAGCCTTTTTTGTCACTGAGAGACAGGTTCAGCCAGGTAGATATTATTTATAAAAGTGCTTTGAATGAATTCAAGGTTTAGTGTCTCTGACATCGCTTGCCATTGCTTAGGTATAATATTATGAGCCTAGAGAATACCCTTGTGTGTCGCTTATAGTAGT
>CM060305.1:151300381-151310381 GCA_030674185.1 Monoplex corrugatus
TGTTGTCGTTATTGTTATTCAAAACAAGTGTGACTGCCCGCGTTCAAGCAAACAGGAACCTGAAAAAACACAAAAGAAGAATATGAACGCGTATTTCAATACAACAAAACAAGACAGGCGCAAATTTTCGGCCAACTGGCCTTTGTCAAGCGTAAGATTACAAACAAACAAACAAACACTGAAGACAGCAGCAGGGAAGTTTCAGTCTTTTTCTCAAAATTTTTTTTGTATCTAGTGTTTGTTTGTTTGTTTGTAATCTTACGCTTGACAAAGGCCAGTTGGCCGAAAATTTGCGCTTGTCTTGTTTTGTTGTATTAAATGCGCGTTCATATTCTTCTTTCGTGTTATTGTTATTGTTGCTGTTGCTTTAAAATGTTAGACCGATATTCCTTGCTAAGTCTGATATTTATCAATCAGCATGACGTCTGGCACTAAGGAAAAGTAGGACACCACCATCTGAAATTTGACCACAATACAGCAGCACCTTCATTTGAATGAGAGAAACGTAGGTTTGTGTTAACCAACAGCAAACTGTCAAGGACAAATGTCACAGTCTCACAGACACACGAGACACAACACTGTCAGATGACATGAAAAGAAAAAGATAACGTGGTAAGCCCTCCCACCCCAATCCGGTCTTTTTCTTTCCTATGTAATAAAGTGTAACCAACATACTTTGACATGGAATGTTTGCGCTACATAGATGGATATATTATTATTATTATTGTTATTATCATTATTATTATTATTGTTATTATTATTATTATTATTTCATTATCATTATTATTATTATTATTATTATTATTATATATATCATCATCATCATCATTATTATTATTATTATTGTTGATGTTATCATTATTATTGTTATAATAATAATAATAAAAATTATTATTATTATCATTATCATTTTTATTATCATTATGATTGTTGTTGATGTTATCATTATCGTTATTATTACTATTATTACTATCATTATTATCATCATCATTTGTAGCAGTAGTAATAGTAGTAGTAGTAATTTTAATAGCAACATTATACTACTACTAACACACACACACACACACACACACACACACACACACACACACACACACACACACACACACACACACACACACACACACACACCACAAAACACACACACACACACAACACAAATTATAACAATCTTATCTGACTTTACACGAAAGGAAAAATCCATACCAAAAGTATCTGACTCTACAGGGACAGAATGTGGAAAACGTATCTGACGTTAGAGGGAAAAACTATGACAATTACATCTGACTTAACAGGGTAAAAATTGTAACGAACTTATTTGGTTTTACGGGGAAACCCTATGACAAATACATCTGATTTTACACGAAAAAAACAGCTAACGAGCTTTTCTTACTTTACAGGGAAAACTATAACGAAATTTTCAGATTTCACATGAAAACAAAACTGTAGCAAACTTATTTGGCTTTACAGGAAAAAAAAACAAAAACGGTAACGAACTTCTCTTTATTTTACATGGCAAAAATACTGTAATGAACTTATCCAATTTTACATGGAGAATAACGAACTCATCTGTCTTTACAAGGAAAAAATGATGTAATAAACCTACCTGCTTTACAAGGAAAAAAAACCCCAACGAACTTATCTATCTTTACATGGAGAAAACAGTAACGAACTCATGTCTTTATACAGAAAATATCCTGTAACAAACCTACCTGACTTTACACAGAAAAAACTGTAACGAACTTATCTGACTTTAAATGGGGAAAAAACTGTAATGAACGTATCCGTCTTAATTAATATAGAAAAAAAAATACTGTAACAAACTTATCTGGGTTTACAGGAAAAAAATGTAACGAACTTATCTGTTTTTATGGGGGGGGGGGGGGGGACTGCAATGAACGTATCTAACTTTACAGTGAAAAACAGTAATAAACTTCTTTCATGCTTTCCCGGGTGTGGCATAAGAGAAAATGTTACAAACTCCTGTGAATTCGATGACAAATGATAGAAACTGATCTGGCATAAGAGAAAATTGATATATTTCAGTTCAATTCAGTTCAGTTTAATTCACTTCTCTTGTAGTAAACCCCATTTTCAAAATTAAAGTATGCTTACACTAGACTTGCAAAATAATTTCATCGATCTTGTATCTACATAACACACAAACACACATCATCAAATACCACACAACACCATCTATCAGAAGATATACTTAATAAAAATGCTTGAACATATCAAATCATCCATAAAACAGCAGCTAACAATCGGGGCATATACCATAACTAGTCATATGAAACCTTCTACCCCTCCGCGTTTCTTAGAGAGAGAGAGAGACAGAGAGAGAGAGGAAGAGAGAGAGAGAGAGAGAGAGAGAGAGAGTGTGTGTGTGTAGTGTGTGTGGTGTGTGTGTGTGTGTGGAGAGAGAGAGAGAGAGAGAGAAGAGAGAGAGAGAGAGAGAGAGCAAAACACACAATTATGACATTGTTTACCGTAACTCTGCACACACATCCCCGCCTCCGTGTTACACACTACACACACACACACACACACACACACACACACACACACACACACACACACACACACACACACACACACACACACACACAACACACACACACACACCACACAACACACACACACACACACACACACCACACACACAAACAAACACACACACACACCACACACAAACACACACGTACATACACACACAGGACGGACACAGAAATCACGTCATTTTAAAATCATATGATAATATCTAGAAAAACAAAAACAAAACAAATATATATAAATAAATAAAAAAGCTAAACCGACTAAATATCAATCCACTACATGGTTTAAGAAATACGTACGACTATCGGACGTACGGCTATTGGAATAAAAGACCTGTTAAAGTGAGTCATCGATTCCAACAGCCATAACAACATAAATGGTTTCAATGGGGAAAAAAATAGAACAAAAACTACGCAGCTTCAAAGAAAGCCGTAATATAACCAGTGACGTGGAGTTGAAAAAAAAAGAAAAGAAAAAGGAAAAAAGAAAGAACGAAAGAAAGAAAACAAAATTAATACACAAACTCAAAACACCAGCATTGTGAATTTGCAACAAGTGGAACACAGCATGACGTCGTCTCAAAGAGAATAGTGTAATTACTCCTGTATGTAGTTTAAGGAAAACACACAGACACAGACACAGACACAGACACAGACACAGACACACACAACACAAAAAACACACAGACACAGACACAGACACAGACACACACACACACACACACACATACTCACACAAACACACATAAACACACACACACAACCGTCTAATATCACTTATAGTGAAAAGACGTTAAATCAAGGAACGAACAAACACACACACACACACACACACACACACACACCACACACACACACACACACACACACACACACACACAACACAACACAACCACACACCACACACACACACAAACACACACACACAAACACACACAATGCACAACACATACATGCACGAGCCCATGCGCGCGCACGCACACCCCCCCCCTCCCACACCACACACACACGATTTGATTTTGTCTTCAGAAAGAAAATGTAGTAACAACATAAAAAAAAACCCGGACAGGTTGTAAACTTGTAAGACACGTAACATTAGGAAAAATGTAACATCTTCTTATTGACTGGAATATGGAACGTTTTTCATAAATAATCTCACAGTTAGAAATGTATTTCACATCATAAAAAATGTAACAATTTCTTCTTCCTTTTAAAACATGCAGCAAAAGAATGACAACAAACCGAACGAAAACGGTCCAGAAATCCACGTAGGTTTGAATAAAGCACGAACAGATGCTAGAAAGAAAAACATAACACGAAAAAGTATAAATGAGAAATAGTTAGACAGATAAAGACAGAAGGAAATACTTGTGTGCATGCAGTACCTTATCTGGGCTTAAAATCTTATTCAAAGTAGAGCGTAACAATATCATTTGGCATAAGAAATAAGTTAAATGTCTTTTCAGTACTTGAAATTGTTAAAAACTTATGTTAGTTTTACGACACAAAGTAACAAAGTTATCTAGCCCCAGGAAAGATTTGAGAAAGACGATGTGATCTCAGAGAAAAAAATATTCAAACACTCCACAGTAAGCAGGCAAGACCACAAACAAACAAGCAAGCAAACAAACAAACAAACAAAACAAACAAAACAAACAAACAAACAAACAAACAAACAAACAGACTTTGTAACAACCCACAAGGGCACAATCTTAAGCCAAACACAAACAAGGTCATGTCGCCTAAGACAATAATTCATGCCTTACCAGATTTATTTTTCGTTAAACAGCAACCTTATATTGAACCAAAGAGAAAGCTACAGCCTCATCAGAAAAGAACTGACATAATAGTCAGGAAAAGACTCAACAGCTTTATTGGTATCAAATACAGCAGAGACCTAACAGACAGTCACAGAAAGATTCAACATCTTTATGTGGTATCAAATACAGCAGAGACCTAACAGATAAAGATTCAACAGCTTTATGTATCAAATACAGCAGATCAGAATCATATCAGAAGAAAGTAGCCAGATACGTATGCAGGGGGTAAAAAACAAACTACCTCAGCGGCGCTAACCCCATGCCGCTCATTCTTGCTCTACACAGCACCAACAATCCCAAGTTCAGTCAGACGAAGTTACAGATTCAGGAAGCCCATGGGAGCATGAGATGTCGGGCAAAACTTGAAACCAACCACCAAAAGAAACACTGTACTGTAGCTAGGTTATCTCAGTGGAGTTTCATAGTGCCTCTTCTGGCCCGATTCTTTTAACCCTTTGACTCCCGCATCCTGTCCACCAGCATCCTGCATTGTCCAACCATGCTAGCAAAACAAAAACTGAACCCTTTCATTCAAGGAAGTCAAAGGGTTAAGTTTTTGCAGTTGGTGGCTAGAGTGCGGAAGTCAAAGGGTTAAGTTTTTGCAGTTGGTGGCTAGAGTGCGGAAGTCAAAGGTTAAGTTTTTGCAGTTGGTGGCTAGAGTGCGGAGTCAAAGGGTTAAGTTTTTGCAGTTGGTGGCTAGAGTGCGGAGTCAAAGAGTTAAGTAGGCTACAGTTGTGGCGTGACACAGAAGAGAGCGGGGACTGTAACAACCTTATGTGGATTCCAAGTGAAGAAATGTTAGTTTCTTCTGAGGGAAGAAAAAGATAGTTTTCTGACACCAAAGACAATAATTACAGGGTCTTCAGAGAGGATTCCAAAAAGATATTTTCTTTTCTTCTGAGGGACCCGTCTTAATGTTCCAGTCATTCTGGTGGGTCCAGCATTTGGTAAGTTCCCCGTCTTAATGTTCCAGTCATTCTGTTAGCATCAGTGTTTCATAGATTCTGTTACCAACACTACTTCAAAATCTTGTCAGCAATAAAGGGTTTTGCATAGGTTTAAGGAGTTGACTAGATAACTGCTCTATGTTTGGTTGGAATGCATAACTTAGAATTATCTGAGTGCATCGAATCCTTCTTGAACGAACTTTAAAATACGAACTACGAACTACGAACTACGAAACTCTCGCTCACCAT
The DNA here is from genome assembly GCA_030674185.1 of Monoplex corrugatus. Taxonomy (NCBI): domain Eukaryota; kingdom Metazoa; phylum Mollusca; class Gastropoda; order Littorinimorpha; family Ranellidae; genus Monoplex; species Monoplex corrugatus. The sequence goes on from CM060305.1 coordinate 151,305,953, forward strand.
TAGCGACACTGAGGGTTTTGCACAGGCTCAAGGAGTCTGCTAGATAACTGCTCTATGTTTGGGTGGGATGCATAATTTAGAATTATCTGAGTGTATCGAATCCTTCTTGAACGAACTATGAAATACGAACCACGAACTGTCGCTCACCATTAGTGAGTGACACAGTTGAATGGAAGGCAGAAGAAGCTTCTCTATGAAAAAAAAAAAAAGAAGACGAAAAACCCAAACCCTTGAGATGGCCAATTCCAGAGTAGCAGATTTCAGTTCCAACACAGCTGGCCATTGATTAGTCTTCCTGTCATCGGTAGGGAGCCGGATATTTCAGCCACTACTACAGCAGAATGTAATTCACTGTGTGAAACCCTATGACTCACTCAGGCCTGGCTTCAAACACAGTCTTATTAATTAACGGTTCCATAGAAGTAAAGCAGGATGTGTATGAAGGGAAAGGGGGAGGGGGGAGTGGGGAGAGAGAGAGAGAGAGAGACTAAGGATCAAAGGAGAAACAAGAGGAAATTACAAGAATTCCATCATATATATATATTATGATGTTATTATCATTATTATTATTATCATTATTATTATTATTATTATTGTAGTTATTACTGTTATCATTACTATCATTATTATTATTATTATTATTTATTATCATTATTATTATTATTATCATTATTATATTATTATAGTTATTACTGTTATCATTACTATCATTATTATTATTATTATCATTATTATATTATTATCATTATGTTGTTATATTGTTATCATTTTGCTCGTTGTTATCATTATCGTAGATTGTATTACTGTCATCATCACCACCATCAACATTGAAAAAAATTAACGATATAAAATAAATTTTATCAAAGTCACTTTTCCATTTTTCTAAGTGAAAAAGAAGGAAAGACAGACAGAGACTGAGACAGTGATAGGCAGACACACAGACAGACACAATGACAACGACAACGACAATGACAATGACAAGACAATGACAATGACAATGATACTTCATTTTCCAATGGTAGAAGTTACAAGCCACTTTCTCAAAATTAAAAATTACCGTTGAGAGAGGAGAGAGAGAGAGAGAGAGAGAGAGAGAGAGAGAAGAGAGAAAGAGAAAGAGAGAGAGAGAGAGAGAGAGAGAGAAAGAAAGAGAGAGAGAGAGAGAGAGAAAGACAAAGAGAGAGAAGAGAGAAAGACAAAGAGAGAGAAAGAGAGAGCTAGAGAGACAAAAGAGAGAGAAGCAAAGATAGAGACAGAGAGAGAGACAGAGACAGAGAGAACGAGAGAGAGAGAGAGATTTTAGAAAAGAGATCGCGAGCAATTAAAACGAAAAGAAGACGAGCCATTTAAACGGGGGAAAAAGAGAGAGAGCTATTAAAAAAAAAGAAAAGAAAAAAAAAAGAGCCATTTAAACGACGGGAGAAAAAAAGAAGAGAGAGAACGATTTAGAAGAAAAGCTAATTAAAGGAGGGAAGACAAGCAAGCAAAGGAAGAAGCAAAAGAGAGAGAACCAAGCTAGTCGAAGAGAAACTCCCAACTGACGGTAAAACAAGAGACGAAGTCCTCACGTGAACCCAAGGAGAGAGAGAGAGAAAGAGAGAAAGGAAGGGACACAACGGCCAGGTAATCATTGGGAAGGTGAAGGGTGGGGGTGGGGAGAGCGAGGCAGAGAGATAGAGAGGGGGGGGGGAGATAAAGAGAAAGAGAGAAAGAGAGAGAGAGAGAGAGAAAGAGAAAGAGAAAAAAAGAGAGCGAGAGAAAGAGGGAGAGAGAGAGAGAGAAACAGGCAGACAGACAGACAGAGACAAACAGAGACAGACAGAGAAAGAGAGAGATGTAGAGAGAGAGAGAGATAGAGACAGAGAAAGAGAGAAAGAGAGAAAGACAGACAGAGAGACGAGAGACAGAAGACAGACAGACAGAAAGAGACAGACAGACAGACAGAGAGAAAGAGAAAGAGAGAAAGAAAAAGAGAGAGAGAGAGAGAGACAGAGAGAGAGAGGAAGAGGGGGAGGAATGGAAGGCTGGAAGGGTACAGGGAAGGAGGGAGGAAGAGGAAGAAGAAGAAGAAGTAAAAAGGAGGAGGAGATAGAGCTGGAGAAGAAGAAAAGTCGGCTCTTTTCATACACTTTGATATAGAGTGCCCGCCGAGTAGGGGGAAGAAAAGAAGAGAAGAAAAAAGAAAAAAAAAAGAAAAAAGGAAAACCCTGTTAATTTATCGCTCTCAAGAGCTCGCTCGCTCTCTTTCTCTTTCTCTTCACGGTATAGCTATAACAAGCCAGTGGAAATGGTCATGAAGTCGCTTTCTTTTTTTTTTTTTATTAACTTTTTTGTTCTCCGCTGGCAGGCAGAAGATAGGCCTGGAATATAAGATTCTTAAAGAGAGAGAGAGAAAAAAGGTTATCAAAAAGAAAAGCAGAAAAAGTCAAAAGTCCTTCTTAAACGAGAGGCAGGCAGAGAGATAGGTGGAAATAGAGATTAAAGAAGAGAGAGAGAGAAAAAAGAGTATCAAAAAGAAAGAGAGAGAAAAAGTCAAAAGACAAAGAGAGAGGAGCAGAGAGAGAAAAGAGAGAGAGAGAAGAGAGAGAGAGAGAGAGAGAGGAGAGAGAGAGAGAGAGAGAGAGAGAAGAAGAGAGAGAGAGAGCTATCAAAAAAGAAAGGAGAGAAAAAAAGTCAAAAACCTTCACATTTTTTTTTCTTCTTTCTGTCTTCTACCCCAACAAATCCCCCCCCCACCCTCCTCACTCTCCACTCTACACCAACCCCCCCCCATCCGCCACTCACCCACTCCCTCCCCCGTTCCCCCCCCCTCACTCTCTCTCTCTCTCTGAGGGCCCCGTCCCTGTTTCCTACAAGCTCTTATTGTGAGGGCACTGTTTAACCAGAGGAGACCTTTGGCCCCTCTCGCTTTTTGCGCCGAGGTGGAAAGTCTTTGATGTAAGCAAGTCGCGAACATTTCGCGAAAACTAGGGGAGGTTAATCTGGAAGAGAAGCGAGACGAAGCAAACATGCAATCTCTCTCTCTCTCTCTCTCCTCTCTCTCTCTCTCTCTCCTCTCTCCTCTCTCTCTTCTCTCTTCTCTCTCTTCTCTTCTTTTCTCTCTTTCTTCTTCTTTCTCTTCTTTTTTCTCTTCTTCTTCTTGTTGTTGTTTTGTTGTTCTTCTTCTTCTTCTCTTCTCTCTCATCTCTTCCTCCACTTCTTTTTCTTCTTCTTCTTCTTCTTCTCTCTCTCTTTCTCTCTCTCTCTCTCCTTTTTCGCTCTACCTCCCTCTCCACACTTCATGTTTTGTCCCTCCCCCTATCCCTACCCCTATCTCCCGCTAAAAAAAGTAAAAAAGGAGTGGGGAGGGAAAGGGAGGGGATGGTAGTCAGGGTGGAAGATATGAGAGAAAGAAAGTAGTGGAAGGAAATTGCGATGGGTAAAGGAAATAAAAGAAGAAGAAGAAAGAAAAAGAAGACAAGAAGAAGAAGAAGAAAAAGGAAAAGGAGGAGGAGGAGAAGAAGAAGAGAGACAACGACGACGAAGAAGAAGAAGTAGAAGATGATGATGATGAAGAAGAAGAAGAAGAAGCAGATGAGCAACAACAACAAGAACAACAAGAACAACAACAATAATAATAATAATAATAATAATAACAATAATAATAAAAAACAAAAAAATATAACAATGATATGATAGAATGATGATGATGATAAAATAATAATAATATAACAACAACAAGAAAAAGAACAAGAAAAAGAACAAGAAAAAGAGGAAGAAGAAGGACAAGAACAAGAAGAACAACAACAAGAAGAAAAAGAAAAAAAGAAGAAAAAGACAACAAAACATACAAATAAGACAAAGACAGACAGAAAGACACGGCAAAGACAGAGCAAATCTGAGGCAGAGGCGTGTGTAAGGTGGGAGGATGTGGGGATTCGAACAGAATTGGACGAAGAAAAAAAAGTAGAGAAGGAATTTTAGAGGCCTGGTTGGCACAGAGGTAGAGGATATACATGCACGCCACCTCCAGTCCACCCAGTGTGAATGGGAACCTGACTTTCTTCAAAGTTAGGGAAAGGTAAAGCAGCGAAGGAGAAGAGATAAGCACCGCCCTCATAATTTGGCCCCCGAAAAGGTTGAGGTCTCTACTACCTCATTCCCCTACGACCTCAGGGTTACAGGACAAACTTTTTTTTGTTTACACACAGAAGAGAAAAAAAAAGAAGAGAGAGGAAGGAGGAGAGAGAGAGAGAGAGAGAGAGATAGAGAGAGAGGAAGATGAGAGAGACATGAGGACAGAGAAAGCAGAAGAGACGAGAGACAGAAAACAGACAGAGGGATCGATCAAACTTAAAACTTTTCTACTCATACGATAGTAGCATTACTGTCCCACTGGACCTGTTTTACAGCTTAATCTTATCTACTCTAGACATAATACAAGCATATT
>CM060305.1:151322881-151335381 GCA_030674185.1 Monoplex corrugatus
GTGTGTGTGTGTGTGTGTTTGTGTGTGTTTTTGTGTGTGTATGTGTGTGTACGTGTCTCTGTGTGTGTGTATGTGGTGTGTTGTGTTGTGTGGCGTATGTGTTGTGTGTGTGTGTGTGTGTGTGTGTGTGTGTTTGTGTGTGTTTGTGTGTGTGTGTGAGCGTGTGTGCATATAGAATCTTTAAGATGTAATAATAGATACCTAAATATAGAAATGTATGCGGTACCCGTTCTGCATACTTGTATAATTACATGACAGTTATAATTATGTGAAGAACTGAGACACGAGAAACTAAAATCTGAGGAGTTTTTCAAACTGATAAATTTTGTAATTTTGTTCACATTATGTTTGTTCAAAATATATAACCAGGTCAAACCATGTTCAAAATCACATGCATACATTATACACGACAAAAAACATTTATAGATTTTCTTGGATTCTAGGTTCTTCTTTGGCACTTTTACTTAAACACACACGTTCTCTCCTCTCTCTCTCTCTCTCCTCTCTCTCTCTCTTCTCTCTCTCTCTCTCTCCCTCTCTCTCTCTCTCCCCCTCTCTCTCCTATATGCTAATGAATAAACAGACTAAACGAAGGAAAACAAACAGGACTCTGCCGATGTTTTGGCACTGTGGCATTCCTTGAGGCACTTCATTTTTTTTGCACTGAATATAAAGTGTTCATTTCTGTACTGAATATATTGTTGTTCCATTTTCTTCTTATCTAAAAGACACATCGAACTGCGAATAGTCTACTACGTTAATGAAGTGGAACTGCCATGCCACGGGATCATGTTCTGCAAGAAATACAATCAAACATAACACTGAATTGACATAGTCCTCTGTGCCAATATCTACGATCATAGGAATGTGTATATTTATATATCGTTCGACTCTGTGAAGTATGCATTTATTTGTGATAGGTGTGTATATATGTGTGTGTGATATCAATATTTTTTTTATGTATCATAGCTTGCGTCTTGTAAATGTGTAATGCACAATGAGTCCTAAATAGTTAGAAAAATAACACTATGTAGGCTTACATACAAAAGCGATTTATTATTTATTATCTGTATAACCCGAGGCATAGCCACAAACAGCGTTTAAGTAACTAAACTTGAACGCTTATGTAAGCCTACTATCTTGCTTCGTTCAACAGATAAATGTTTGTATTCTATTTTCTGGCACTCTTGATATTATCATGAACAGACATGATTTAAACTAGTGCCAGTCATCTTGACTACAACTTCCGAAATTATAGCATTAACAAGCAATTTCGACTATTGCCGGCTATTTTGACTGTGTCGCACGAAATTATAACATTAGGAAGTAACTTTAACAATTGCCGGCTATTTTAACAGCAAATACGGAAATTATATCAATAACAAGTAACTTGAAGTAGAATTTATTGCCCGCTAAGACCGTATTGACCGAAAGTGTAACATTAACAGGAGACTTTTCTCCTATTGACCGGCTATTGAAGAAACTATTGCTGGCTTTTGAAGTAACTCTAACTATTGCCGGCTATTCTGATCATATTGAACAAAGCTGTAACATTAACAGGAGACTGCCTATTGTCGGCTATTCAAGTAAGTATTGCCGGCCATTCTGACCATATGGACCAAAACTATAACGTTAACAGGAAACTGGGCTATTCAAGTAACTTTAACTATTGCCGGTTGTTCTGACAATATCGACCAAAGCTATAACATTAACAGGAAATGGGCTATTCAAGTAACATTAACTATTGCTGGCTATTCTGATCATATCGAACAAAACTGTAACATTAACAGGAGACTTCCTTATTGCCGGCCATTCAGGTAACTAACTACTGCCGGCTATTCTGACAATATCGACCAAAACTAACATTATTAACAGGAAGCTTTGTCTGCTGCCGACTTGCTTTGTCTATTGCCGGCTATTCAAGTAACTCTAACTGTTGTCGGCTATTCTGACTGTATCAACCAAAACTATAACATTAACAGGTAACTAACAATTGCCCCAGTTGGTTACAGCACCATGCTGATAGGACAATGCCTGTGGGTTCGATTATCGGCTGAGCTGCATGTGTTTATATTTTTGTTGTTTTCTTCGGGCTGGTTGCTTCTTGTGATAAAGCCTGGTGGTGCTGGCCCCGAGAAAAGTTGAGGTCTCTGCCACCTCGCTCCCCTCCGACCCCAGGGTTATGGAACTATCTAAGGTAGGAGGTCAGGACCTGGCCAGCTCGTGGGTTTATGTGCAGGCTTTAAAGGCTTGTGCCGTGATCATTCTGGACCTTCTCCATCACATGTCACCTGTGACGTAAGTGCATATGGAATGCATTCCGAGCGCGGAGACGTCCTCTCGAGAAATGAAATTTGATAAAGCCGTGGACTCTTGATATATGGAGATCAGCTTTTGCTAGAAACATAAAAAAAAACAACCAACAACAACAAAAAAAAGAAACTGGCCTATGCGCTGTCCATCTGAATGTTTTCATCATTCTGGTGGTGTCAGCTTAGTGTTTGATAGGGATCTTCTTTCTCTCTCCTCCCCCCCCCCCCCCTCCGACACAGAGTTTAGGGCTGGTTCAAGGAATCTACTAGATAATTGCTGGCAGAGTTGATCGGAGCCGATATGGAACTGTCCGAATGTGATGAACATCTCTTGAACAAATTCCATACTCCAAATTTCAACAATTGCCGGCTATTTTGAAGACATCTGCCGAAACTATAACATTAACAGGTGACTTCAACAGGGATCCAGCTATTTTCACGACGTGTGCTGAAATCAGCACCGGGGAACTTCCAGATGCCCCGTCACCAGTATTTAAGAAAAAAGAAAAAAAAATAGCAACGACATTTCTCCTATCTCTTGTTTTGTCGACAACACAGAACGTCTTCTATATTCAGCCGAATAAACGACAACCGATACACCCCATTCAAAGATAACAAGACGCTCGGGGGCCCTGTCATGTGTATTGTTAGCTTTGCAAAAACCCTTTGCAGAAAACCTGAAAGGTTTAGGTTGCCTGCAACACTTTTTCTCTTCCCCCCCCCCCCCCCCCCCATTCAAAGTTCCCCCAGAGGCCCTATCATGTGTATAGGCAAGCGGAGAAAAGTGGGAAGGCTCCAGGCCCCGGCACGTGGGTTGAGGAAATAAGCAGCACGTGCATGATTTCGCCATCTCTTTCATCTTCTTTTGCAGCCACTCTTCTTCTTCTGGGGAGCCCTCCCCCTTTTTCCTTCCCGTGTTCCGTTTCGTCTCTCACTCTCTCTATTTCTTTCTCTCTCTCTCTCTCTCTCTCTCTCTGTCTATCCCCCTCTCTCGTTTTCGCCCTCTCTCTCTCTCTCTCTCTTTCTCTCTCCCTTGTCTTTTTGCTTCCTTCCACATGTGTTGTGAGGTAGCTATAGCATCCCGAGGCTTCTTCTGCTGCTTGCAAACCTACCTGGCTGCGGTTCGGAAGGGGCAGTAAGTACTGAGCCATGCTTTTTTGGTCTCTAACTTTCTTTTTCTTTTCTTTTTCTTGTTTGCTTCTGTCCCTTTCTTCTTTTCCTGGCTCGGTTAATAGATCTGGTATTGTTTATTTCTTTACTCTCTCTCCTCTCTCTCTCTCTCTCTCTCTCTCTGAATCCATTAACTTATCTCCACACCTCGCCTCTCTCTCTCTCTCTCTGTTTCTCTTAGTGTACAGCAAGTATGTTAATCAGTTGATTTTGGGTTGGTTTTTGGCGAAATCAGCTTATCATTTTCTGTTAAGATATCCACCTGTTTTTATTTATATGTTTATTCGTTATTTGTTTGTGTTTTGTGACATACGGCCGCACAGTCTGGGGGAAAAACTGTGCACACCCGCAACCGAGAAAAATCGAAACGCTTAGGGGAAAAAATTGAATGGAGAAATAAAAGGAAATTTCGAGACCTCGCCAATGCATTCGAGTTCGCACAAAGGGGAGTGTCTGCCAGCTCATAACTAACAGGTTTTTATATCTGGACGCATGGACATGAAGTGTTTGAGTATGATTCAACCCACCTGGACATATATATTATAAATCCAGTCCCCGTCATTCTTTCCTACGTTCATTCATTTGTTTTCGAATTGAAAGTATCTGTAGCTACGGGGGGTAACAGCGTTTCTTTTTGATGAAATCGATATTTTTCTTTCTTTCTTTCTTTTTTCGGTTAGTTATCTGTAATCGATAAAGGCATTTTTAATTGTTTGAATTGAGATATATGTTTTTTTTTTCAATTGTTCGAATGTTTCACTTAATTGTTTGAATGTGACATATATGTTTTAAACTCTCTCTCCTCTCTCTCTCTCTTCTCTCTCTCTCTCTTCTTACCCCTTATTCAGTCATTTCAGAGCGAGAGGCTGAAATGTGTCACTTTCCTCGTTCTTCTTTTGAGAGCAAGAGAAAATTATATTAATATTTTGACGATTGCTAGTCAGTAATAGCAAGTGTAGGTGCTGTCTTATATTAGCTTTCTGCTGGTTTTAGTCATACATAGAAAGAAAGAAGGAAAGAAACAAGAAAATATAGAAAGAGAAAATAACGGAAATTAAAAAGCGGATATGCATAGACAGTTCGTTTTATTGGCGAAAGATTGAACTAAAATATTAAAGAATACAAATATTGATTTTATGTGCAATTAATGAAATAGGAAGTTTTATTGGCGAAAGGTCTGACCAATATTCACGGACAAAGTATTAAGTTTGATAAATATTTAACTGGATAAAAAGTGAATAGACCTCTCAGCTTTTTTTTATCGGCTATTTGACCAACAAATAGAAACACTGTTGTTTAAAAAAAACAACTACCCTGTTATATATACTCTCCTGTTATGAGGACTTTGTCCAACAATTAGAAGCAACGTTGTTTTAAAAAGTATGCTATTATGAGCAAATTGACCAACAGTCAGAAATAATATTGTTTTCAAAAGTATTCTTTTGTCCTTCCTGTGGTATTTTTCGCTTTTTTTAAGGGTTGTGCACTAGTTTCTTTTTGTTTTAAACCATGAGACGCTTGACATAATTGCATTTCATTTTAATATTCAAGTAATCGAGAATCAACAACAACAACAACAACAATATCACTGATATAGTATTTTACCGCCATCAAATCAGCATTATTATAATATTTCTTTATGATTAATTGATAATACTAAAATTGTTATGATTGTTTATTACTATTTTATTATTCAAAACCGACGTACAGTTTCATTTGATATTCGTCTCTGCTATGAAAAAAACGCGCGCGCGCGCGCGAGAGAGAGAGAGAGAGAGAGAGAGAGAGAGAGAAGAGAGAAAGAGGAGAGAGAGAGAGAGGAGAGAGAGAGAGAGAGAGAGAGAGAGAGAGAGAGAGCGTAACTAAGAAACAAAGGACAGAAAGACAGAAACAAGCAAACAATCAAAGAAATTAACAATGTATCACAGAAATGTCTTTTTACCCGCGGAATGCACAGAATCCGGGTTACACTGGTATCCTTCAAATAACAATATACAGAGCTTTTGAAAATCTAAGAGGATATATAGACATAGATTATAGATATAGACGTATATATAGATATATAAAGAAAAAAAAGGGAGAAAACGAGAACAACGACAAAACAACAACAAAACAAAACAAGCAAGAGATAAGTTAGTGTACAAACAGGAGCATGAAACCTGTTTAATGAAAACACACACACACACACACACACACACACACACACACACACACACACACACACACACACACACACACACACACACACACACACACACACACACACACACACACACACACACACACACACACACCCAGAATCATGAAACAAGTGAAAAGGGCGGTAATTTATTTCAAGTCTTTGCCAGATTACGCATTCGTCATAATGATTCGGTATCTATCTCCCATTTCATGGATTTCCTGATGAAGCGCAAGCATATGGAATCATCTACGCGGTTTGACTCTTCGAGCGAACTGAAAGTGAAATAACTGAACATAACGAGAAAAATAATGATCGCCAGGGGGTCGCATTATCAAGGAAATAATGAACAGCATACATAGCTAAATAAATGGATATAAAAACTAGTCAACTATACGAGAGCAAGTTGGGAGTCGAAATTCCATCTACTTCAAAACTTCAGCTTTCCACTGTATATTTTTTTGCTTCCGCTGCTGCTAACCCCCCAAATCCCCACCCCACCCCTCTAACATCCTTCTCCCTTCCATCCCTCCACCCTACCTCCCTCTCGACTCAATCCCCTCCCTCCAACCCCCCCCCGCCCTCTTCCCAAAAGTTACCCCCTTGGTGTCCCCACTTGATCCCTGAAGGCCTGTCTACTCATTATCAGACGGGTGTCTTGCGGTTCGGTTCCCTGTCCGTCGCTGGGTGATACATGCCCTTGATAGTGCTAATTGGCTGTGAAAAGGGGCACGAGCCTCGCTTGTCATTGGCTCGCGTTCCGCGTGCCTTTTAATAGCAACGTGGTAATTTATGACCACGTGATAATTCAGGTCCAATCGCCGCCCGGGCTTGTCGGTGGCCATGATAATCGCCGTTGAAAATAGCTGTTTGAGAATTGTTGTTTGTTTGTTTGCAGATATGTTTGACACGTGGAGGTGATTAAACAGTCTGTGTTGGTTTTATTCATTTTTTTTTTTTTTTGGTGTTGGTTTAAGAAATGAAAGTAAAACATAGGGGGGAAAAGGGGTGGGTGGGGAATATAATTAAGGTAATAAGTTCGAAGTCTGTTTAAAATGTGGCTAGGGAAAGTGGTTGCTGTGGTGTTGTTTTGTTTTGTTTTGTTTTGTTTTATTTCTTATTTCTTTTTCTTTCTTTGTTTCAGTTTTTTTTTTACTTGAAACAAAATCTGTCTTTTCCCTATGAGTTACAGGAAGCTTAAGAGGCAAAGGATGCATTTCCTTAATAGGAAGCAAACCGCTGAGAGAGGAGAGAGAGAGAGAGAGAGAGAGAGAGAGAGAGAGAGAGAGAGAGAGAGAGAGAGAGAGAGAGAGAGAATTTTTTGCATTCTTATAAATTTAGTTCGAATCAATGAGATCCTTTGCTAAATGGCTTTGGTTTCCAAATTTTATTTTGAATCGTATTTTGTAACCCCCCCCCCCCCCCCCCCCTTCTTCTCCCTTCCATTTTGTTTTTTCGTTTCGATGTTATCGTCACTATTTGTTTTTTTTTTAGTGCTAATTGAGCATGAAGAAGCAGTGTAAATACGAGCTGTGTTTGCCTGTTTAACGTTCTGTTTGTGTCAATGGTTGCTGTTTTTAAGTACTATGTAAAATGAAACAAAGATGATAACCATCTTTAATTAATCACAGTAGGACAAGGTAGAAATAAACCTGCAAAGCTGTTACTACTAGAAACCCTTTGGTTTGAAACCAGCACTTGCAAATTCACACAAAAAAAAAACAAACAAACAAACAAAACAAACAAACGCATTGAAGGAAAGCACAAATAGATAAATATGAACAGACTGAGTGGGAACGTTGTGTTGTTGTTCTAATTTCTTCGCCGCCTCAGTAACAATGACCCTATGGTAATGCTATACGAAGTCCATGTTCTGATTTTGTTCAAGAGAGAGTCATCGCTCTGGAATATTCTATATATTAGTCAGGCCAACCTCTCAGTAAGAAATCATGTAGTGATCATCATTCATACACGTTAAAGAAATCAGTCAACCAAGCAAGCAATCAGATAATCAGTCCGTCAAACCAGTTCAATGGCGACAGTTGGTGACACTAAAACTTTAAGAACATTTAAACATTAACAAGATGTTTGTATCTAATTATCGCTCTAAAATACACAGTCATTCTTTCACGCAAACACTCTCACTCTCTCTCTCCACCACACACACACACACACAACACAGACACACACACACAGACACAGACACACACACGCACACACACATACACACACACACTCACACACACACACACACAAACACACACACACAAACACACACACGCACGCGCGCTCACACACGTCGCCCATAGGATACATACAAGAATGAAATCACGTGCATAAGAATGCACATGAACAAACATTGATGCGGGCGCACGCACATTATCTTCCTACAAGCCTGGTTGTTATTATTATCGTTCGTTGAATAATTTCTGGAGCAAAAAGTAGATTTTACGCGGAAGCTTTACATATCTCCCTAATCATACCGGCACCCTGTATACAAACAGCCACAACAAAACACCCTAAGAAACTAATACCAAATCCGACATAAAGGGAGCTGACTCGTACATCTTTTCTTCAATTCTTCAAACCATCACCACTTTACACCCACACAATACAAACAAAACAAAACAAAACAAAACGAAGACAGCAGGACCCAAATCTTTTGCAGGCAGAGCACAGTTTTGCCAGACTACATTTTGCATAATGCTAGCTGTAATTTATCTATACATTTGAGTGAAGTAGAAATGAAAAAAAAGCGAATTAGAAAACAACTGCTAAATTTAAATAAAAAAAGAGAGAAAAAGAAAAAAAACAGGAAAAAGGAAGAGGAGAAGAAGAGGAAGAGGAAGTTGAAGACAAAGACGAAAAAGGACAAAGACAGAAAGAAAGAAAACGCAAGGTCAGCGACGTTAACTGAAGTATATATACAAAACAGTCAGTTTGATTCATCGTAGATTCACAGGTGTGAACAAATAGCATGCTTTACTTTTCCTCCCTTTTTACAACTGTTCGAATAACCTGAGACGCATAGACACCGAATGACTATGACAATAATAAGTGTTATTTTCCCATGAAAGAGATACGGGATTAGCAAGCAGAGAGGAAGATTGGGAATATCGCGCTTATCGTATAACGTAACAGCAGCAAAGAAAAGCAAGTAGGCTAGAAGAAACAACTTTTCCGTCATATTTTGTGACCTGGAAAATTATATATATATATATATATATATATATATATATATATATATATATATATAAAAGGTGTGTGTTGTATGTGGTGTGTGTGTGTGGGGGGGGGGGGGTTGGCGGAGAGGGTGGAGTTATGGCAGTACAAATCGACCTGAAAATATGTACTTTTCTCCTCCAGAAATCGTTAAGGGGCGTGGCAGTGGGGTGGGGGGTGGGGTGTTGTATGAATGATCTATGTCCATCAAACTGCTCATCATACTTCTAAAGGTGGGTAGGAGTGGTGGTGGTGGTGGCAGGGTGGTGGGTGTTGGGTGTTGGGGTGGGGGTGGTGGAAGTTCCTTTCTGGCTAAAAATAAAACACTGAGACTTGAGATTTCTTTCTTTTCCATCCCACTGGCTTTTACTGTTCGTGTTCCACCTTTTTATGATCAATCCTAGTACTCGTATCGGTGTGGTAGACTCTAAAATTCCAATGACTAGCACACAGGATGGTACTTGTGACTCAAAATGGGAGGAAGTCTTTTGGCTGATTTTCAGTTATGCACATCTTCTCAGCTGGGTATCACGCCATTGTTAGGGAAAGAATGCGGCATTCCAAGTTCCAGTCTCTGTTGCCTTGTCTAATGTTTTGTCAGAATTGACATCGTTTTTCGAGCTTGATTACGTCTTAAGCCCAGCATGGATTTAAACTAGAGTCTGTATTCTACCTATTTCTTTATGTATAGAATAAAAGCGGCCTGAACTTTTAGAATAAGGGACCAACTGTTGTTCCAACATGGCGGATATGCTAATGAGCCAGTTGCTGCAGGCCTCATGTGACTGCATGCTGCTGCCGTCTGGTGTGTGTGTGTGTGCGTGTGTGTGTGGGGAGTCACCGCAACGCCCTCTATAGGCGTTCGCTGCAGAGGCGCGGCCTTCAACGTGTGCGTTTACTTGACGTAACAGTTGGGTTTTACAAGCCCACTGAAAGTTTGTTTATCATTACTTTCAAGGTTCATTACATTGCTAAAGAGTTCAGTTTCCGGACTGAACCGAGGTGATAAGTTATTAGAACTGATGTCTTCTTTGGAGCTGAGGGCGACTGGCACTGTAAGGGTTTTGACAAAAGTTGTTTTTACACACTGCTAGATGCTACTACTGCTACCTGGTTTTAAATGGCAGTTACTAAGACAAGCAACAGGACTCTTTTTAGTTTCATTTTTCTTAAAAATTTACTTCTGAAATAAAATCTCTCTCTCTCTCTCTCCCTCCCTCTCTGTCTCTCCCTCTCCCTTTGTCTCTCTATCTCTCCCTCCCCCTCTATCTCCCAGAAATGGCCCTCGTGCATTTACTGAGAATGGTAACATACATGAAAAGAATTGATGCAGTATGGAAGAAGAAAGACAACATCCCATAGTACAGGAAGAGGAAAGACAACTTAAATCCAACACCACCTGAGTGTTAACCTACTCTCTCTCTCTGTCTGTCTGTCTGTCTGTCTGTCGTCTCTCTCTGTCTGTGCATTCCACAATCCACTTATAAACTTAACAAAATTTGAAATATTTGCTGCTGCGAACAACGCGCAAGTTAATGAAAGAAGTAGTTTGAAGAGATCCACTGTTTACAAGTAGCACAATCATGAGTATTCAAACGTGCTGTACAAGAAATTGTGGCTCTTTCAAAACAGATTGGACTTAAGCAGAACTGAATCTCATCGTTTTAATTATATGTAATTTCTATATTTTCAGTACGTGTAGTACTATTAGCAAGCTTACAACAGAAAAAAACAAAAAAACAAAGCGAACCAAAACAAAAAAACGGTTACTTTTTTGGCGTCAGTTGCCCTGGTTACCGCTACGACAAAAAGAACTGGAGGACACCGTTGGAGGTCTACACACACACACCGACATAGAAGGGTGGAAAGGAACAAATAAACATAGTTACCACAAACACACGCAACCTCCCTCCTCTTGGGCTAAGAGCGAATCCCCACAACAACTGGAAAACACGAAGACAATAACAGTGTATATGGAAATAAAACAAGAAACTTACCTAGCTTTCTCTCCCTCTATCACTTTCACGCGTCTTGTCAGTAGCATCCCAAAGATCGGAACTGTTCCCTCAGACCCCACCAAAGCTCCAGCATGCAGCGTATGACCCCCCCTCTTGTCTGTTTCCCTCTCCCCAGCACCCCCCCACCCCCCTACCCTTGATGTTTTTCAAGAGAGAAATGAACCGTTTTTTGCCAGAATCCTTGCTGCAACAGCGGGTCATTTAATTAGAAGATCAAAGAGTCGGCATTCTGTGAAGTTAGCAGCAGCAGCAGCCGCCTCCGGAGATTCTGCGGGTTCTTGTTTCACTTCAAAGAGGTCTTGAAAGAGACGGAGAAGAGCGCGGGACCTCTCGCGCCTCTCTGCCCCCGCGCGCTCTTCTGGCGCGCCTTCTACCTACATTACATCTCTTTCGCAGTCAGCCATCATCATATTTATGGCTTTGTAGTCTTTTGAAGTCGGGGCAGCCTGAAAGACATATGGAAAGACAGATGAAGATACCGAGCTCTTCACGAGAGGCTAAGCTCTGCGTTTCGCTTCTCTCTTTCTGTGTGCTGCGGTCGGGGGAAGTTTTATCTGCAAAAAAAGACGTTAAAAGCCGAGATGGCCCGCAAGATAGACGGAACCTCGGCAGTAAACTGGCTTCAGAGTGTATCTTGGAGAGTGATTAAACGCCACTAAGTTCCAGACCCACCTCTTTTCTGTCGGACTTTTCTGGCTTCTTTTGCAGGGTGCCAACTTTTTTTTTTTACCAAGGGTTACCAATATTGTAAAGAGTTGTTGGGTGGGTTTCTCTCTCTCTTGTGTGTTGTGTAGTATAGTGTGTAAGTGTGTGTAGTTTTTTTTTTTTCTTTCTTTCTTTCTTTCTGTCTTGCTGCTGTTTCTGGCTGTTCGTGTTGGCGACCTGTTTTGTGCGATTGTGTGGAATGTGTGTGTGTGTGGTGTGTGTGTGTGTGTGTGTGTGTGGTGTGTGTGTGTGGTGTGTGTGTGTGTGTGTGTGTGTGCATGTGTGTATGTGTATATGTATCTGTGCGTACATGTGGATGTATGTATGTATATGTGTGTATGTGTAATTGTGAATGTGTATACGTGTATGTATGTGAAGGTGTGTATGTATGTATGTATGTATGTATGTATATGTATGTATGTATGCATGCATGTATGTATGTATGCATGCATGTATGTATGTATGTATGTTGCATGTATGTATGTATGTATATATGTATGTATATATGTGTATGTATATGTGTGTGTGCGTTAATGTGCGTGTGTGCGTTTGTGTGTTGTGTGTGTGTGGTGTGTGTGTGTGTGTGTGCGTGTGTGTGTGTGTGTGCGCGCGTGTATGTGATTATCTTTGCAATAGGAAGATTCAAACCGACCTGCTGACAGCCTACGTTTTGACTAAATCTGACAGCTGTGAGGTGTTGGGGTGAAAATGTGCCAGCAAAGTAAAAACTTATTGTATGTCTGTCTGATTGTTGGCTGCTTGTTTATCATAGTGAGTATGTTGAGTGGATAGTGGCCCATCCCATTTAGAAGTTGGCGTCGTTACATTCAGATGGATATGGATTAGCGTCAAGCTCATTATGGTAATGTCCTATTGTCTGCAATCCATTCGCTG
>CM060305.1:151340381-151342881 GCA_030674185.1 Monoplex corrugatus
TCTACGAACTAACGTCATTCTAAAAGAATACGATTCGTAAATACCTTGTTCTGTGACTTCTGTTGGAAACAAAGGACAGTATCGGTCATATGTTTTGGAAATGTTTGCATGTAAATATATTTTGAAAAAAAACAAAAATTGAGCATTGTTAGAATCAAAATGTGTGAACTGTACAAATATCGGACTAACTGAAAACATAACCATATCTCGTGTTGATGAAAACAGGCTGCACAGATTCAATGTTTGATTAAATATTCCTTCTAGGAAAAATACACAGGCATATCCGAAAAACAGTTCACGAATATTACTTTTTTACAAGATATCATACCACTAGTATCGCTTAGAATAATACGACGTAAAAGTTACTTGAAACTTCCACACTTTTGAGAGAAAAATGGCTGCCAGATCTGTCTCGTGTTATATATGAAGTTTAATATAATTGCTTATTGATTTACGCCATGTATTGTGAATCCAAAACAAGAGTGACTGCCCGCGTTCAAGCAAACAGGAACCAGATAAAAACACAAAAAAGAATAAGAACGCGTATTTAATACAAAACAAAAAGACTGAAACTTCCCTGCTGCTCACATTATGATGTAATTTTAAGTCATTTTATTTCTTTTCTCACACTGGACGAAGCAGCACGGAAGTTTCAGTCTTTTTCTCCTGATTTTTGTATCTGGTGTTTGTGTGTTTGTAATCTTACGCTTGACAAAGGCCAGTTGGCCGAAAAAATTTACGCCTGTCTTGACTGGTTGTATTAAATACACATTCTTAATCTTTTTTCGTGTTTTTTTTTCTGGTTTACGTATCATGAATGTTTTGTCAATGTTTATCTGTATGTAGATCTTCTTATACTAACCTTTTAGTATTATGACAAGATCCCTTGATGAAAATGTAGATGCGTACACGCGTGCTAAATTTGAAGTCTTTTATGCAGTTGATCTTGCCTTGCTGACAGTTTTTGTCTTCGTGCTTTGTAAAGATGAATCAAAGAAAATAACAAGAGTGGATAGACTGAGACAGCTTCGAATTACCGTTCTAACAACTGAAAGGCTTTTTTTAGACTGGACGGCATAATTTATCATTCAAAATGTATTTTTGTGATACACTGACCGAGGGAAAATGCGAGGAGGAATTGATGAGAATTAATGACAAACTGAATGTTATGTAAAACCATTACTGTTGTACGGTTGTGAGGCGTGGACAGTCAGCACGCAAAGTCAGAGTAAGATTGAGGCGGGTGAAACGTGGTTTCTAACAAGAATGCTGAGAGTTCCATGGACATCAAAGAAAACAAACGAGACACGTCTTAAAGGAGGCAGACTCATGATCATTAATAAAGAAGTTCAGAAAAGACAAGTAACATTTATAGGACATATTATTGTAAGGAAAAGGGAATTAGAACTACTTGTCACAACAGGAAAGCTGGAGGAAAAGAGAACACCAGGTAGACCCAGGGAAAAAATATTGGACGACTTGCAGGTCGGCTGAGACACAGAGGTGAGAGATGTACTTCCAGCGACAGGGGAAAGATTCGTGTGGAGGGCCGTGATCGCCAACGCCATGCAGCAGGGCACGTAATATGTATCACGAAAAAAGTGAGGTGATCAGACAAAAAGCATGTACATTATTTGTGACCTGCCAGCACGAAATCAGTCTTAACTAGCATTTTGGATATTTTGAGATATTACAATCACTGGAAAGTGTACATTCTGCTGATTATTTTGGTACCTGATTGAAGCTTGTACTAAAAAAAAATGTAGACGTTATGTGTGTTTAAAGTCATTAAGTTGTTTGACGGTCATTTTGAGAAAACGGCCTGTAAAGTTTTTATGTACTCTCTACGACACATTTTCCTTAAATTATTTATTTGGTGGCTTTGACCCGGTTTGTTTCTGATTTTAGCTGTCATTATCTGAAAGGCGCACCAAAGAGCTTTCTATCAGTATATTACATGCACTGTACAGGTTACGGTTCATAATAAGAGACAAAATAGGTACTTTTTTTTGTAGGAAATTGCCTTCTTTCTGCTGCGATCAGTGTATTAAAATAGCATTTTAAATTGATTAATAATATTTTTTTCAAGAAAACAATTTCTATGGCGGATAGATTCTAATCCACAGAAATCAATTTTGAGAAAAAGTCAAAACACACCAGACAGACCCTCAGTCACCTTTTCAGCTCCTAGTGCTGTTCGACTGACTGTGAGTTAAGACTGAATTGGTGGTGGGGTCACATTTATACATATAAACAGGAATTACATCAGTACAACTGGGTTAATATCACACATGAATTATAGTTGTGATGTTATCTCTCCAAGACTCTTTTGACATATACATATATTCCAAGATTCCTGATATAATATTCATTTCTGGACGACGAATGCATTGACAACTGAAACACACTTTGATATTCAATGAGATCTAGATGGAATCAAATTATTGCGTGATTCATTTAGAGAGAAAGAGAGACACTGGACACTGGACACTGGACACTA
>CM060305.1:151347881-151355381 GCA_030674185.1 Monoplex corrugatus
GTGTATGTGTGTGCGCGTGCGTGTGTGTGTGTGTGTGTGTGTGTGTGTGTAAAAATATATATATGTTATAAATCATGTTGTGTGTTGTATTGTATTGTATTGTATTGTATTGTATTGTATTGTTTTTATATAAATTCTGTTGTACTCTGTTGTGTTTTATTGTATTTATATCTTGTCATCACAATTTTTCCTTGTAAAATTCGGTCTGCCAACCTCGGGGAGAGCTCTTCGTCTCACCGCAAGGCTGCCCTGTTTTTGTGACTGTCATTTTGTTTACCTATTAACTTATATCTACAGCATTCAGAAATTTTCTCACAGTACTTATTGCATGCTTTACAGTATGTCAGTTTACTGATATTCCAGAATAGAAAGCTCCCAGAGCATCATCACTTAATATGCCTTTTTTTTTTTTAGTGCATGGAGTCCACCCCACCCCCCCCACCCCATGGGGATGCCGGGTGCTCTTTCAGTATAAATAGTATCCCCACCTTCTGGAAATTTTGTGCTAGAAATTTCCTCTTTTCTGTCACTCTCTTTATTTTTTTCTTGTTCCTTTGCTTTCTGTCATTTCTTCCTAAAATGTCTGCCTTGCTGGTCCATTCACCTGTATGTGTTCGATAAAGTCTTATGTATTTTTTCTTAGGATAGATAATTGGGTACGTGCATTAAGGGCATTTTTGGCTGTAGGGAGGTGAGATATGCGGAAGCAATTATAAATAATTTATGCCTGTTTTTACGTATGTTTTGATGTCCTTAGGGTATGTTTAAATTTGTATTCAGGTATGTTTTTTTAACCCCCTATGCGATGAATTGGACGGAATGGTCAACACCGGGGGCATGTCCTTAGATTATGTGCTATTGATATGTGTACTTAATTTTCTTTTCCTTTTTTTTTCTCTCTTGAAGTTTTGTATGTTTTGAAGCAGCTATAACCCTGATATAGCTCTACGCAGTCGGCTGGGTTTTAAACAACAATAACAATAAATGGAGGAAGACAAGTATCTACACCAACCTGGGGTCGAACTTTGGATCACTCCTTGCTGTACAGGAATTTAACCGTTTGACCCCTAATCTAGGGTCTTCTTAAGCAATTTTGTTTACCTTTTCTTCTAAGGCCAGCTTGTAAGGTGGTTTTCAGCGATTTTTCCTCACTTTGCTTTTAAGTCTTTAAATTCTAAATATACACTGATTTTGTTGATTTTTGGTTATGTAATAGTTTGATTATCACACGTTTAGATGCAATGAACTACAAACTTGTAACATGTACCTAAATATTTTTTAGAAAATATTCATATTGGATAACTGTAAGCACTGTCGCGAAATAGGTGTCTTATCCAATGTCACCCTAATTTTTTCAGTTTTAATCTATGACTTAAAACTTTGCACAGTCATTAAGCACAAACAGATGCATAGAACAGACTAAAATCAAGTCTCTAGCTCATTTCATAGGACCACAGTGCAAATGTAAATAACACTCTTTCCACATATCAGACACCTTTAACAATAGTCCATTTTAAAGCCAAACATGTCCTGAGCCTGTGCACAAAATTTCAAGTCGTTCTGATCAAAATTGTGGATTTTATGCCGACATTAGTACCTACACAGTCCGAACACGCTGCAACCCAGAAAACAGCATTTAAAGGATGCATGCTGTTACACACACACATATACACACACAAACACACATACACTGTGCAGCCATCTAGACTACTGTTAGCCTCCTGACTGTAAAAATGACATTGCATGCCTATGTGTACGTGTGTTGTTAGTTCGTTCGTTCGTCTGTTATCTTTAAACGAACGAACGAACACACATACACATAGACAAGCAATTCATTTTTCACATTGTCAAGAGGCTAATTGTGGCCTAAATGGCTGGACTTTTTTCCCCCCGCCATAATTCCAAGGAACACCCACCACCATCTATCTTATTGTACAATTTGACTCATGAAAGCTCTTTACTCAGTTATACAGTTGATAAAAATCATAGATTCACGATCTGAGTTCTTTTTCAGTCACAACCTTTTCCCGACCCATGTGAATATGCTAATGTTTACTCTCTATATACATATTGATTCACATTTAAAACACCATGCATTTATATGTGAAACACGCAAGTTATTTCTCCCTGGACACATACACTTTCATATCAAAACCTTTACTCAACCATACGGTTTTAGATAGATTCGAGAATGATGATAGTTCAAGACAGATTCATCATCGTAGACAATCCCATATGTGCTCCACCTAATCCATCCTGTACGCTGGCAAGGTTATGAAATGGGGAGAAGAAAAGAAGAAGACTTATGAGACACTAAGCTGACATCACCACACCAGAATGATTGGAACATCAGCAAAAAAACAAAACAAAACAAAAATGTTTTAAACGACTACTGGCTGATTTCCAATGGCATGGCACGCTTATGAAATTATCTCAATATGGCGAATCCGTCTTGAACATATTCTACATTCCAGGAACTGGTGATTTGAATAACGAACATGCCGTCAGCCCACACTCAGCATAATGCTGCTTGCATACTGGAAATCTGCCGATCACCACAACAAATGTTAAAGGTTGCAGTATGTGATTATTATGGATCTTTTTTGTATAGTCCTTTTCTCCACGCTGTTTGGAATCACTTTGTATTGCACTGAATCAGACATGTTAGTGGAACAAGGAGAATTCATTCTGTTTTGCGATCTGACCACATTCCACTATGTTAATTACAAAAAACGTTTTAGCCAGTTTTGTTGAGAATTAGACCTGTTGTTGACGACTTCAGTCAGTTGTGTGAACAAATGTTTGAAGCATGTGTTCTCAAAATGGCTGCATTTACAGACTCAAACACATAATTGTATCTATCAATTTTCACAGTAGAGAAAAAGGATTGGTGTTATCATTTATAAACTGAAGAATATGTACTTTTTTTTATGATATCTAAAACTTAAATGAGTTCAATCCAATTAGTCGGTGATATTGTGAAAATGGGTCACAAATTTATCAAAGTACTTACACGTAAAGCCTAATTAAGATTTCATTGTAAAGACAAATATCTGGATAACATATTACTGGTTGTGATGTAGTAAGACATGACTGATGCTGTGGTGTCACATATTTGAAATAACACACATGATGCTAATTGAACTCTTTGACTCCCTAAGCCTTACTGCGAAAAACTGGTGGGTAGGTTTAAGGAATGAAAAAGTTAATACATACACTTTTTTAAGCGCACTGCGTGAAGCAAGAGATTAATGAAGTAATGAAATCTATCTACCTGTAATAAATTGAACTAAAATGCAATGCTTGGCAGCACTGAGCGATCCTGTTATTTCATGATACGACCTATTCTATCCTATCTTCAATGACGCTATTATTTCAAAAGGATTGACCATGCAGTGATTATGATTATTTCATAGATTCATAATGCAATGATAATGGTGTCTGTATAAGAAGCATTGCACAATGATTATGATAATGTCATAAAATGCATCATATAATGATTATGATAGTTTTATAGGTGCATCATCCAATGAATATGATGGTTTCGGAAAAAGATACATCATGTACCGGTTACGATGATTTGTTCATTCATCATCAAATGATTATACCGATTTTATATGATGCATCATGCAATGAATATGACGGTTCTGATACGATGCATCATGTAACGATTACAATAATTGCATAAATCTATCATCCAATGATTATGACAGTTTTATAAGATGCATCATACAAAGAATATGATGCGTAATGTAAACTTTCTTTACAACTACAAAAGGTGATTTTAAAAACAGTTTTATGAAATGATCTATAGGGCACAGGCAGTTATGAAAATTAATAATACTGAAGTTTGTAGAGTCTAGAACATCGCTGAGAAGGGCTGGAATTACATGTGGCGATAGGCGGATCTTACGCTCTTTTTGTGGCTGGTTGCAAATCGGCAGTCTCTTGCAGCCAATCAGCTAGCGGGCCGATGAAGTCATGACACTTTAATTTGCATACGTCAAAATCGATAATGGCGACGAAGATTTTAAACCGCGTTAACTTTGCCAGCTCGGCTTTGTACTGTGTGCACCAGCGAAGCGGACGGTAAAGTGTAAGTGGAATACCGTCTATCAAGTATAACGATCAATATTTTTTTGTGATGACAGGCGATCAATTTTCATCAATCGCACGTTTATGTGCTGCAACGTTTCGTTGATGACATAGTTTGTGGCTTACTTCAAAATCACCATCTAGACTGTCCCACAGTTTGACTGATCTGATTCCGATTTACGTCAGCGCTCACCTCAGGTGACACAGCCGACCAAAATAACCGTTTGAAAAAAGTGGAAGAAGGAAGTAGCGTATTTAGTCTTCTTCTTTTCTTGGCGTACGCTGCTACACAATCATCTGAGTCCGGGCGATGAATGCAGCCGTCTTTTCCAGCTCCTGTCTGCAGCCATGGAGTTTGGTTGTCAGCGGAGTGTCTGTCGGCCACACGTCCTGTCTTGCCACCTGGTGAAGGGGACATCTTTGGAGTATATGCTCCGTGGTTTGGTCTTCTTGACCGCAGGTACAGGTTGGGGAGGGCGCCAGCTTCAGTATTTAGTCTTACATTCAATCCTCTAATAACACCACCAGAACAACAATAATATTACGTTAAAATGACCAAGTGAAAAAAGCACTTTAACCCTTTGACTCCCGCACACTGTCCACCAGTATCCTGCATTACCAACCATGCTAGCAAAGCAAACATTTACCCCTTTGATTCTCTCACTCTATCCAGCAGCTTCCCGCAGGAAGCTGGTGGATAGGATGAGGGGATCGAAGAGCTAAGTTTTTGCATTTGGTGGATAAGGTGCGAAAGTCAAAAGGTTAATATAGGGCACCCGAGGTTGATTCCATAACCACTAGCATTCTAATCGACACTCAGCCAACTGAACTCTTGAGACCTACTCCACCACCCACCCACCCCCTACATCCCATCCCCTGGTACCACACATACCATTGCACATTATTTATGTGATGGCCGCCATATTTTGCTACGAAAGCTTGACGCGCAAGACGTTGCCAGGTGTAAGAGCAATTTGCTACATAGCACAAGGTGGAGACATAACGAGCAATTTATGGCAGCGTGTGTGAGCGCTTTAACCACCGTGCGGAGATGGAGAAGCCATTCCACACCTGATCTATTGCAACTAGCGGGACATACCTGCAAATGAATGGAACACACACACACACACACACACACACACACACACACACACACACACACACACACACCACACATACACACACACACACACATAGGCCTACACACAGACACCACACAAATACACACCACCACACACACACAAGGCCTACACACAGACACACAGCACACACACGCACTAACACACACACACACACACACACCACAAGCACGCACGCACGCATGCACGCACACACGCACACACACTTATATACATGTCTGTTTTAAATATTGAATATGCTATTTTCAACAGTAAAAATTGTGCAGAGGATGTGTCCTTGAATCTGTTTCTGCATCAACTTTTGCTTCCTTTTGGATCTTTGCCAAGTCATAAACGAACGTGCCAAGTAACAGATAAATCAATAAGTATTGGTGTCTAAATTACTGTATGTCCTGATATGCATGCGTAAACAGATACATAAATAAATGAATAAACAAACAAACAAACAAATAGATAAATAGGTAAACAAATGTTCGTCGCTATCTCGCTTTGTAATGACAGATGTATGTGTATCTTTACAGTGATATCGTTATATGTGTGCAAATATATTTGATGACAAGTAGATGCACCTGACAATTGCAACTGTCCTCCGTATGATAGAACAGTTCTGTGGTAACTGATCTGATCTGAATTCAGAAACACATGAAAACGCATATTTAACCCTTTGACTCCCGCACCCTATCCACTAGCATCCTGTATTGTCATCAATGACAGCAAAGCAAAATCTTAACCCCTTGACTCCCTTGACCTATCCACCAGCTTCTTGCAAAGCAAAAATTTAACCCTTTGACTCCCTTACCCTATCCACCAGCTTCCTGCATGATACCGATGGATAGGGTTAAGGAAGTCAAAGGGTTAAGTTTTTGAAACTGGTGGATAGGGCAAGGGAGTCAAAAGGTTAATGAACAAACCAAGACTGGCGCAAGTTTTCGACCGACTGTCAAGAGAACACAAAAGACAGCAAAGAAGAAATTCGCACGAGGTAGGGAGTGGGAAAAATAAACTACCAACAAATCAACAACTTTCCTGCTGTTTCGATGAGCGTTGAGTTGGAGAGATCTGAAGTAAACTGATCTGAACAATTACTTATTGTGTTTAAGTGGCAGTGGCTCAGTCTGAGATTGGTTGCGATCAAACATGCTTAATTAATAAATTATTAGTGCTGTGGAGATGCTGTGCAGTCAAATATTCTGTTGGTTTGGATTACAATCATGCACGCGTTCGTCTCTCCATCTCTCTCTCTCTCTCTCTCTCCCTCCCTCCCCTCCCTCCCCCCCCCCATCTCTCTCTCTCATATCTCTCTTATCTGCTGTTGTAGCTGGTTGATTGCATCTGGCATTCTGGTTAGATGTATAAACTTCGAGATCCACTGTTACCTAATGTAAAACGGTTGACAGGTATTGTTCCAACCATCATGTGGGATCTCTTCGTATCTAACTATATTGTCTCTATTGATACCTGTTGGTCTTCTGAGACATCTCAACTTTTTTTTCAAGGATTTTGTTTGAAGTATTAAATGAATGATAAGTCAGCGTGGATACAAGAATTGTACTGAGAATCCGCCTTTTGTTTCAACATAGAGAAAAATTATATTGATAAACGTGGCTTTGTTTCCACAGGATGCTTGGGCGTTTTAAATGGGGTGAAAGTTTGTACCTCCAAACATTTCCCTTCTGGAATCCCACCCATCAATATCCAAATAAACTTACAGATGACTGTGAATTTTAGGGTGGCACCTAACCATAATACGTGCCCAACCAAACAGTTGGTAAGATCTGTCCACAAGTAGCAATAAAAGGAAATTGGAACTGAAGTCAGAACGTGTTCAAAATGGGGGGTCATCACAGGTCACCACTGTAGGTTAAGGTGCCATGCTGATTCTGTCGGGGTCGTGGGTTCAACGCCCGGGCAGACTTTGTTTGTTGGTTTTTTTGTTTCTTTCTTTCTTTGATGATTGGCTGTCTCTGTCAACTTAGTCGTGCACCTAAGGTATATTTTGAGTTCAGTCTCGTCCCCAAACAAAACAAACAAACAAAACAAACAAAAACAAAAAAATAACAAACAAACAAAACAAAAAACAAGCAACAACAACAAAACAACCAGTTTCTATATTTCTGGCTGGAACTGAACTCGAGGCATCACATCTTTAGTCCGCGGCTATGCCAGCCCTGTCAGCGAGCCTGTGGATTAACCCTTTGACTCCTGCACCCATCCACTAGCATCATACACTATCAATCATTCTAGCAAAGTAAAAACGTATCCCTTT
>CM060305.1:151365381-151390381 GCA_030674185.1 Monoplex corrugatus
AACTAACTTTAACTTAACTAACTTAACCAACCAACCAACCAACCAACCAACCAACCAACCAACCAACCAACCAATTAACGACCAACCGACCGACCAACCAACCAACCAACCAATCAACCAACCATCTAACTACCTAACTACTTAACTAACAACCAACTAACCAACTACCTACTTACCTACCTACCTACCTACCTACCTACCTACCTAACTAACTAACTAACTAACTAACTAACTACCTACCTACCTACCTACCTACCTAACTAACTAACTAACTACCTACCTACTACCTACCTACCTAACTAACTAACTAACTAACTAACTAACTAACCAACCAACTAACCAACTACCTACTTACCTACCTACCTACCTACCTACCTAACTAACTAACTAACTAACTAACCAACTAACCAACTACTACTTACCTACCTACCTACCTACCTACCTACCTACCAAACTAACTAACTAACTAACTAACTAAAGGGAAATTGGCCTCATACAGGATATACTTTGAGATGGGTGTGGTTGCGTGATAGGGGATGGGACTGGTAGTGGTGATTAATGATGTTTTTCAAGAAGCTGTATTTTGACTTTACTTTGATCACCAGTGTACAAAAAAGGATGAGCAACTTCATTATTTTGGGGGGAAAGTGTTGGACCAGTGAAAGCATTTAAGGGCAAGTAGAAAAAGTGTGTCTTCTTCAGGCCTTGCATCTGTGTATCGTGTTTTGTGTGTGTGTGTGTGTGTGTGTGTGTGTGTGTGTGTGTGTGTGTGTGTGTGTGTGTGTGTGTGTGTGTGTCTGTGTGTCTGTGTGTGTGTGTGTGTGTGTGTGTGTAAAATCATCTATCTATCCATCTATCTATCTATCTATCTATCTATCTATCTATCTATCTATCTATCTATCTATCTATCTATCTATCTATCTACCTATCTATCTATTATCTATCTATCTAATATCTATATATCTCCCCCCTCTCTCTGTATCTCTGACTCTCTCTACATATATATATATATATATATATTATATATATATATATATATATATATATATACATGTATAATATATATACGTGTGTGTGTGTGTGTGGGTGTGTGTGTGTGTGCGTGTGTGTGTATGTGTGTGTGTGTGTGTGTGTGTGTGTGTCCACCAGCATCCTACATTGTCAACCAGCAGGAAGCTGGTGGATAAGGTGTTAAAGGGTTAGGGTTATTTTTGTTGTTGTTGCAGTTGTTGGATGGGGTGCAGGAGTCAAAGGGTTAAGCCAGAGAGAATGATTTTATTCATCAAGTAAACACCGCTATGATGTCAATATGTGCAGACACCAGGGAAACCTCCTTTCTCTACTCCATAACAGCCGCAGGAGTGGTCTACGCCGTAACGCAGGCATGCAGCCTGGGGGGTCTGCTACAGTGCTCCTGCCACAACCACGCTCGGGACGTGGCCACGGACGGGGAGTGGGAATGGGGCGGCTGCGGCGACAACGTCAACTTCGGCTACCGAAAGTCGCAGGAGTTCATGGACGCCCGGCGGCGCAAGAAGCGCAGGCGCGCTGACCTCACGACCCTGATTTTACTGCATAATAACGAGGCTGGACGAAGGGTAATTGGTTGGATTGCTAATTGTTATCATCATTCTGATTATCGTCGTTATATTTTTTAGTATTATCATCAGCCGTGAGTATGTCCACTGTCACTAACATAATTCATCATCAACATCATCTTCCTCGACATCGTAGTCATCGTCGTCAATACTGACACCATAATTACTATGCTTAATCAG
Organism: Monoplex corrugatus; assembly: GCA_030674185.1. Taxonomy (NCBI): domain Eukaryota; kingdom Metazoa; phylum Mollusca; class Gastropoda; order Littorinimorpha; family Ranellidae; genus Monoplex; species Monoplex corrugatus. The sequence goes on from CM060305.1 coordinate 151,367,160, forward strand.
TATTGTTATTGTGGATGTTTGTCTCATCGATTTTGGCGTGTGTGCATGTGTGTGTGTGTGTGTGTGCGTGGTGTGTGTGTGTGTGTGGTGTGTGTGTGTGTGTGTGTGTGTGTGTGTGTGTGCCCAACCACCCCCCCTTTGTGATTAGTTCATTATTAAGGTATTTTGATAAAATAAACACCTGAGTAAATAATTAATCTTTTGAATTTATGGTGCAGCATTATTGTGTACTGGATGTCAAAATGTTATATGAAGCTAAACTCTCGTTTTTTTTGTTTGTTTTGTTCTTTTTGTTGTTTCTTGTACTGTTTGCGTGTCTGTTTGTTTACTTGCTACCCACAACCTTTAACTATTCGATTTACTGTTGCCATATCATGAATATTTTAGCTAGGTTTCTTGTTACGTGCATTTGGCAGATCATCAATGCTTGAATAAGAGTGAGGTAGACACGAAAAATATATCGTCCTGCACATTCTGCATATACCTTAGTTGTAGCACAAAGACAACAAATCGTCAGAAAACCGTTAAAAGAAAATCAGTCCTACGCGGAAAATGTACAGCCAAACAATCATGATGCTCCGGGCATAACGCAAGTTCGACCTGTCCCTTGAACATACTCACAGTTCCTGTTTTCAGTCAGTTTGTCAAATAGGTCATCATCCTATGTTCCGTTTTGATCATTTACTCCCGAAGCCTGTCTTTCACCTTCTACCAGCTTACTGACTCCCTCACCCTATCCACCAGCTTTCAACATCTTCCTGACTCCTTCAATCTACCCGTCAGCTTTCAACATCTTCCCGACTCTCTTAGCCTACCCACCAGCCTCTGACTCCCTCAGCCTATCCACCAGCTTTCAACATCTTCCTGACTCCCTCACCCTACCCGTCAGCTTTCAACATCTTTCTGATCCCTCAGCTTTCTGGTTCCCTCAGCGCATCCGATAGCTTCCAACAGCCTTCAGACTATCTGAGCCTATCTGAGCCTATCTGCCAGCTTCCATCAATCTCCTTTTGATTCCCTCAGCCTATCCATCAGTTTCTGTGATTCCCTCAGCCTACCCACCAGCTTTCACCAAATTTCTGACTGTCAGCCATCCCACCGACGTTCAACCGCTTTCTGACTCCCTTTCCCTATGCACCACCTTCCATCAGCTCCCTGACTGCCTCAGTCCACAGGAAGCGAGTGGAAGCTGATGGAGAAGGTGAGGGAGTCAAAAGGCTCAGAAAACAAGTCGAACCCCTCCATCCCTTCAGGAATCTGATCTGTGAATTAGTGGAGAGAAGCTGGAGAATGGGGCAGGGTATGTGAAGAGAGGGAGGGGGTAGGATGTTGAAAGTTCGACAGTTATTTCAAGATTTCCAACCTGCTTAAAAAATGTATGCACACAACATTCCACGCTCTGAACTGGAGTGTTATTATACACACAACATCCTCACGAGCTCTCAGATCACTTTCCTGTTTTGCCTTTCAGGAATGCTGATGATGCACTAGCTGTGGTCGCAGTTCACTTCAGTTCGGTTCTGACTCATACATGCGTGCGCGCGCATGCTTGCACAGACAGGTAGACAGACAGAGAAACAGAAGGAGACAGACAGAGAGACAGACAGACACACACACACACACACACCACACACACACACACATACGGACACACACACACACACACACACACACACACACACACACACACACCACAATACACACCTACCTTCCAGTGCCTTACCGTACGAAAAAAGCCTTGTTCTGGTGTTTCTTTGCATTAACGTTAAAAACAATACAGTTTTAGAAACCAGAAACATAACACAGACATGCAGCAGGTCGATTTGAACACTATACAATTTGAACACTATATCAACTCTCTAGTTACGCAACAGTTACCAACAGCAAGCTGTTGAGCGAAAACATGTATCGGCACAAAGACTAACTAACATTCGGCACGTGGCTAAGTCAAACATGTCTTGTAATAGCCACAAGTTGTGGACCGAGTTTTGAATACAGGCGTTTCATGTTGTCCTTTCCGCTCTCTCCCACTCTTACTTCATATCAATCGAGCTTGCTATCCACACATGCTCCCCCCCCCCTTCTCTTCCAACATACGGAAGACATGCCATGTAATAGCCCTATGTGTACATAAGAAGAAGACCAGTACTTAGTTTGCATCCACCCCACCCACCCCACCTTTCATTGTGTAGGCCTAGGCACAAATAATGTATCTAGTTATTTGTGCATGTTTCTCTGATTGCTGGCTTAATCCAAAATTTATTTCTGCGTGCACAGTCTACAAAATAGAAACTCTTCTAGAAACTTGGTTCCAAATTCTTTTTGTTCAAGGAAGTTACATTCAGCCATTGCGTATTATACAGACAGCGTAGTAGAGAAGAGCTTGGGTAAAAGTTCTCTCGGAGTGCCCTATTCAGGACTGGGACCTTTGGTTCCAGCGAGGTATTTGTGAGTAGGAATTTTGGTCATAGTGAGTGTAGCACTTCGAGAAATGGAGGACTCGTAAGCAAGTAAAGATATCATCATAATACTGACGTTTTGTCATTAATTTGAAGTTCGTTTTTTTTATCTCTTTGTTATCATGTGCACCATTAATGCCTGATGAAGCGTCACGATTAATTTGGTGGTCATTCATTCTATTAGCGTAACATGTGTATCATTCAAACCTTTGAAGTTTCACGATGAAGTTGGTATTCATTTACTCTCTTTGTGTGATATGTGTATCATTCATTGCCAGTTGAGGCTTCACGATTTATTTGATTTTCGTTTATTGATATCGTTTTTAAAATAAAGCGTACCTCGTGTATCTTATTTACCAATGTGTGGTCTGTGTCTACAGAGCCTTAGCCAAATTATGTACGGTCGTAATACAGTCGTGTGTTTCTGTTTGTCTCTTTTTCTCTCCTTTCTTCTTGTGTTTGAAATAGAATATTACAGTGGTAGAGTACATCCACGATTTCAAACAGAACAAAGGTAACATCTTCAACTCTACCGTAATAAACACACGAAAATTGAATGGGAACGCGTATTTAATAACGAAACAGACTAAACTATGCCGACCCGTCGGTAAAGGTACTGTTATTGTTATTATTATTGTTGTTGTTATTGTTATTGTTATTGACACCCGCACCCTGACTACCAGCAGCCTGTATTGTCAACCACGCTAGCAAAGCAAAAACTTAACTCTTTAATTCCTTCACCCTATCCACCAACTTTCTGCAGGAAGTTTGTGGATAGGGTGAGGGAGGCCAAGGGTTAAGTTTTTGCAGTTGATGAATACGGTGCGGGAGTCAAAAGGTGAAAGCCCAGCCGACTGCGTAGAGCCATATCAGGGCTATAACCGTTTCAAAACATACAAAACTTCAACAGATAAAAAAAGAATACCAAAGGAAATAAGAGGGAAGCGTGGAGAATTTTAAATAATTATCAACTAAGGAATGTACTGAGCTTACCACTTTATGCTTTGTGGCTGGCGTCTATGCTAGCTGAATGGGTAGCGCAAACTGTGTTGGGTTTGAGAAATTCTACATGGGAGATAATTCCGTGACTCTCAAGAGTTATGTTACTTAGTTGATGATTAAAAAGGACAAGAAAGTTAAGTACACATATCAGGTTCTATTATATTTATGTACAGTGTCCTGATTTTCTCGAATGCTTCTATGCACGTTCTTTTGCCCACACTATGCAGGTGTCATGTTGCTGCACAGTCTGCTTTCTTCATCTCTGGCGGCCATGCATGCCGGGTGTTTTCATGTTTCCATAAGCCACTGGCCACTGACATGATCTTTAAGATCTTTAACGCACATAATTATGTGATATTCTGCTAGCTTACGCTCACGAAAGTGAATTTAGACACTAGCAGATCTGCATACATGTTGACCTGGGAAATCGAAAATCTCCATCTTCTGCCTGTCAAGCGAAGTTTTTAAGGCAGATTGAAACCATCTGACCGGAATTCTGACATTTACTCACTTGAATACTTCGCCTGTCGGTATATGGCTAAAACGACTACTGCAACTAGAGGGCTCCTATGTCAAAAACTCGGTCTTGACCTAACCTCGGTCATGGCCGTGTGATGGTGACATAGCTGTTGAAGGCAGAGGGCAAGGGTCAAGGCTGCCGAGAGCTTTGTCAAACATGCTCTAATCAGCCAGAAGCCAGTGTAATCCACGGCGAGTTCATCGTTTACACACAACGCCACAGACACACAGAGCAACACCTAAAAGTTCACTCGTTCATCAGGACATCCCGGTAAAGAAATCATTATGCAGCGCGTTTTGTTCGCCTTCCAAACACGACGATCGATATTCCGTCTGTCTGGTTAAACCATGGATGTGCTCCTTGGAGGTTTCAATTGTAAACGCACGCTCATGATAAAACTATATATAGAGTATCCGAATATATGGCCATTTCTTCTGATGTAAATTGATGAGTGTTGCCAAACAAACTCTGAAGTGTGATATGGAGGAATAGGGATGGAAAAGGGGAGGTTTGTTCCGTTGTGTGTCTTTTTCAGAGATTTTTTTTTAGCGGATTTTGAATTTAGGAAAATCAATCGAGCAATATAGCAAGTAACTAACGGCGTAAGTCTGTTTTTTGTGTGTGTGTCATTATCTTGGTCATAATGAAAGGGTTTTTACATTTCAATACTCCTTCCCCGAAACTATTAAAAAGTTTGGGGAGGGAGTACTGAAATGTAACTAACGGATACGACCAATTATGGGTGGAATGTTAGAGGAAGCATTAGTCTCGACTATACTCATTTAGCCGGGATGAATTTGAAGGCCACAGTTAAAGCAGAAGAGAAATAATTTTCAAAAAGGTTGAGATAAGAAAAAGAAAAAAAAGAGAGAGGGGGAGAGAGAGAGAGAGAGAGAGAGAGAGAGAGGACAGACAGACAGACAGACAGAGACAGAGATAGAGACAGAGAGACAGAGACAGACAGACAGAGACAGAGACAGAGAGACAGAGAGGACAGAGACAGACAGACAGTCAGACAGACAGACAGACAGAGAGAGACAGAGAGAGAGAGAGACAGAGACAGAGACAGAGACAGAGACAGAGAGACAGAAACCGAGAGAAGCAGAGACAGAGACAGAGACAGAGACAGAGAGACAGAGACAGAGACAGACAGACAGACAAACAGACAGACAGAGAGAGACAGAGAGAGAGAGAGAGAGACAGAGACAGAGACAGAGACAGAGAGACAGAAACCCGAGAGAAACAGAGACAGAGACAGAGACAGAGAGAGACAGAGAGAGGGACAGAGAGAGGTTTTCAGTATGGCTTGGCCATCTCGGGCTTTCTTTTAATTGCTTTGTTTACGGTCTCTTAGACTAACCCTTCGTTCTGTTGTTGTATGTTGTTAAAGACATGTCCGTATATCCCAGTTGTTGGTCACACTTCTTATTCGAGTATCATGAGGTTTGTTTGTAGATTCGAGGCTCCCCCACCCCTTGTGCGTGCGAGCGTGCGTGAGTGCGTGTGTGTGTGCGTATTTGTGTGTTGTTTGTGTGTGTGTATAGGTGTGTGTGTATTGTGTGTGTGTACGTGTGTGTATGTTTGTGTTCGTGTGTGCGTGTATGTGTGTGAGAGTTTGTGTGTGTGTGTTTTGTGTGTGTGTGTGTGTGTGTGTGTGTGTGTGTGTGTGTGTGTGTGTGTGTGTGTGTGTGCGTGGTGCGTGTGTGTGTGTATGTGTGTGTGAACTCAGACATATGAGTAAAAGTGACACATTGTTGTGTAAAACTTTTCACTTTGAGAACTCGTCCCTTCGTAAACTCCGACTTCTCTGCGCGCATGTTTATCTTCTTTTTTCAATAAAAAGGGACAGTCGGTAGGAGGTGTGTATCTGTCTGCTGACGTCGAGCCAAGGCCACATGGAACACCCCTCCCCCCTCTCTTCAGAAAAGCCTCTAAGTCAGCATTTTCTGGGAAAGGTGATGGGTAGTATTGGGGGGGGGGGGGGGGGGATTTCTGACAATTTATTTTAATTCTGTTTTTTTCACTATTGTGACAGTTTATCATTGTCCGTTCTTCACGTAGGGTTTCATTTTACTATAACATTTTTCAAGATCACAATGACCTTGAGAAGTAAAAAAAGACTTGAGTTTTTTGTTTGTTTTGTTTTGTCCTTCTAATAACCCACGACTGTGACTATGTGTTCCCAGGCCATCAAGAACCACATGCGGCAGGAGTGCAAATGTCACGGGCTGTCCGGCTCCTGCACGCTCAAGACCTGCTGGATGAAGATGCCGACTTTCAGGGACGTGGGCGACCGCCTCAAGGAGAAGTTCGACGGCGCCGCCAAGGTCATCATCTCCAACGACGGTAAGGAGCTGCTGCCGGAAGGAGACACCATCAAGCCCCCTTCCAAAGACGACCTCGTCTACTCGGAGGAGTCGCCCGACTTCTGCAACCGCAAGCGGAAAGTGGGTTCGCTAGGGACCAAGGGGAGGGAGTGTGACCCCACGTCCATGGGCGTGGGCGGGTGTGACTTGCTCTGCTGCAACCGCGGCTACAACAAGGAGGATGTGACGGTGAAGGAGAACTGCAAGTGTCGCTTCTTGTGGTGCTGTGAGGTCCTCTGCGAGACCTGCGTGTCCGTCAAGACGATACACAGGTGTTTGTGAGAGTGAGTCTGCTATACAGCCCACCTGTCCACGGAGAGAGAAGAAGAACGCCACTAGAGCCTGGATGGAGGACAAGGACTTTAACAATAACGTTACTGATGATGTTGTTGTTCATAGCGTGAAGATATGGAGATCGCTTTCCCGACCTTGCCATAACAAAAAGACGATAAAAGAAATTGGCTCTCATCAGCGAGGTCCGCATTCGTTGCTTCTTCTGCATCGCTTTGGATCTTGACAATAACGTTGTATATATATGTATATACATACATTATATAAAATATATATATATACACAATATATATATGTATATATGTATACATATATATATATATATGTGTATATATATGACAATGTGGAGCTTTTCTCATTATGTGCTGTAAGATTTGAAACTGATAACCTCAGCACATAGAAAAGCCATAGGTTTAACGTTGTACATATAGTAGACAAGTGTTCAGTGATGTGCTGAGCATTGAAAACTGAAACAAGTAACCTCAGCACGGAAACAAAGACAGACTGAGAGAGACCTTCAAAGGTCAACGTGTAAATAAAAAGCCAAAACAAAGATGACGTGCTGTACTTTATGGCTTGCTCGTGTGCATTGAAAACTTGCCACAGACAAAAAAAAAAAAAAAGCAAAAAAAAAAAAGCACAGTCACAGAAGAAACAGGTGTGTATGTCATATACAATAGACTGTGAGCGTACTGTGCTTAATTATTTCTTTTGAGTGTGTGTGTGCGCGCTAAAAAACCCCAACTAACTCTGAAAACTTTGGCTCGGAGAAATGTCTAAAATAATAAATGTTGTGTGTGTGTGTGTATATATACATATACATATTTTGACATATTGCGCTTCATAATTTCTTATGTGTACGTGTGTCTGCATTAAAACTGATATTGCACAGAGAAAGAGCTAAAAACTCAGTGTTGTGTACATATTATAGAGGAGGATGAAACTGAGGCACTGCCCTTGGTTGAGTCTAAATAACGGAGAGAAAATCAGTGCGCTGCCCTTGGTTTGCATGTTCATGCGCGTGCTTCTCCACAGAGAAAGACTTTTTGAGTTATTAACCTTGTGCATAGAACAAATCAAGACAACGTTTGAGTGACATCTGAAAGGAAACAGCTTCATGCTACATGTACATGTAGTGTCTATGGAGATAATTAGACGAGGACATTGTCACATTGTGTGTCGTAGTATTCGGTGACCTTGACTTTTAACAACACAGAGAGGGGTCTCTTTGTCAGTCTCTTTGTCAAGAAAAAAAAGGGAGAAATTTGTTTCATATCGACCGGAGAGCGGTGTGTGTTTGTATGAGTGTATGTGTTGTGTGTGTGTGTGTGTGTGTGTGTGTGTGTGTGTGTGTGTGTGTGTGTGGGTGTGTGTTTCTGAGAGAGAGAGAGAGAGAGAGAGAGAGAGAGAGAGAGAGAGAGAGAGAGAGAGAGAGAGAGAGAGAGAGAGAGAGAGCAAAATAACTCTGCAAGAGTTTTACTCAGCTGTTTTGAGGTGGATCTTTACCAAAGTTGGGTCAAAGGTTTGAACTGTCGAGGAGTCGCGAATGCACAAGCGATAAAAGTCATAACGCCAAAATGAAGATCATACGGACCATGTCATTTAAAGTGAAAACCACACAGACCAAACAAGTGCCTAAAATCAGCACGTTTTTAAAAGGTGTATAAACAGCACACTGTCTCAGTACCTTCTGACAGTATTTCAATTCTGTAAGCACGGTTGTCATAGTTCATCATTTCCCTCACTGCTTGTCAAAGGTTTGTTTCGACTGAAGTTTCTTCAGGTTACAGATGATCTAGAGAAAATTTGAATTTTCTGGAATGCTTTTAAAAAAAGAAAAAAAAAAGAAAATGGAGATTGTTATAATGGCTTGACTATATTGTTTTCTACGTAGGCTTGGTGCATTTTTGTTCTGATCACACAGTTTTGTTCAGAACACAACTTTTAGCATGGATATGTCGGGGGATCATGAACCTTTCTCTTCCAGGAACACTGACCGCCTGTTTCAAGTTGTATGGTTGTGTGTTTGACACGTATCTCGCATGCCAATCTAATTTGGAATTTATATATATATTCATATTTCTTTTCTTATTCCTTTATTTGGGTATTTATTTATTCTATTTGTTTACTTATTCCTTCATTTATATATTTATTTATGTATTCATCTGTCTATCTATCTATCTATCTATCTATCTATCTATCTATCTATCTGTCTGTCTATCTATCTATCTATCTATCTATCTATCTATCTACCTATCTATCTATCTATCTATCTATCTATCTATCTATCTATCTATATCAGTCTGTCTTTTTATCTACCTATCTATCTCTTTATCTCTTTATCTCTCTATCTCTTCTATCTATCTATCTATCTATCTATCTATCTATCTATCTATCTGTCTTCTTATCTCTCTTCTTCTTCTATCTATCTATCTATCTATCTATCTACCTACCTACCTATCTATCTATCTATCTACCTACCTACCTACTATCTATCTATCTATCTACCTACCTACCTACCTACCTATCTATCTATCTATCTATCTATCTATATATCTATCTATCTATCTATCTATCTATCTATCTATTTTGAAAATCAAAAGCAAATTAATTAAACAAATAAATCTATCCAATGACACTCACAATACGACAGGCGCGGTGCGGTAGTGAAGTAAAGTAGTCATCTGACGTCCAATCGGAAACTCCTGAGTTTGATTCGTCTAGACACCTCCGCCTGGTGGTGGGGTAAAAACGATGAAGATTTTGTTTTTAACCGATCTCCCACACGTCCGCGCGTGTGCACACCTGCCGATGCCTACCTTCCGCCCCCCCCCCTACCCCCCACCTTCACCCTACCCCATTGCAGAACATCAGATCTGTTCATAAAGATTCTTTAAATCGTGCCAGCGGTTGGCGTATGGAAACACGAAAACATCCAACATGATGCACGCCCACTGACGATGGAGTCTGCAGACTGTGCAGAAATGTACCACACCTGTACATGTACAGTATGGGGTAAGACTAACAGTGCAACACTCGCCTCCGAGAAAAATTGGAACGTTTTAAACACACGCACACACACACACACGCGCACGCGCGCGCGCGCGCGCACATGCACGCGAGCACACAAACACACACATACACACACACACACACACACACATTCGTCTAAAAGCACGTATGTGAATAGACGTTAAAAGAAATAACGAACGAACAACACACACACACACACACACACATGCACACAGACATAAACACACACACACTCGCGTGCGCGCGCGCACACACACATATTCACACACATACGCACATAAACACACACTTACACACATACAGCGTGCACACTCGCCACAAATACACGCACTCACGCACGCACGCACACATACACACACACATGTAACAAACACATACACACGCATGCCATAAACACAAGACGCACAAACGCATGCCACAAAACACACACACACACACACACACACACACACACACACACACACACAACACACACACACACACACACACACACACACACACGAACACACGAACACAGACAGACAGAGACAGACACACACTCTCTCTCTCTCACACACACACACACACACACACACACACACACACACACACACACACACACACACAGACAAGCAGGCACACAAACACAGATACACAGACACACAAACACAGACACAAACACAGACAGACACACACAGACCAGACAGACACACAGACAGACACACAGAACACACAGAGACACACACACACAACACACACACACACACACACACACACACACACACACAGTGGAATCATGACAACGAGCGCACTGACTTAATGAGTGTGTCAAGGACAATAACGGTTCAGGTGAAGTTTTCAGTGTCGAGAAACGGTATTACATTGTTTAGATAATTTTCACATGTGCTGACACATTATATTCCACGTGATGGACATGACTTCCAAACTATCGCAGCAAATATCTTAAGACCACGCATAAACCTTGTGTGTCGCGGTGAGGTCTTCAAATTTGCCTAAAGTTTTGGTTCTAGTTGTGATATAATTCATTTGTAATAAGTATAGATACCCAAGGGCGAGGGTGGCTTATAAAAATACACTTTTTTTGGTTTTTCGACTACTCTGGTAATAACCAGTTTCAGTTCTGTTCTGTGTGCTTTTATCATTTTGTGAATACTGGTGTCAGTCTTCCACTACAGTCATTGAACAGCATGTATTGAATTGGACCTGTCTATTATGGTTGTTTTACCATCCACCCCATGCAAGAACTAAACCATACCCATAGAAATTATAGCACTGCTGTCAACTTTGGTAAATAACATATCCCCCAGTGTTAGTTGATTAACCCTTTGACTCCCTCACCCTATCCACCAGTTTCCTGTGCAGGAAGCTGGTGGTGGATAAGGTGAGGGAGTCAAAGGGTTAATTTTTTTGCGGTTGGTAGACAGGGTGCTGGAGTCAAAGGGTTACGTTTTTGCAGTTGGTGGACAGGGTGCGGGAGTCAAAGGGTTAAGACAGGTTATCTATCCTTCCCCAGTTTTTTAAGGATGATTCCTTGGCTTACTATATTTTTCTATTCAAACTAGCCGAGATGAGTGTACGTAACTACAGACGAAAAATGAATGTAACAGTTAACCCCCCCCCCCCTGACGTATCTACCATTCAGCAAAGAGTAGCTTCTTAAACCAATAATAACCAGACAACCAACAGTAGGCCGGGGAAGTCTGACATAAGCACAAACCCCAAAAATACTACCCAACACATATATGAACGCTGTCTTTCGAGATCAATGGTGCGATCAGCACCGCTCCTCAGTTATCACAGATGCCAACAGAACTCTACTTTCAACTATCTCCATCCACGAACACAGTTCAAATGTACACCACAATCCATTGTAAAATTATTTAGTTTATTGTTTCTACAATTGTTCAGCTCATAGCATCCACTTTCACTGATCCACTTAATTCACAAGTCCTAAGCCAACCATCAACTCCCCCTCCGCCCCCCGCCCGGTCTCTCTGACTCTCCCTCTCTCTTTCTCTCTGTCTCTGTATCTGTCTGTCTGTCTGTCTCTGTTTCTGTCTCTGTCTCTGTCTCTCTCTCTCTCTGTCTCTGTCTCTCTCTCTCGGCCGTCTTCGATTCTGATATCCATATTCTCTGATTCTGCGAAAGCGTAAAACCTTTCTGTTCCATTTGGTGAGGATTTGCACAGAGTTTTGAGACTTTACCAATAAATAATTTGTAAGAAATCTGACAACTAATCGTTTTGCTCTTCCAAGTGTGTATTTTTGGAGGGCGCAAGTAAAAGTGAACTAATACAAATTTCGTGTTGTAAACTCATTATAGCTGATAATTGTTAGCGTGATTAATGTCTCTTGACTAACTGTAACAGTGATTATGTCAAGAAAAAAAGACAAACAAACACGTCTTTCTTTATTGCTCTCATAACAACAATAACAACCCCCGATGTGTGTGCCTTGCCATAATGTCCACTTGTTCTGCGACACACAAAGTTCAGCCAACTTTGTTTTGAACACGCGTATTGTGTCATGAACGCGCAGTAACTGCCAACGTCTACATAATATGGTGCACATGTTTATCGTGATTATGTGTGATGGTGTTTGCTGTTGTGTAGATTGGCATGTTATGATTTTTTTTTGTGGTCAGATTGCTATTTGATATTGTAATTTTTCAGTGGTCCTGAAGCTGTAGATTTCAGATTTCAAATTCTGAAATCTTTTTGTTGAGTTTTATTTTTGTGCGTAAGAAAGACAGATTCCAGGGGCAAGTAAAAAAAAAAATGTGATGTCTCGCTGATCGGATGTAAAGTGAAGGTAAGAAAGAATTCAGACCAAACTGAATGAACAATTTTATTATGGGTTCTTTGGACGACTTGTGTGTGTCACTGAATGTTGCCCCCCATGAATCTGAAAAAGACATGTACATGTATGTACAAACTTCTGTGATGTGTCAGTGGAAAGTGAAAAACTGTCGGACAAATGAACAGTGCTGAAAGGCTTTTTGTTATGTGCTGCTTCCTTGCTACCATGTACTTTACTCAGCTTTTTGTGTAAACTGCTTTGCCAGAAAAAGTAAACGCTGAACGAGTGGATCGCTAAATGTGTGTTTGTATCGTAATGTTGTTTAATAACGCTTACTTCAGAATATAATAATAATAATAATTGCTACTTACTTTGTGAGCTTTTCATCAAAATTTTTTTTTCTTTTTTGTTTGTGAAGAATGAACTTTTTTTAACATTGTTTCGCTAAAAAAAAACAACAACAATGTTTTTCAGGCCTTTGTAAAAAAAAAAGCTAAAAATACGATCATGTTTATGGTGTCTAGTTCTTGAAGTAGGTTAAGTTTTCTTAGACTGACTGGCTTGTGTCTATAATTAGACTGGCTTGAGTACTGTGTATATATGTGTACAGTTATGGAGGCATTCTAATTAGGAAGAAAAGAAACACAAGCACCTGATACTATGATGGACTGTATATGATTTTTGTCTTGTGTAATTAATTTATGAATTACTTAGCATTGGCTTGTTGTCGACACGTCTTTGCCTTCTGTCTGTGTCGCTGTGTATGCAGTCTCTCTTGATGTACACTTCCAGTTTGAAGAAGCCTGTGTCTGCTTTTGTGTCTCTTTCTCGGTTTGTTTTTATGTTCTGTCTGTTCTACATTAGAAGAACGCTCTATCTCTGTGTCGCTCTTTCTGTCTATCTCCCCTTCCCTACCAAGCAAACACACACACACACAAACACACATATTCGCTCGCACGCGCGTGCACTTGCATGCATACACATGCACTCTTCGTGCATACACAGATGCGCCCATATACATGGCGTACGTGCACACAAATATACAAACTATGCATTTCTGTCTCTCTCTGTCGTCTCTGTCCCTCTGTCTCTCTGTCTCTGCCGGTCTGTCTGTCTGTCTGTCTGTCTGTCTGTCTCTCTCTCTCTCTCTCTCTCTCTCTCTTTTTCAAGCTTGTCTTGATCTTTCTATCTTTCTCGTTTTCCGTTTCGTCTTTCTTTCTTTCCTTCCTTCAGTTCTTCTTTTTACCTTTTTTCATCTGTCTTTGAGTCTGTCTGTCTGTTCTGACAGTGACATTAGCATAAACAACAAAGCCATCATATTTCAGCAAAACATTGTCAAGTATTTGTAGTTATCCTGAGCAAGGAAATATTTGAGGAGAATATGGAGCCTAACTTTACGAGATGATAACTGATTCACCGAGAAAAAAAAAAGAAAACTTTTACAATGATGGTATATATATTCGTCCCAAGATACCGTGGCAGGAAACCGTTGCCGAAGACGACAGAGGAAAAGTTGTGTGACAAATATCAAAGGCCGGACGTGACTTGTTTGTTGCCGTAACACAGTGACAGAGATTGTGATCTTGTCTACTTGCTGCGTCCTGTCAGTTCCCCCAACGATCACATCGATAACGATGATGATGATGATGATAATGATGATGATGGAAGTGTTCATATAATTGTAATATTTACCTTGTCGTAGTCACGTGAGCAGTAAGGAATCGTTCTCGTCCTTAATGCAAAAGGAAGCTGAAGAGAGGCTGTCAGAAAAATAATCCACATTGGATAGGAAAAGGTACCGCAGGGTATTCTTCAACACTTACATACTGAGCGAGAAGTACTTGTAGCGCAAGAAGGATCTGATGCATACTTCATCGATTTTATGATGGCTTCCGATACTTGGCAAGCCATCAGGAACATTAGCATCGGATAGGCCTCATTCAGACAGCTGAACACTTAACGACTGTTAAGAAGTGCAGTCTTTGTAATAGTCAGATCCGAGGCTACATTAAGTCTCCAGCTGATATGATCAGGACTGCCTACTTTTCATTGTATCAATTTTTTTCTTCTTTTTCTAACAAATCACGCAACAGACACCTGTTCAGTTAAAGAGTCTCACATGGATAGAGACTCATGAATAGTGTGCACTTTGCTGACGATATTGAGATTTTCTGGAGCAAGAAGATTGAACTTCAAAAACTGATAACGTATCAACGATTCTACTTGACGCAGTGAAACAGAATTGGTTAACAAAAAGAACCAAGTCAATGTGAATAGTACAAACACTTTCGACGCAGAGTCATCAAGGTGGTCATCAATTTGAAGGAGTTTTTGTTACTACCTTTAGATACCTGAACTCTACTTTGAAATAGGACAGTCGCTAAAATAACACATCAAGATTGAGCTGAGTCTGGAAGTACAGATTTGTCAAAGCTGGGCAAAATCTGAGAGATAAGAAATCAGATTCTTCTAAACTCGTTGACTCCATGCTACTCTATGAGTTCGATAATTCGAACCTGACCATTGGTACGATCACGAGAGTACAAATGTAGGACATGAAATATTTGAAAGTGACCCTCTGGCTCCTTTGCGCTGACCACATGAACCAAACATTTACTTGACTGTAAGAAGCTTACGTAGTGTGGTCACATGCGTCATCAATCATCACACGCGACTCACCGAGCAGGCAGCTGGTTGGTTTATTAATATCATCAACATTATTGGTTAATATCGTCAACAAATATTGGTTAATATCGTAATACTGGTAAATATCGTAACATTATGGTCAATATCGTCAACATTATTGGTAATATCGTCAACATTATTGGTTAATATCGTCAACATTACTGGTCAATATCGTCAACATTATTGGTTAATATCGTCAACATTACTGGTTAACATCGTCAACATTACTGGTTAACATCGTCAACATTATTGGTTAACATCGTCAACATTATTGGTTAATATCGTCAACATTATTGGTTAATATCGTCAACATTATTGGTTAATATCGTCAACATTATCCAATTATCTGCCAACCGACACGTGTGTGCAGACACCTATGTCAAGGTTGTCTATTATTATTTTTTGAGCGAAGCAAAATGATACACATCTGTGATGACCTTTATGTATATTGTAATCTCATCATATAATGTCACGCATCGGACGAGCGTGATATTGTTTCATCACATATCCATTGGAGTTAACTCGTCACAATGTGTCGGCCAGTTTGGTCGATTTATGGCGCAGATGATCACGATATTTATTCTCTCACCGACCTCGTTCTTGCTTTCTGTGCTGTATGTATGGTGCTTGTATATGCGTGTGTGTGCACGCGCGTGCGGGAATGTGTCCATGTGTCCACTCGTGCAGACTGTATGTGTGTGGCCTATAATTCACTTTAAGCCGATCCCTGGCATCAATCTCTCTCCCACACAAACACAAGATGTCTGCCTTGTAACAACTACCAACAATCAGATATCAACCAATCAGCTGCGGGCTTTGTTTGAGATGCAGTCGCTATAACAGTCTGTCGAAGACATGATGGAAACCCTTGAAGACAGAAGATGCAGAGACGACTGTAAAAAAGAGTTCAACGGTAAAATTAAAACAAAAGTTTTCATAATATTTTACTACAGTGGCGTTCTGCCTGTATAATAGTAACGACCAGACAGACAGCCAGAACATCGTGCACTTTGACATCCCAGACGACGATGTTCGAACCCAGGAGGGCAGCACAGGCAGATGACTTCGCTGTTACGAGAAGCAGAAAGTATGTCGGGATGATGATGATGATGATGATGATGATGATGATGTGATGGTGATGTGGTGGTGATGATGATGATGTGATGATGATGATGTGGTGATGATGATGATTGATGATGATATATGGTGGTGATGATGATGACAGTGCTGCTGCTGCTACTACTGCTGCTGATGACGACTCGATGACGACGACGACGACGACGATGATGATGGAGGTGTGATGATGATTTTGATGATGACAACGACGCGTCGACGACGACGACGACGACGAGATGATGATGTGATGATGATAATGATGATGATAATGATGATAATGACGGTGATGATTATATAGACTCAATGCAATTTCGTCTGTGCATAACTGTGTGCGTGCATGCGTGAGCGAGTGAACTACTTGTAAAAATGCGTGTGTGTACATGCATGAGTCTTGTGTTTGCACGTTTGGCGCGTGCATGTGTGTGTTTTGTAGGTGAATTTCAGTATGTTTCAATATCACTTCGAACCAACATTGAGTCAGATACACAGACAGTGTTTTAATTAAAGCACGCGACATGACTGTATTTTAACGATTGTGTCCCTTTACTCACAATGCCCACGGACAGTTTTCATAACAGTATCTGGACTGATTATAGCCACGTTTGTGTTAAAAATTACAGCCTGAAAAAGAGATGCAATTACATTACATATGATTCATTAAACAAACAGGTAGCCTATCAGGAATTTTTTTTTTTCTGTAAACAACAACACAACAACAACAACAACAACTATAACACCAAGGCAGTCATGATTTTGCTTGGATGGAAGGGAAAGTAGGTGGGTTAGACAGACTGACAGACAGACAGACTGACAGACAGACAGACAGATGATGTTGTTTTGATAAAGGGGAAGGAGGTGGGGATAAACAGACTGACAGACAGACAGACAGACAGATGATGTTGCTTGGATAAAGGGGAAGAAGGTGGGGGTAAACAGACAGACTGACAGACAAACAGACAGATGGTGTTGCTTGGATGAAGGGGAAGAAGATGGTGGGTAAACAGACAGACTGACAGACAGACAGACAGATGGTGTTGCTTGGATAAAGGGGAAGAGGGTGGAGGTAAACAGATAGACAGACAGACAACAGACAGATGATGTTGCTTGGATAAAGGGGAAGAAGGTGGGGGTAAACAGACAGACTGACAGACAGACAGACGGACAGACAGACAGACAGACAGATGGTGTTGCTTGGATGAAGGGGAAGAAGATGGGGGGTAAACAGACAGACTGACAGACAGACAGACAGATGGTGTTGCTTGGATAAAGGGGAAGAGGGTGGAGGTAAAACGATAGACAGACAGACAAACAGACAGATGATGTTGCTTGGATAAAGGGGAAGAAGGTGGGGGTAAACAGACAGACAGACAGACGGACAGACAGACGACAGACAGACAGACAGATGATGTTGCTTGGATAAAGGGGAAGAGGTGGAGGTAAACAGACAGACAGACAGACAAACAGACAGATGATGTTGCTTGGATAAAGGGGAAGAAGGTGGAGGTAAACAGACAGACAGACAGATGATGTTGCTTGGATCAAGGGGAAGAGGGTGGAGGTAAACAGACAGACAGACAGATGATGTTGCTTGGATAAAGGGGAAGAAGGTGGAGGTAAACAGACAGACAGACAGATGATGTTGCTTGGATAAAGGGGAAGAAGGTGGAGGTAAACAGACAGACAGACAGATGATGTTGCTTGGATAAAGGGGAAGAGGGTGGAGGTAAACAGACAGACAGACAGACAAACAGACAGATGATGTTGCTTGGATAAAGGGGAAGAAGGTGGAGGTAAACAGACAGACAGACAGATGATGTTGCTTGGATAAAGGGAAGAAGGTGGAGGTAAACAGACAGACAGACAGATGATGTTGCTTGGATAAAGGGGAAGAAGGTGGAGGTAAACAGACAGACAGACAGATGATGTTGCTTGGATCAAGGGGAAGAAGGTGGGGTAAACAGACAGACAGACAGACAGACAGACAGACAGACAAGACAGACAGATGATGTTGCTTAGGTAGAAAGGAAGAAGCTGAGGTAAACAAGAACATTAATACACCGGCCGAGTTCCGCACCAGCCACCCGCAATGTCGCCGCTCTGTCGCATGCCTGAGGGGCTCAGCCCGGCAGTGAAATGTCTTTGAACATGTTGGGGGTAGATAGGTTAACTTAACCAGAGACATCAATAGAGAAAGATCGGTGACTACACTATCTATGTTCGCTGCTGATCACATGTCTCGCTGTGTCGATGCCAACGGTAAGTTTGCGGCGCGAGCTGTGCATCTTGAAGCTTCTAATTCTTCTTCTTCTTCTGCTTTCTTCTGCTTCTTCTCTTCTTCTTCTTCTACTTTTTCTTCTTCTTCTTCTTCTTCTTCTTTCTTCTTCTTCTTCTTCTTCTTCTTCTTCTTTCTTCTTCTTCTTCTTCTTCTTGCTTCTTCTCTTCTTCTTCTTCTTCTTCTTGTCTTCTTCTTCTTCTTCTTCTTTCTTCTTCTTCTTTCTTCTTCTTCTTTCTTCTTTTTCTTCTTCTTCTCTTTCTTCTTCTTCTTCTTCTTTCTTCTTCTTCTTCTTCTTCTTCTTTTCTTCTTCTTCTTCTTCTTTTTTCTTCTTCTTCTTCTTCTTCTTCTTCTTGTCTTCTTCTTCTTCTTCTTCTTCATGTTCTGCTATTCTTTCCTCATATTCTTATAATACTTTTTCTTCTTGTTCTTGTTTCTTCTTTTTTTGCTCTCGTTCTTTTTGCTGTTGTTGTTATTGTTATGCTCCGTCTTCTTTTTCTTCTTCTTCTCTTTCTTCTTCTTCTTCTTCGTCATCATCATCGTCTCTTTCTTCTTCTTCTCCTCCTCCTCCTCCACCTACTCCTCCTTCCCCACCTTCTTCTTCTTCTTTTTTCGCTCGTCGTTTACATAGTAAGTACACCTGACCATGAATGTGGCAGTTTTGTTTTTCCTATTCCTCCCGACGCCATGGAGCTTAGCGGTCAGTGGAGTTGTTGTACTCGGCCTACTGTCGCTTTACCTGACTGCCCCCTAGTTTTCCTGTAAGGGTGAATCCACCTTTAACCCTTTCATGGCCAGAAGACCTACCCTGTGAGAACAAGAGGCTAGCGATTTTTAAGGTCCCTTATCCACCTCACCTCTCTGTCATAGGTCATATGCAGTATTTTCTTAGTGTGACACTGGCAAGGGGCACACTTCACTATCGTCACAGAAACCATCGCCAACTAGTCCGGAACTGCTTATTCGTCGAGGCGATCCTAGCATATTTCGCAGCTAACCTCCACGCTTGAAGGTCATCAACCATCCACCATCTGCAAATCGCTGGGATGAAGATTGTCGCCCCATTACAAAAAAAAACAAAACAAAAACAAACAAAAAAAAAAACCGAGGAAATCTTTATCAGAACCTTGCTTTGTATTGTCCCGAGACTTCTGCAGCCCTGTGTATGACAAACAGCGAGCCGCAGCAGAGCTTCGAAGAGTTAGTTCCCTATCCCTGTCTGCATGTCTCTGGATTAATTATTGTGGTATTGTATTCAATTATGGTGCTTTTTTTTTTATGTCACAACGGATTTTTACCGTGTGAAATTCGGCTGCTCGCAGCGAAGACAGCTCGTCGCCAATGTACAACGCCACTTTTTCTTTTCTTTTCTTCTTTTCTTTTTCTTATTTTTTTATCCTTTTTTTCTGTCAGCGTGTGTTTTTGATTACGTTTGAGAGTGGATTCTTTTTTTTTTTTTTTCACAGAATTTTGCCAAAGACAAACTCCTTCGCTGTTGTGGGTTCTTTAACGTGCGCGACTGTCAAGCTGTATTTGAGACCTTGGTTTATCTTCTAATACGACAGAGTAACTGGTCTTGAAGATATGCTGGAGACTTCTGCTTCGCTTTGCTTTGTATGACATCTGGCAGTTTTGTTGTTCTTGCTGCTGCTGCTGCTGCTGCTGTTACTGTAGTTGTCGCTGTTGTCGTTGTTCGTTTTTGTCTTCCTACTCCAAATTCGGATTTTCTTTTTCTACTTCCTTCAAATCTTCTTCTTTTTTTTTTTCTTTTTGTTTGTTTTTTGTTTTTTTTACCTGCTGTTCGCTATCATTATTCGTTTAGTTTTTCTTTCGTGTCCTCTTTTTTTTTTCTTGTCCTGTTCTCCCTAGTCTTCATCGTCGTACTTCCTCTATTTGTTCTTGCTCTCTCTTATCGCCTTTAAAAAGTTCCTGTGAAAAAATAAAAGACTGAAAAAAACCAGGCACACACGCACACATATAGGTATATACGCTCGCTCGTAATATTCACACGTGCGCTTACACAAACACAGACATACACACACTCAAGCAAGCGTTCATGTTGAAACCAGCACCAAATACTTAAACATACACATACATGTGTGCAGATAAGAAGAAAAGAGAGAGAGAGAGAGAGAAGAGAGAGAGAGAGAGAGAGAGAGAGAGAGAGAGAGAGAGAGAGAGAGAGAGAGAGAGAGAGAGAGAGAGGAGGCGTAAAACTGAAGACAGGATACACTGCACTTTTTGCAGACAGCAAAAAAAAAAAAAAAAAAAAAAAAATCACACATTTCTAGCCCGATTGTTTGCGACCTTAATATCAATTAATTAAGAAATGAAAACACAACACACACTCACGACAAAATTCACGAAGACACGCAGGTACAATATATGTACAACGACACTTTATTTGGGCAGTTTATTAATAATACATCAGGAAACATAATGTAAAAGTATTATCACATAACAAGGCGCAACGGTTGCGGTTTCAGAAACACATGGGTTCTTTTCAAATAAATCAGGCCACAAAAATCCTTGTGTCTTTTAAATCTTAAACACCTTGTTATTGCGTATGCGCTCATAGGAGTGCGTAGTTTCTTTGCCAATCTAATTTAGATTGTTTCGTATTGATCGGAGGTGTGTGTGTGTGTGTGTGGTGTGTGTGTGTGTGTGTGTGTGTGTGTGTGTGTGTGTGTGTGTGTGTATGTATGTGTGAGAGAGCGTGTGTGGTGCGTGTGTGTGTTTGTGTGTGTGTGTATGTATGTGTGTGGTGTGTGTGTGTGTTGTGTGTGTGTGTGTGTGTGTGTGTGTGTTGTATGTGTGAGGAGGTGGTGTGTGTGTTGTGTGTGTGTGTATGTATGTGTGGAGTGTGTGTGTGTGTGTGTGTGTGTGTTGCGTGTGTGTGTGATGTGTGTGTTGTGTGTGTGTGTGTGTGTTGTGTGTGTGTGTGTGTGTGTGTGTGTGTGTGTTGTTGTGTGAGTGTGTGTGTTGTGTGTGTGTGTGTGTGTGTTGCGTGTGTGTGTGTTATGTGTGTGTGCCTGTGCGTGCGTGTGTGTTTGTGTGTTTGTGTGTGTGTGTGTGTGTGTGTGGCGTGCGTGTGTGTGTGTGTGAGAGCGTACTTGCGTGCGTGTGTGTGTGTTTGTCTGTGAAAAATAATGTAAAAACTTTTTTTTCAGTTTTTAATGGTAGATCTTTACCAAAATTTGATCCAAAAGTTGGACTGTTCAGAAATTGCGAATAGATAATTTTGGATGGCAAAGCTTCGAAGTCAATAAACGGGCCTAAACTAAACGTTCCTTTAGAGGAACTTGTGTAAAAGTACTTTTTTTTCAAAAACTTCTGATATTATTTAAAGTCTCTGTTCTTCTCTGTTGTCACAGTCACCCGTTGTTCTCGTTTCACATTAAGTTTTACTTCAACAGATGTTTGAAGTCATAATGACCTGAGAGAAACACTCCATTGAAAAGACAGAGAAACAGAGCAAGCAAGAGAGAGAAGGAGGTGGGGAGGGGGGACAGAGAGAGCGGGAAAGAGGAAAGATAGAGAGGAGAGAGAGGAGAGAGAGAGAGATAGAAGAGAGAGAAGGGGAAGAGAGACAGACAGGACAGAGACAGAGAGAGAAAGAGAGAATGTCTATGTGTGAATGAGTGTGTGTGGATGTGTGTGTGTGTGTGTGTGTGTGTGTGTGTGTGCGTGGTGTGTGCGTACGTTGTGTGTATGTGTGCGCAGCGTGTGCATGCGTGCGTGTGTGCGTGTGGTTTTGTTTGCTTGTCTGTTCGTTCTTTAAATTAACCGTCTTTTCACTATAAGTGATATTTGACGGGGGAGGGGGGGGGGAGGGCGGGGAATAAAAAATGAATGAACAAAATAAAAGTAGAACGATAGTTGGACGGGTTGGATTGGGACAGAGGGAAGACAGAGGAAAAAGACATTAGTGGTGGGAGAACATTTGTTTGTGTTGTGTGTGTGTGTGTGTGTGTGTGTGTGTGTGTGTGTGTGTGTGTGTGTTGTGTGTGTGTGTGTGTGTGTGTGTGTGTGTGTGTGTGTGTGTGTGTTCTGTCTTCTCTCTCTGTGAATAAATATGTCCGTGTCTGTTTTTGTTTGCGTGCACACGCCTTCACGTAAGTATGTTACATGTGAGTATGTACACATTACACTCAATCCGAAACATCATTACCAAGAGAGAGAACGTGATTCTATCATAAATATAAAAATATGAGTAGCTGTGATTTTCCAAAAAGTCATGAAATAATTCACATCACGACCATCGAAAGCATTTTGTCAGAATTCAGTTATAGAATCTTCGTACAACATGTTAGTTCCTTTATTGAATATCACAAAACAAACTGGATGCTGACAAAGTCGGTGCTCAAAATAAACAAATATTATATAAAACAAAATCAATAAACAAACGAACAAATAAATAGAAGTTACATGAATGAATGAATAAATAAATCAATGATAAGCACAATATATAATTATTAACATTTCTATATATACATAACATAATACATATAACATATTTATATGCATATATATAAAACATGTAATAATGTTAATAAGATAAAAACTTGCATGCTGAAAAGTTCACTACACAAAAACAGAAACTCAATACATAAAAGAAACAGGCTATTGAATGAATGAGTGGTGAATGAATGAATAAATGAATGTGTATGAATGAATGAA
>CM060305.1:151392881-151407881 GCA_030674185.1 Monoplex corrugatus
CGACAAAGAGAGAGCAGGATGGCTGGCCTTTGATAGAGCTGCACGCCCAAATTTCAATATAAACATCACTTGAAACATCATTCCCCAACAAATAGAACATAAAATGGCTGCACTAACCCTTCTTGTGGTGTCGTCAACTCAGCGCTTTGTAAGTTCCCCTGTGACTCGCCTTAAAGGGCTGACCCTTATGACCAGTCACGTTAGCTCAGTTGGTTAATCCGTTTATAACCGCTACATACAAACATGCACTTGAGCAACTCACGGAACTGATCTAACAGCTTGAGTGCATGGCCAGATACCAGCCAATTTAGATTACTGATTTCAGATTGTTTCCATACATGAGTGTGTGTATGATATGCGACTACATCTCAAAGCCAACCGTCAGCTGAATGGCGATTACCAGATTGTTGCTACATGTATATATTTTCCACAGCAGACATTTTGTGTGTATCTGTGTGGACAGAATGAGAGCGAGGATCGGTCTAAACTGAATTATACAGAAATTATACAGAAACATATATTGGACCCATAGCCTACATGGACACGTACCTGCACGTGCACGCGCTCGCACACCGAAACGCACGCACACAGAACAGGAAACAGGTAGGTCACTCTGGGTGAAAATGTGAACATCTCCCCGCCATAAGCCATCCAACCTGGTTGACACTGTGACGAGAGAAATCTAAGGAATATGGGATGAAATTAAACTGACGTTCGCTCATAGCCTATGTGTCTATAAAGGCCATCAGATGTGTATTATTTTGCTCTCATTGAAAAAAAATATATATAGCAGACAATCCCAACATCAGTGTCCGCACTCAAGAATCAGTTGGCAGATGATTGGTTAATGTCAGTTGGTAGATGATTGGTTAATGTTGACGATATCAACCAATGAGCTTGCCGGCTCAGTTTGGGATGTAGTCGCATGAGTGTATGAGCCGGTTGGCATCTGCAATGCTCTACCTAAAGGTCGTCGATCTTCACTTACAGTAATGAACAACTTAAAATTGGTAATATGCAGGGGTCGTTGGTTTGAGCTTAAGACGGGCCACATTCTAGGCAAGCTGTGTAGTCCAAGTGTTAGAGCTTTGGCCTCAAGTCTTGACTACAGTTCCAACTCGCAACATGAAAAAACAAAAACAAAAAACAAACAAACAAAAAAAACAAGCCTGGCCTGGTGTACTGCCAGTCTTACAGATTCACCTTCTCGTCTTTGAGGATAATAAGCTTGTCAAATTAGGTGGATATAATATTCCAAAGAATCCGTGCTAGTCTTCGTATAAACTGTCATTTGTTTTGTTTTGTTTTGTTTTGTTTGTCTTTTTTCTTTTTGTTGTCCCATTTTCTAGGCCATATTAACGGTCAAATTTTCACAATGCTACAATAATGATGATGACAATGGCGATGATGATGATAATGATGACGAGGAGGATGATGATACTCATCATGCCGTGGACTTCCGTCTAGGATTGAGACTACGTGACAGGCTATACGCTACGCTTAATATCGTAATATCTCCTGGCGTCAACCAGGCCTGAGAGGTACTGACACCTGCAGTGTTGGACAGGAAGTTTAAGAAACATTCTCAGTGACATATCCATGAAGTAGATGAGACTCGACTGTGTGGTCCCAGTCTTTCCGAGGAGCCCCTGGTACAATCAACTCCGGATCAAAGTCGGTTGTGGGCCAAGAAACCTCGCAATGACTTTGACAGGATCGATGGGAATTCGAACTCACAACCCTTGATTCGGTAATCCATAGGGCTAACCACGACTGTTGGCATTTAATTCCATCTTGGTTAAAAGAATTAACAGAATAATAAAAACAGAGAGCATTTCAATTCCTAGAAAATTTATTCACTTACTCAACGAGAGACAAGACTATGGAGTTTTCGTATCGTATATAAATGCGTAGATTTTGTCAGTGTTTTTAATGCTGCTAAAAGATGAACGATCTGTTCGATAAGAACTATATAATTTAGGAGTACATTTCATGTGAAAAATTGACAATGCTATGCTTTTAGTGGCAAGAATTCAAAACCTGAAACAGAAGGCATTTAGTCACACATCTCTCATTTCACATACATCATCCCTAGCAGAGCTGGGCAAACTGAAAGCGCATACGGAGCTGCCCGAATTCCTTATGAACAACAACAACAACAAAAAAATAATACATCTTTTCTATGTACATTCTTCAAAAGCGTTGGTACATATGATCCGAGAGAAAAGCAACTGTACACGTTTAATTAATAGAAACACAATAAATAATCTAAACCATTGCCATGGTTAGTAACAAGATTTCATTCATCTGAGACAAAAAGATACAGCTGCTGGTTAGAGCAAGACACTGTTGAGGACAGAAATATCATCATGTCCGAGGTTCCAACGCGCGCGCAAAAAAAAAAGAAAAAAAAAAAAAAAAATCCGTTACAACAAGTGCTGAGTCATTGGTACAAATAGGCGAAGCATGTCCTGGGTCAGCGCGCACGTGCTGATTTGCATAAGGTGAGCCCGATGGGATGGATGGTAAACCACGGCCTATTATCTCTTCATACCAACCCCTTTTGTGTTATTGGGGAGGTGTGATAGCATGAGTAGTTTTTTTTGTATTATTTCTTTCTCACGGCATTAAGTCAACCACGACGGACAAGTCAGTCTGAGGCCAGTTTCCTATTCTCTAGGTAGGCGAGGTTTTTTTTTGCGAGATACGCTAAGTATGAGCGTTAAATTGTTCCACTTAGTGGCACACTTGGCTAGGTATTCGTTGAGTAAAATTAAGTAGAATTGAGAAAATCTGCCGGCGAGGTAAAAATGGCGGTCGTGCAAGTCGACTTCCTGTTTGACAACGACTGCTGTCTCATATCGTGAAAGAAGCGCTGTACTTTGGCTGAAATCTACTTCCGCTTTATGTTCATTTCAGTGCACATCTTTTTTTCTCGCTTTCACCATTCGCTGTCTCGCCACTTGAGTGCGAGCGTGCTAGCGTGTAAGAAACGGGCCCCCGTTATTATTTGCCTAGACCGCCATTATATTAATTTAATGATGGCGATCAGCACTGACTTCCTGTTGGGATCACAGGAAAGGAGACGTTGAACTCACCCAGACGTAATAGGCGGGTGTTTTCCCCCCCTTCCTTAGGCTACATAGGTCACATTGATGTCATATCTATCCCATCTTTACAGAAGATAACAGGAATTGTCACATTTACACCACTCGACATGACGTTCAGATCCCAAACTTTGCATCTTGACTGTCAGCCAACGTCACTACAATCCTGATCCCTACACAGTAGGTATCAACGGATACCTGACACTAAACGTCATGATGCAATATCTCTTTGTCTTTTTGTGTTGAACGTAAAAAGGCCCAACAAATATCAGTCCAGGTCCCCCCAAGAATGATGGCAGTCTCCATAAGATTGTCTTGAACTGTCATCTAAAATACCCTTCTGGAGCTGGAAATACATCTGCAGCCACAAGCAAGGAAATAAAATCATATTTTGCAAGCGAGTGAAATATTTGCGTCACTGTACCGGTTGAAAGAGTGTCCTTAACTTTTCTGAGTAAATACTTACATTTTCAGTGATTAGTTTTCACGCAAATTTGGTTATTGTGAACATGGTGCTGTTGCGTTTAAGAAAAAGAAAAAAAACCCCAAACAAACGATGTTGAACAGTTTTGTCACAAGAAGGCTAAAATCAAAATAAGTGGTCTTTTAGCTGGCAGAGCTAGTTTCTGTCGAACAGTAAATTGAAACCATGACGCTTCTTACGTAGTGCCTTAGACTGTGAAGTATCTGAAGCACGCTTGACGTTAAATCCCCTGGTTCTGGTTCTGTGGGCCTCGATCTTCGATGTCAGCTACAAACTGAAACATCGTCAGGTGTGGGTTGTTTTATGTCAATTGCTCGTTGAAACCTCTTCAGATGAAGGTTCGTCAGCGTCAGTCGTATGTACACATTCGTTAGAGATAATGCCGTCAGGGTTCTTTGAAAGAAGTTGCGTGTGGTTAAGGATAATTCAATCAGCCTTCTTTGAAATAAGATGCCTGCGCAAACCACTTAAGTCCTTTGAAGTCTGTTGCACTTGGAGGCTCCTTCAGATCTTGCTTCTTTGAGGTCCGTTACATGTTGAAACCTGGTGAGGTATAAGGTCGGTTCGTCAGTTTCCTGTAGACAGACATTCGGGTATAATTTCACTGCTGTCAATCGCCCCTTGAGATGTAGCTACGAAAATAAAAACATAAATAAACATATGAATAATAAAAAACCACAGCGTTGATTTAGATACATAGGTTTCTTTAATGCCAGCTGCAAATTGACTTCTCCTTAGGTGTTGACTTCTTTGAAATCAACTCTCCATTGACGGTTTTTGTACACGTTCATGTTCACACGCTAGTTGTCCATGTGGGACGTATTTGTGCGTAGATTTGTTTTAAGTTGTTAATTACTCTTTAGACCCTCCTTAGATGTCTGTTTTACTGATGTCAGTAGAGTTCACCAACACCTCCAAAACACCTGAGAGCAAAAACTTCACTGATAACAGCAGTCTAAACGAAAACATACAAGAAAGAAAGAAATAAGGAAACCAACCCCCCCCCTCCCCCTCAAGAAAATAAAAATCTTACAGCTTCACTGATGTAACCAGCATCTAACAGAATAAAACTTTTAATATACAGCTTCAATGACGTCATGAGCGTCTCACGAAACTTCGTAAGGGAACAACGTCACTGACGTACATAACATATCAAAAACCACAAGAAGTACAGCTCCACTGATGTTAGTATGGTTACATAAAATGACGTCAGTGAAATTAGTGGCGTCTCAAAACCATTCATGATTCAGCTTTGCTGAACGCCTGTTCTAACCGATTCACTGACGTCGGTAGCAGCTGAATACTCATATGAGGGGCAGCTTTGTTAACACCGTCTGGAAGTCTTTCCATGCACAGGCAGCTTCACAAGCCATCTGGAACGTATCTCAGAACCTTTTCACTGGCGTCCGTAACATCAAAACTGTCTTTGAAGTGCAGCTTTAGTAGCGCCAGCAGCATCTCGAAAAAAAAAAAGTCTGAAAGTGTAGCTCTGCAGAAATCTTCACTTGCCGCCAAGAACACGCCTAAAACCTCTCACTGACGCTGGGAAGGTCTAAAAAACGTCTGTGGGATGTAGCTTCACTAATGACAGATGTGTTTCGAAAACTGTATCAAGGCAGGTCTGCAGAAAGTTTCACCCACCATGAGGAAGAAGTCTTAAAAACGTTCCATTGACCGGCTGTTTGGCTCCTTTGATAGAGCCTTGAACTCGTGATCTAATGTTTCGAAATTAAGTCGCACTTTGCAACATAAAAGATGGCTTGTTCACTGCCCTTCTTAATGTTCCAGTTATTCTAGAAGTGTCACTGTTTCATACTCATAGGTGCCGTTCTTAGTTCAAGACCTTGCCAGCACATAGGGTGTTACCCAGCGTTAATGAGTTTTCTACACAACTGCTGGCAGATACATGGTGGAGCGGATATGGAATTGTCCAAATGTGATCAATCCCCTCTTGAATAAACTCCAAAAACTTCTAAAAATTTCTCTGAGGTACAGTTTTACCGAAGTCACCAATGACTCGAAAATGCAACCAGCTGTGCTGCTTGCTAGGCACGTACGGGGGTTTCAGAACCTCTCACTGACAACAGTAGCATCTGAAAAATTTTCTGGACAACACCGCTAAGATCAGCAGCGTCTTGACAAATGATCCTGACAAATGGAACCTCCTAAGATAATAGGAAGCTAGCTTCACTTCCTCAACCCCGGAAGGTGTCCCAGTAAACGTCCAAAGGATACCCCCTACACCAGATGGAGTTGGCCCTCACTTGCACGTGTGGCGGGACTTGGTCCGCGAGCAGACCTTGCACTTCACCTTACAACACCAGTGAAACGTGCAGCTGCACCGCTCGCGCACTATGTACGTCTCGGAATTGAAGCCCCGCCCACAGCACATGAGGTCACAGCCGTCCACCCCGATGGAGGTGGCGTTGCACTCTCTACCCCGGGTGCCATGGAAACCGATGGACGAGTCGTTGCCGCAGAAGTTAGGGGAAGGCTCAAAGTAGACCAGGTCCCTCCGACCTGGCTTCTTGTGGTTGGGGTCTGCGGGGCTGAAGACGAAGTGACGTCGTTTCTTCCGCCCTCGTTTCTTGTTGCCTTGCTTTCCTGTTGGGATAATACAGCAGAAGAGGATAGGATAGGTAAATGTCCTGTATATGTAAGCAACGATACAACAGTGACAATGATAATGTTGAAAAAAACAAAACAACAACAACAACAACAACGATTTCCACGACGGTTTGTCTCACGGTATCCGTCAGAGCTTCGTAAATCCATCGTGAAGAATTAAAGTTACAGAGATACGATGGGCGCCATATTCCAGCGGTTAAGACACTGGTCATGCTAGTTGGAAGGTATGGATTCGAAACCGTCTGGGATACCCCTGGTGGGTGAAGGGTGGATATTTTTCCGATCTCCCAGGTCAACATGTGTGCAGATTTTACAGTGTCTGAACTTCTTCGTGTGTATACGCATGCAGACTATCAACCATGCACGTTAAAGATCCTGCAAGGC
This sequence comes from Monoplex corrugatus, assembly GCA_030674185.1. Taxonomy (NCBI): domain Eukaryota; kingdom Metazoa; phylum Mollusca; class Gastropoda; order Littorinimorpha; family Ranellidae; genus Monoplex; species Monoplex corrugatus. Next base: position 151,399,485 of record CM060305.1, read on the forward strand.
ACATCAGTGGCTGGCTTATGGAAACATGACATTTTACAGCATGCATGCCACTGGAGACGGAGTATGCAGACTGTGCAGCAACACACCGCATGCACAGTCTGGACAAAAAACAACGTGCATGACAATGCATCCGAGAAAACATGTCATCCGAGGAAAAGGATAGGAACTAGCCATCTGTCACAGAGTTTCCGTCGTTACATATGACGCAGAACGAACAGAAAGAAAGAATTAACACGTCTAATATCACTCATAGTGAAAAGACGTTAAATCAAAGAACGAACGAACGAAAATAAGAACGCTTGGGAAAAAAGAAATATTAAAATGGATGTGGATTATATCAAGTTAATCTCCATCACATGATTTCCACAAACGCAGTGGTGTCAACAGTAAACCAGGTACACTAGCACCAAAGAAACATTGAAAGAGTGCACTGTAATCGTCCAAGTGATGGAAACCATACACGCAGTCAAAGATGGATGAACGCATGTCAGAAAGCTGGTTTGGGGGAAAAGACAAAAAACAACAACAACAACAACAACAACAAAAACACAAAACAAAACAAAAACAAACAAACAAAAAAAAAACAACAACAACAACAAAAACCAAAACCCAAACATGATAATGGGAAAAAATAGAAGAAAAAAGAACTTATGCAAGACTCGTACAACAAATTAAAAAAAGTAACGGGTCCTACGTGTATCTGCACGCAACTTACGTCCATTAATTGAATAAATATATACAAATACGTAAAAGGTATGATGGCGATGTTTAATAGTAATGATAATGATGATAACGTGATTATGTCTACGATAGGACGATGATGATGACGGTAAACCAATGATGAAGAATTAAGAATGAATCGATAACCAATATGTATATCATTTCTGTCAAATGTTGAATATGTTTTGCTAATTTAACAAGCTTTTGATAGCACACACATGCACATGCACAACACACACGCGCGCGCGCGCACGTACGCACATACACAACACACACACACACACGCACAGACACACAAACACACGCACACACACACGCACACAGACAAACACACATACGCACACACTCATACACACGCACGCTCCCACCACATTCCATATTTAACATTAACAATACACAAAATACTAACCATCTGTCACAGCATTTCCGTCGTTACCTGTGACACAGAACAAACAGAAAAAAAAAGAATTAACACATAAAAATTTTTTGAGAAACTTGAATAGCACAATCAAAAAAGTTAAACGACACATGTATAAAGAAGAACATTCAAGCTGTTTTGATCTCCGTCACCAAACAGGACCTATGAAACACAGACTCCATGTGAATGATTGAAATAGAAAAACAAGCAAGCTAATTTTTGTCTTGTGGGTAGAACTAATTTGGGTACATGCGATTTTGAGTCGGCTGCCCTATCAAAAGAATTTACAAGACCGAAAAATAAGCCAGTCTAACCGCTAACTTGAGAATAGGGTTTTGGGGATGCGCAGAGAGTCGATCAGATAACTGCTCGCAGATTTGAGTGAAGCACATATGGAATTGTCCCATATGATATATATGTCATAAAAGAATCCGGATTCTAAACTTCAGGCTTGTGATCTGGACATCAACAGGTAGAATGCGATCATGACAACAGTAGAATGCGATGATGAGAACAGATAGAATGAGATGATGACAACAGTAGAATGAGATGATGAAACAGATAGAATGAGATGATGAAACAGTAGAATGAGATGATGACAACAGGTAGAATGAGATGATGACAACAGATAGAATGAGATGATAAACAGATAGAATGAGATGATGAAACAGATAGAATGAGATGATGACAACAGGTAGAATGAGATGATGAAACAGATAGAATGAGATGATGACAACAGATAGAATGGATGATGACAACAGATGAATGAGATGATGAAACGATAGAATGAGATTGACAACAGATAGAATGAATGATGACAACAGTAGAATGAGAGATGACAACAGATAGAATGAGATGACAACAGGTAGAATGAGATGACAACAGGTAGAATGAGTGATGACAACAGTAGTAATGAGATGATGACAACAGGTAGAATGAATGATGACAACAGGTAGAATGAGATGATGACAACAGGTAGAATGAGAGATGACAACAGGTAGAATGAGATGATGACAACAGGTAGAATGATGATGACAACAGGTAGAATGAGATGACAACAGATAGAAATGAGATGACAACAGGTAGAATGAGATGATGACAACAGATAGAATGAGATGATGACAACAGATAGAATGAGATGATGACAACAGATAGAATGAGATGACAACAGATAGAATGAGATGACAACAGGTAGAATGAGATGACAACAGTAGAATGAGATGACAACAGGTAGAATGGAGATGACAACAGATAGAATGAGATGACAACAGTAGAATGGAGATGACAACAGGTAGAATGAGATGATGACAACAGGTAGAATGAGATGACAACAGATAGAATGAGATGACAACAGGTAGAATGAGATGATGACAACAGTAGAATGAGATGACAACAGGTAGAATGAGATGACAACAGGTAGAATGAGATGACAACAGTAGAATGAATGACAACAGATAGAATGAGATGACAACAGGTAGAATGAGATGATGACAACAGGTAGAATGAGATGACAACAGGTAGAATGAGATGACAACAGATAGAATGAGATGACAACAGGTAGAATGAGATGATGACAACAGGTAGAATGAGATGACAACAGATAGAATGAGATGACAACAGATAGAATGAGATGACAACAGGTAGAATGAGATGATGAGAACAGATAGAATGAGTTGATGAGAACAGATAGAATGAGTTGATGAGAACAGATAGAATGAGTTGATGAGAACAGATAGAATGAGATGAGAACAGATAGAATGAGATGATGAGAACAGGTAGAACGAGATGATGACAACAGGTAGAACAAGACGATGACAACAGGTAGAACAAGATGATGACAACAGGCAGGTAGAACAAGATGATGACAGCAGGTAGAACAAGATGATGACAACAGGTAGAACAAGATGATGACAACAGGTAGAACAAGATGATGACAACAGGTAGAACAAGATGATGACAACAGGCAGGTAGAACAAGATGATGACAACAGGTAGAACAAGATGATGACAACAGGTAGAACAAGATGATGACAACACGTAGAACAAGATGATGACAACAGGTAGAACAAGATGATGACAACAGGTAGAACAAGATGATGACAACAGGTAGAACAAGATGATGACAACAGGTAGAACAAGATGATGACAACAGGTAGAACAAGATGATGACAACAGGCAGGTAGAACAAGATGATGACAGCAGGTAGAACAAGATGATGACAACAGGTAGAACAAGATGATGACAACAGGTAGAACAAGATGATGACAACAGGTAGAACAAGATGATGACAACAGGTAGAACAAGATGATGACAACAGGTAGAACAAGATGATGACAACAGGTAGAACAAGATGATGACAACAGGTAGAACAAGATGATGACAACAGGTAGAATGAGATGATGACAACAGGTAGAATGAGATGATGACAACAGGTAGAACAAGATGATGACAACAGGTAGAATGAGATGATGACAACAGGTAGAACAAGATGATGACAACAGGTAGAACGAGATGATGACAACAGGTAGAACAAGATGATGACAACAGGTAGAACGAGATGATGACAACAGGTAGAACGAGATGATGACAACAGGTAGAACGAGATGATGACAACAGGTAGAACAAGATGATGACAACAGGCAGGTAGAACAAGATGATGACAACAGGCAGGTAGAACAAGATGATGACAACAGGTAGAACAAGATGATGACAACAGGTAGAACAAGATGATGACAACAGGTAGAACAAGATGATGACAACAGGTAGAACGAGATGATGACAACAGGTAGAACAAGATGATGACAACAGGTAGAATGAGATGATGACAACAGGTAGAACAAGATGATGACAACAGGTAGAATGAGATGATGACAACAGGTAGAACAAGATGATGACAACAGGTAGAATGCGATGATGACAACAGGTAGAACAAGATGATGACAACAGGTAGAACGAGATGATGACAACAGGTAGAACAAGATGATGACAACAGGTAGTACAAGATGATGACAACAGGTAGAACGAGATGATGATAACAGGTAGAATGAGATGATGACAACAGGTAGAACAAGATGACAACAGGTAGAACAAGATGATGACAACAGGCAGAACAAAATGATGACAAGTAGAACAAGATGATGACAACAGGTAGAACAAGATGATGACAACAGGTAGAACAAGATGATGACAACAGGTAGAACAAGATGATGACAACAGGTAGAACAAGATGATGACAACAGGTAGAATGCGATGATGACAACAGGTAGAATGAGATCATGATAACAAGTGGAATATTGTTATTATTGTTGTTTAAAGCCCAGCCGACTGCGTAGAGCCATATCAGGGCTATAACCGCTTCAAAACGTACAGAACTTCAACAGGAAAAAAAAAAAAGAAAAGAAAATTAAGCACACATATAAATGCATTCACGCACATAATTTAAGGACATGTCCCTGGCGTTGACGGCTCTGTCCAATTGATCACACAAGGGATTTAAAAATCACACATGAATACAAATATAAGCACACCTAAGGACACCAAAACATATATAAAAAACAGGCATAAATTACTAAAATTGCTTTCGCGTATCTCACCTCCCTAGAGCCAAAAATGCACTTAATACATGTATCCAATTATCAATCCTAAGAAAAAGTACGTAAGACTTTATCGAACACATACAGATAAATGGATCATTAAAGCAGAAAATGAGAGGGAGAAATAACAGAAAGCAAAGGAACAAGGCAGAAACCAAGACACTGTCAGAAAAGAGGAAATGTCCAGCACAGAATTCCGAGAAGGTGGGGATACTATTTATACTGAAAGAGCCCCCGGCATCCCCACGGGGGTATGACAACTGGTAGATTAAGATCATGACAATATAGCGACTCAACAGACGAAATAAAGGGATCAAGAACAGGTAGTGTGACATAAAGAGAATGAAGAGACTCGACAAACGATATAAAACAACCAACAAACAGCAACCAAATAAACAGGCAAAGAATGAAACTACTAAGGAAGCATGCAAACAAGAAATCAAAGCAAATATACATAGAAACAAACAAACAAATAAGCAAACAAATAAGCAACAAACAAACAAACAAGCAAACAAACAAACAAACAAACAAACAAACAAACAAACAAACGAACAAACAAACAAACAAACAAACGATCGAACGAACGAACGAACGAACGAACGAACGAACGAACGAACAGACAAAATGATAAACAAACAGACGATGAAGGGCCGACGACACTTGATGTTGCTGATAAAAGGAATGTGTGAGATGACTCATTCTCTTCTTTTTTTTTGCACACAGACCGAGAAATAATTTTCTGATCGAAACGCGATTTCTTATCATGTGATTTTTTTTTAACCCTTATCAGATGACGATATTTATGTCTTTGTTAGTCATTCACACAAACTGAGATCTGACCATGAAAATATTTTTTTGTTACTTATGTCTTTGGTAATCATTCACACAAATTGACATCTGACCATAAAAAAATAATTTTTCTGTAATATATGTCTTTGTTAGTCATTCACACAAATTGAGATCTGACCATAAAATTTTTGTTGTTGTAATTTATGTTTTTGTTAGTCATTCACACAAGTTGACATTTGACCATAAAAAAATAATTCTTCTGTAATGTCTTCCTTTGTGATCGACCATTCTCATCAGATTTTACTACACAGATCAATTGCTACAATGTTTTATATTTGTATCTATATCAGGTGTTACTACGTTCAGCTTTGGTATCTTAATCAGGTGTTACTATGTACAGTTTTTGTATCTTAATCAGGTGTGTTACTATGAATAGCTTTGTTATCTTAATCAGGTGTTACTATGAATAACTTTGGTATCTTAATCAGGTGTGTTACTATGTACAGTTTCTGTATCTTAATCAGGTGTGTTACTATGAATAGCTTTGTTATCTTAATCAGGTGTCACTATGAATAACTTTGGTATCTTAATCAGGTGTGTTACTATGTACAGTTTCTGTATCTTAATCAGGTGTGTTACTATGAATAGCTTTGTTATCTTAATCAGGTGTGTTACTATGTACAGCTTTGTTATCTTAATCAGGTGTGTTACTATGAATAACTTTGGTATCTTAATCAGGTGTGTCACTATGAATAACTTTGGTATCTTAATCAGGTGTGTTACTATGAATAGCTTTGTTATCTTAATCAGGTGTGTTACTATGAATAACTTTGGTATCTTAATCAGGTGTGTCACTATGAATAACTTTGGTATCTTAATCAGGTGTGTTACTATGAATAACTTTGGTATCTTAATCAGGTGTGTCACTATGAATAACTTTGGTATCTTAATCAGGTGTGTCACTATGAATAACTTTGGTATCTTAATCAGGTGTGTTACTATGAATAACTTTGGTATCTTAATCAGGTGTGTCACTATGAATAACTTTGGTAACTTAATCAGGTGTGTCACTATGAATAACTTTGGTATCTTAATCAGGTGTTACTATGTACAGCTTTGGTATCTTAATCAGGTGTGTTACTATGAATAACTTTGGTGTCTTAATCAGATGTTACTATGTCTTAATCAGGTGTTTCTATGTAAAGCTTTGGTATCTTAATCAGGTGTTACTATGTACAGCTTTGGTATCTTAATCAGGAGTTACTTTGAATAACTTTCTTACCTTTTTTCCCCCGATGTTACTTTGTTATTAAGCTTTCAGATATTTAGCAATTGTTATTAAGCTTTCAGATATTTAGCAATTGTTATTAAGGTTTCAGATATTTAACAATTGTTATTACGCTTTCAGATATTTAGCAATTGTTATTAAGCTTTCATATATTTAACAATTGTTATCAAGCTTTCAGAATTAACAATTGTTATTAAGCTTTCAGATATTTACTAACGTTGCTATATCTAGCTGTCTGATTTCTTTTTATCAGATGTTACTATGTATAGCTTTCTGATCTTTATCACATACTGCTGTGTGTGTTGTGTGTGTGTGTGTGTGTGGTGTGTGTGTGTGTGTGTGTGTGTGTGTGTGTGTGTGTGTGTGTGTGTGTAAGTGTGTGAGTGAGTGAGTCTGTGCGTGTGTGTGAGTGTGTGTGTATGTGTTAGTGAGTGAGTTTGTGTTTCTGTGTGTGTGTGTGTGTGAGTGAGTGTGCATGTGTGTGTGCGTGTGTGTGTGTGTGTGTGTGTGTCTGTGTGTATGTGTGTGTGTGTATGTGTGTGTGCGTGTTTGAGTGAGTGAGTGAGTGAGTGAGTGAGTAAGTGTGTGTATGTATGTATGTGTGTGTGTGTGTGAGTGAGTGAGTCTCTGTGTGTGTGTGCGTGTGTGTGTGTATGTGTGAGTGAGTGTGTGTGTGTGCTTGCGTGCGCGCGCGCGCGTGTGTATGTATGTGTGTGATCATCATCGGAAGTTGCTACGTGTATGTTTTAACCATTCATTTTTAGAGACAAGGATGTCTATATTTGTCATTGACAACAAGTCAAAACCCGGAGGTATAAAGAGATAGTATCTCACACAACAGTAGTGCGCATCTACTGTCTTCATCTCTGGTACTTGGTTATTAGCTGCCGCCGGCTAGTAGGTTATCGTAAATATATCTTAGCTGTTTTTGTCCACAGTGAAAATCCACAGTGAAAACTGACACATACACACGCCTACAGACAGACAGACAGACAGACAGAACAGACAGCAGACAGAGACAAACAAGATAGATATGTCAGCAGGCACGCACATACACAGACAGACAGACAGATACACACACACATACACCCACCACACACACATACACACCACATACACCACACACCCCACAACCACACACACACACACACACACACACACACACACACACACACTCACACTCACACACACATACACACACACACTCACCCTCACACACCACAACACACACACACACACACACACACACACACACACACACACACACACACAAATGCCCACACATATTTTGTCTATCTGTCTATCTATCTAATCTATCTCTCTATCGCTCTATCTATCCATCTATCTAATTATCTATCTATCTATCTATCTACTATCTATCTATCTATTCTGTCTGTCCGCCTCTCTTATGCTGATAATGATGATGATGATTTTTATATCATCATCATCATCATCATCATCATCATCATCATCAACAATCATCATCATCATCATCATCATCATCGTCGTCGTCGTCGTCGTCGTCGTCGCGTGTCGAGGGTCGTCATCGTCGTCATCATCATCGTCGTCATTACACAATATTATTATTAT
>CM060305.1:151420381-151427881 GCA_030674185.1 Monoplex corrugatus
CCAAACCAAATCAAACCAAACCAAACCAAACCAAACCAAACCAAACCAAACCAAACCAAACCAAACCAAACTTAACCAAACCAAACCAAACCAAATCAAACAAACCATATCAAACCAAACTAAACCAAACCAAACCAAACCAAACCAAACTTAACCAAACCAAACCAAACCAAACCAAACTTAACCAAACCAAACCAAACCAAACAAAATCAAACCAAACCAAACCAAACCAAACCAAACCAAACCAAACCAAACCAAACCAAAAACCAAACCAAACCAAACCAAACCAAACCAAACCAACCAAACCAAACCAAACCAAACCAAACCAAACCAAACCCAAAAAGGAAAAGTCACTAATAACTTGGTTGTATATGGACCAATTTAATGAAGTTTCAGGACGTGGAAGATTGAAGAGGTATATTTCATTACGATAAAATCTGAAGGTGTTTCAATGAGGGATTGATACAAAGACAGACATAGAACCCATACGCAAAGCAAGACATCAAGACCTCGCCATAGCGTTGGGCTTATGCGTAGCTATAGCGAGTATGCCATTATCGTTTCGGATCTTTCCATCTCATGGCGTGTGTGACATCAGTGCATACGGAATTGATTTCCGAGTACGGAATCGCCATCTTGTGAAAAATCTGAAACTGAAATTCTGTCGTATCAGTTGACACTTCCAGGGAAGCTTAGTGTTGAAAACCCATCGACATCATAATGCTCAGGTAAATGCGTTGAAAACCCCATCGACATCAATAAATGCTCAAGGGTAATATCGCACACAACTGATCCGGGGGATGCTGGTGGCTCTTTCAGTGTAAATAGTATCCCCACCTTCTGGAAATTCTGTGCTAGAAATTTCCACTTTTCTGTCACTCTCTTTGTTTCTGCCTTGTTATTTTACTTTCTGTCATTTCTTCTTATCAATTTCTGCCTTGCTGGTCCATTCACATGTATGTTTCGATAAATTCTTACATCCTTTATCTTAGGATTGATAATGGGTACATGTATTAAGTGCATTTATGGCTCTAGGGAAATGACATAGCGGAAGCAATTCTAGGCAATTTTGACCCATTTGTATATATGTTTTAGTGTCCTTACTCATGTTTAAATTTGTATTCACGTATGTTTTTTTAAATCCCCTGTGCGATAAATTGGATGGAGTGGTCTACGCCAGAGGCATTTCCTTAGATCATATGCGCTATTGCACTGATACGTACAATTAATTTTCTTTTCCTTTTTTTCCCCTGATGAAGTATCGTGTATGTTTTGAAACGGTTATAGCCCTGATCTGGCTCTACACAGTCGGCTGGGCTTTAAACAAAAATGACAAAATGACAATGACACAACTTTTTAAACGAATAAAAAACGGAAGACTGTCGAGATGGCTTGACCATCTTTCTCTCCCCCCCCCCCCCCCCCCATTTTTTTTATTTCTTTAAGAAAAATTAAACACTGCTTCACAGCCTCATAAATTCTGTTGAAATTGAAGGATAATCCCTTCATTGTGCCCACGACTCGGTGGGGTTGGAGAGCTGGATTTATGTTAGAGCCAGGTGGTTTGAAATTTTGTCTGAAAAGTGTTGGACAGTGTGAGCAAACAGACGTCGTGACTTTGGCGGCAATGGCTGGATTCATTCTCGAGTGTTATTGGCTACATATGAAAAGCTCGTTGGATAATGGTACACCTTGAAGAAAATACGCTTTAGATTAACCCCCCCCCCGTCCTGGCTTTCCTTTCAAGAGTTAAGTGGCTAAAACAGACTTTTTCTTTCTTTTTTGGAGTGGGTATTTTTCAGGATATAAGTGGTTTAAACAGGCTTGGGATTTTGAAGTCTCTATATACCTACCTCATCGAAACTGTGTAGTTTTCTATTCGTAACGGCTTCATTGAGAACGATAAGTTAAAAGATCAAAATCTTCGTTGATTTATTTTTTTCTATCGCGTTGAAGGGTCAAAATGAGTGCGACAAGGAAAAGAAAAATCAACCTTTGAAAGGCAATTTTATTCGATTTATGGACGGGAATGACTTTTGAAGTCATTCATTCCTTGCTTATCACTTGCCAGCAGATACATCAAGTGAAGTGGAACCAGTCAGAGTATCGCTTAATCCTACAGCGCCTTCAAAGAATTAACTTCTCGAAATCCTCCAACGGTGACTGCGCCCATTTCTCTTTGTCTCAGGTAACACCTGTCCCATACCTCAATATTAAAGCTTTGTGGACTCTCTCATGGGCGACTTTACAGAAGGGTGGCGGGGGGGGGGGGGCGACTACATATTTTGGCTTGGCCCACCACAGAAGTTAACATGAAAGTGGAAGTGTGACAAGTGGCAGAGTGCATAAATTGCGCCATTGTTGATTGGCGCTATTGACAATGGAGAGAGTGGGACAGAGAGAGAGAGAGAGAGAGAGAGAGAGAGAGAGAGAGAGAGAGAGACAAACAGAGACACAGACAGACAGAGACACAGACAGACAGACAGAGAGAAAGACAAACAGAGAGACAGAGACAGAGACAGAGAGACAGAAACAGAGACAGTAACAGACAGAGACAGAGACAGGAGGAGACAGAGACAGAGAGACGAGAGACAGAGACAGAGAGACAGAGAGAGAATGAGAGAGAGAGAGAGTCAAATCTTGTGTGATTTATTGTAAAAAGGGGGATACTTCCCCTCTCTCTCTCTTCTCTCTCTCTCTCTCGCTCTGAAAACTGGAAAGGCTGCAGGATTAGATGGTATTTTATCTGAAATGGTAAAATGTTATGAGCAAACAACAACGCCATATCTGAAAAAAAATCAGTACCTTGTGTCATAGCGCAACAATTTCTCTAAAATGGACAAAAACTGTAATTGTTTCCATTATATAAGAAGGGTGACACGAATAGCCCCGATTCCTAGAAAGATATATGTGTAAAGTTTTTAGACATATCATCAACAACAGAGTCATAAAATGAGCAGAAAAGACACTATCGTAAGTGAAGCACAAATAGGGTTGAGAAATGATCGGTCTACAGTAGGTGATATATTCACTTTGCATGCAATTATTGAACAGTTGTTTCTTTTTGAACAAAAAATAATATGAAAGTGTTTGTTGCTTTCTTAGGTTTTAAGAAAGCATATGACACTGTGGCTTGTAACGTTCTTAGGTCCGCTCTATTTCGTGCAGGTATGCAGGGAAGGATATTTAAGATGATCCAGGCAACGTATTCCATTGTTCAAGCATGCGTTTTGTGTCACAGTAAAATTGCTTATTCAAATTTCTTTAAATGTCTCCAAGGCCTAAAGCAGGGTTGCATTGTGATTCCTTTTCTGTTTTCTTTGCTTATTAATAAAATCACAAATAAAGTGAATTTAAATGAAAAACATGATGTTACTTTCTCCCCATACGAAACATAAGTTTCTTACGCTTTTCGCGGATAATCTCAATCTTGTGGCTTCGACTGCAGGAGGTCTTCGCCATCAACTAATCACTCTTCTACCCAAGACACATAGATTACGATTAACAGTAAATCTAGGTAAGTTTAAATTAATAGTTTTATTTTAGGAAAGGGTGGAAAAAGAAAAGTGGGTTTTTAATGGTAATGATCCGGAAGTGGTAAATTCCTGTAAGTAATTACGCCTCACTTTTTCAACCAGGCCTAATTTTATGACAGCAAAGGAAGAAGCAAAAGCTTGAAGTAAAAAAGAAGTAATGAGATTTTGAATACACTGAGGAAAAGTTAAGGTAATTCACTAGACATTTTCTTTTAACACTTTGATGTGCAGGTGGTCCCTTCACTACTCTATGCTGTTAAAATATAGGGTTATGAGGAACGATCTCAACTTGGACAAGTACATCTCTATGCATGTAAGAGATTTATGCATATAAGAAATGAAATGGCAAAGTTGAATTCCTTTGGTATTTTTTGTGTTACTTTTGTCTTCTTCTTTCCTGCAGATGGTATTGGCGGATCTGTGCTCTTACTTTTGTTTAAGTCTTTCCGGAAACATTACATTCTGAAACAAAAAATCAAACATTTGCCGGCACCCCCATTCCACTCCTACCCTATTTACCCTTGTGTTAATGTAAGGCTATGAATTTCGTAAAAGACACGTTAAAATGAACAAACAAACGAATGAATAAACAAGCAACGAAACGAACCCAAAAAGCATTATCATGTAACAAATCAACTAAATGAATAAAACACCAAATCAACCCAAACAGAGCTATTGACATGACCGCCATGATCTCAGGCAAGACAACACAATGAACCAACCAATGAACCAGCCAATTAGCATGTTTGCACACACACACCCCACACACACGCGCGTGCGTGCACACACACACAAACACACACACAACACAGCACACACACACACAACACAGCACAGCACACACATACACTCCAGCACAGCACACACACACACACACACACACATACACACACACGCGCGTGCGTGCACACACACACACACAACACAGCACACACACACACACACAACACAGCACAGCACACACATACACCCCAGCACAGCACACACACACACACACACACACACATACACACATACACACATACACACACACGCGCGCGCGCGTGCACACACACACACACACACACACACACAACACAGCACACACACACAACACAGCACACACACACACACACACAACACAGCACAGCACACACATACACCCCAGCACAGCACACACACACACACACACACACACACACACACACACACACAAACACAACATAAACACACACACACACACACACACACACACACACACACACACACACGCATAATCATACAAACGGACACACACACACACACACACACGCATAATCATACAAACGGACACACACACACACACACACACACACACACACACAACACATGTCGAAACTCACCACACGTCCAGCCTCATTGTTATGTAAGTTCATCAAGTAGCGGAAATCTCGCCCTTTCTCCACCACGTCCACGAAGCGGCGAGAGAATTTGGTTCCGAACTGAATGTTGTCGCTACAGCCACTCCACTCCCAGTCTTGACCGCTGGGTGACCGTTGCTTGTGTTCGAAGTCGCACGTGCAAGTGTGTAGGGTCCCCTCTGAGCAGGCCCGTGAGATGGAGTGACTCACCGCCGCGCTTGTGATGGCATAGATGAACGCTGTTTCCCTGGAACCTGTTCAGAAGAAACAGATATTAACTAATCGGTTTTGGGTAGTTATTGTCATTCTCACCTTATTTTACGGCTCGGAATGCTGGAAGATGACCATACAGACAGACAGACAGACAGACACACACACACACACACACACACACACACACACACACAGAGAAAAGAAGAAGAAGAAGAAGCAGAAGAAGAAGAAGCAGAAGAAGAAGAAGCAGAAGAAGAAGAAGAAGAAGAAGAAGAGAAGAAAGAGAAGAAGAAGAAGAAGAAGAGAAGAAGAAGAAGAAAAGAAGAAGAAGAAGAGAAGAGAAGAGAAGAAGAAAGAAGAAGAAGAAGAAGAGAAGAAGAAGAAGAAGAAGAAGAAGAAGAAAGAAGAAGAAGAAGAAGAAGAAGAAGAAGAAGAAGAAGAAGAAGAAGAGAAGAAGAAGAAGAAGAAGAAGAAGAAGAAAGAAGAAGAAGAAGGAAGAAGAAAGAAGAAGAGAAGAAAGAAGAAGAAGAAGAAGAAGGAGAAGAAGAAGAAGAAGAAGAAGAAGAAGAAGAAGAGAAGAAGAAGAAGAAGAAAGAAGAAGAAGAAGAAGAAGAAAGAAAAGAAGAAAAAGAAGAAGAAAGAGAGAAGAAGAATGAAGAGAGCAGAGAGAAGGAAGAGAGATGCGAAGAAGAAGAAGAAGAAAGAAGAAGAGAAGACGAAGAAAGAAGAAGAAGAAGAAGAGAAGAAGATTTTACAAAGCTATCATCCCTACAGAAAGAACCTTCGAAGAACAGGATTGTGAGCACTCTCAAGCAAACGAACAGATGCTCATGCAAGAAGAGAATATGGACACGATCAGAAGGAAAAGAGAGGACAGAAGGGCATATATCGAGGAGAGAGGATAAGATCACCGGCAGAGGAAGACGAGAGGGAGAGAGAGAGAGAGAGAGAGAGAGAGAGAGAGAGAGAGAGAGAGAGAGAGAGAGAGAGAGAGAACAGAGAGAGAGAGACAGACGAAGAGAGGGAGAAGAGAGAGAGAGGGAGAGAGAGAGAGAGTAAGACAGAGAGAGATGAGAAGAGAGAGAGAGAGAGACGGAAAGATAGAAGAGCGAGACAGAAGAAAGAGAGTGAGAGGAAGACACTGAGACGACGGAAGACCAGAAACATGGCAATGAACGACAGAAGGAAACTTTAATTAAGACCCCCCGAACATACTTGGATTACTATTTAGATGCTGGCCCAGAACAAAGAGAAGTGAGGAACCTTCGCTGAAGCCCAACATGTTAATGACAGAATGAACAATAAGTAACATACTGTCGGGTGTATTGTGTTCTATTACGTAGCAATGTTCATGAATATATTGTGTTGGGTTGCTTTCATGTTTTTTTTTAGAACCGTTATACATACACGTATACTATTAGGACTGTTCTCGTGGAGAGCAGTTTGCTTCAGTTTAGAACAACCCTTTAGTTCCGTATAAGAGAGCATTATCATTTTTCGCCGTTGTAATTAGTTTTTATCTTTTTTTATCAAGGTGGGGATTTCTATAGAATTTCTGCCGCAGGCATGTCTTTTCGTGGTATTCGTTCTACCTAGCAAATGCGCAAAGTGCACGCTGAATGTGTCTTGTCATTTGAAAGACTAACACCTAGATTATCATTTCAGGTTTAGTAGAGGGGTGACCGGGATGTGGAGGTCAAAGAATCACAGTCTCAACCCGGTCTGGAACCAGGGACTTGTGTCTAAAGCGTGTGCTCTAATCCCATGATGCTACATAATAATGTATATTAATTGAGATTTACTTCTCTCTGTCTGTCTTTCTGTCTGTCTGCTATGTTTGCTCAGACTTCTGCAGTGCGGAATGGAAAGTATTTGGACTTGTCCTCATTCAGCTCAAAGAAATGTAAAGAAACAGAAAAGATAATTGGCGGAATGGTGAAGAGGAATGTGGTGGGGAGAACATTATCATTTATTGTTGTCATTGCTATCTGTTGTTGTGTTGATGCCACACATTCCTCAGCGAGAAAAACAAAGTATTGAAAACCAGTATAAACAGTCAGGTGAAAATTTACACCTTGTCTCGCAAAGGGGGGTAAAGCAGACACGAATTAATTTTCTTCTGGTAAGAGGTGCGGTTTAAAAGTATATACATCATCGTGGGGGTTTTACAGTATATCTTCATAAGGAATCGCCCGAGGAACAAAAATAATTATGTCCACGTTGGTCTTTAATCTTCAACAACACAAGCAGCTCATCTGGCGAAGTACAAACAACCGTACATGCGGAAACAGCAAAACATCAAGTTGTTCTTTGCAAGGGGCACAATGGTTAGAGACAACAAACAACAAATTGTTCTTTGCAAGGGGCACAAT
>CM060305.1:151430381-151472881 GCA_030674185.1 Monoplex corrugatus
GAAAAAAATGGTGAAAAAATTGCATAAACAGACAACAAATTGCTCCTTGCATGGAGGAAATTACACGACAATTTGTTCTTTGCGAGGAGAAAATTTAAACGTATGCATTCGTGGGATATGTACATTAAAATGCGTTTTTCGTGAGTGATCACCCGAGAAATGAACGGAAGTCTACGTTGGTCCTAAGTCTTCTGCGACACAAGTCATTTTGCTGCAGTCCATTTGGTGACGTACAAATAACTTTTCATGGGAGGAAAACAAAGAATTATCAAATGTTTTGTTTTTTTTTTACAATAGGTTCACTTAAAATGAACACCTTCATGGGAATTTATCTCTTGGGATTTAACTTAGAAGTGCGTATATCAGAAACTAATTTATATCTATACTGATTCTGAGCCTTCTGCGACACACATCATTTCATGGCAGTCCATTTTGATGGCCTTGTAAAGGGGAACAACAAACAACAAATTGTTCTTTGCCAGGGGCAAAATTAATGGTCTATCTTTAACCATTTGACTCCTGCACCTTGTCCATTAGCACTCTGTATTGTCAGCCATGCTAGCAAAAAAAAAAAAAAGCAAACACTTAACCCTTTGACTGCAGGAAGCTGGTGGGTAGGAGGAGGGAGTCAAACGGTTAAGTTTTTACATTTGGTGGATACAGTGCGGAAATCAAAGGGTTAAGGGAATTTATTGAAAAAAAAAAGAAAAAAAAACTCTTCGTGGAGAAATCGCCGGAGGAACAGATGTAGATTTATATTGGTCCTAAATCCTCTGTGACGAAAATATAAACTCCCCCAACAGGAATTTTGGTGATGTACAAAACAGCTCGGTTATCTCTTGATCGTATCGACGACAATGTGCTGAACATGTGCGCACGTTGTTAAAATGTTGTGGCGAAAATGTATTTATGCAGTTTGCGTTCGAGCAAGACGAGGCATCGCACGGTCTGCCATGCATGAAACGTGGGTCATGATGAAACTGAAGGGATCGTTCGCGAATAATAACTTCTCATGTTTGTTCGTTAATTGTGTTTGTGTGCCAACGTGGTGCATTCTGACGAAAGAAAAACCGCTTGGGCGTTGTTAATATGTTGTTTTTTTTCCGGTGATACTCTATCCAAAGCAAGTGTGACTGCCCGCGTTCAAGCAAACAGGAACCAGAAAAACACGAAAATAGAATCAGAACGCGTATTTCATACAAGACAAGACAGGCGCAAATTTTTCGGCCAACTGGCCTTTGTCAAGCGTGAATGTACGATCACAAACAAACACCAAATATGAAATTATGAGAAAAAGACTGAAACTTCCCTGCTGCTTGGTCCAGTTGGAGAAAGAGAGAAACAGACAGACAGAGAGACTGGACCAAGCAGCAGGGAAGTTTCAGTCTTTTCCTCATAATTTCATATTTGGTGTTTGTTTGTGATCGTACATTCACGCTTGACAAAGGCCAGTTGGCCGAAAATTTGTGCCTGTCTTGTCTTGTTGTATTAAATACGCGTTCTGATTCTATTTTCGTGTTTTTCTGGTTCCTGTGATACTCTGTTATGTAGGATGTGGGGGGTTGTAGACAGAACGTACGCTTGAGGTCTGAATAGTTCTAAAGTTTAATCCATTAACATTGCTGGTGCTTGGCTTGTCAGTTTTTGGATTATGGGAATAGTGATTTATCCAATCGTGTAGCTATGTATCGGATGTCTCTTTCTCTCTGTCTCTCTCTCTCTCTGTCTTTGTCTTGTCTTTGTCTTTGTCTTTGTCTCTGTCTCTGTCTCTGTCTCTGTCTTTGTCTCTGTCTCTGTCTGTGTCTGTGTCTGTCTGTCTCTCTCTCTCTCTCTCTGTATCTCTCTGTCTCTCTCTCTGCCTCTGTCTGTCTGTCTGTGTCTCTGTCTCTGTTTCTGTGTCTGTCTCTGTGTCTCTATGTCTTTCTGTCTTTGTCTCTATCTGTCTATCTCTCTCTCTCACGAAGTGTCGATATATTTTTTCTTCCACGTGTTTAGTTTCAAGTAAATATGTGGATGTCAAGTTTTAAGAAATGGTTCTAAGCCAGTAACGTCTACCACTGTGTTTATTATTCTCTCTATTCTCTCTCTCTCTCTCCCCCCCCCTCTCTCTCTCTTTCTCTCTCCCACACACATACACCTGCACACACACATACACACATATGCATAAGCACATGGTCTGTTTTGCTCTGTCACTCTCTCTCTCTCTCTCTCTCTCTCTCGTCTCCCCCACACACATATCTGCACACACACGTATGCATAAGCACATGTTCTCTTTTGTTCTGTCACTCTCTCTGTCTCTCTGTCTCTGTCTCTCCCTTTCTCCCCCCCCTCTCTCTCCCACCCCCAACCATCAAGACAAACAGTTTAACCACTACGCCAACACATCGAGTCAAGACCCCACCTCACCACCTCCTATCCACCACCCCACTCACTCCCACATCTCCACATGTCCAACTCAAAATACCGCCATCAACGCCATCCACCCCGAAACCCCAACCCACTATAAAACGAAGACGAGTGAGGAGGAGAAGGAGAACAGAACATATAACAAGCAAACAATACACAACCATTCGTGTCGTGTCGCTCGGAGAGAGCACCGGGCTCTATCAACCCTAATTTCAGTTTTCGATGCGCCCTGTTAAACTCTATTAGACACCCAGACACACAAAAAGGCCAAGAATGCGCCAGATCTTTATCTGCGTTCGGAAGCTTGCGGTGCAGTGTGGGTGTATATATTTGAATAAATAATTGATCAATGACTTTTAAAAAGAAACGCAAAAAAAAGAAAGAAAAAAAAAAAAAAAGGTTGTGTCCCGAGTGTGGTGGGCCACGGCTAAGTGGCGTCCATTAAAATTAGGAATTAAGTATTTGTGACTGCGCCGTCGGTAGCTAAAAGGATCAAACGACGCATTGTTCTTCTCGTAAAGGATTTTTTTGAGTCAGAAGATCGCTCGCTGAAAATCTTCTCATTGAACTACCGAGGCCTAGCTGATATGCATAAAAGACCTTGATGTATTCCGTTATCTAAGAGGCAAATCTTGTTCAATATATTTATTACGAGACATTCGCTTTGATGCCAAATTAGACAATTACGCCATGGCTGAATGGTGATAGGCCTGTAAATGATATTTTGCGTCAAATACGTCAGTTCACTAGAAGTCGCTATATTGTTTGATAATAGCAATTTCCATATTCAGATAAAAAAGTTTTGAGATTTTGTTTGGGGAAGGAATATCTATCTATATTTGTTGTTTTCTGTGAATCCTTTGTCATTTATTTGTGGTTGATTAGCTTAAAATGAAGTAAACTGACTGATTGCTAGTTTTATTGATACCAACTTACAGATTGTAGTATTCACGCAAAAAAAAAAAAAAAAAAAAAAAAGTTTTGAGATATGTGGTTTGAATCGTGTAAAGGTGCAACAGATGTTTCGTCAGTTTGTGGGATTCACAATAAGAATCAAAATCAGCTTAACAAACAAACAAACAGAACAAACAAACAAACAAACAAAAAACAAACAAACAAACAAACAAACAAATAAATAAACAAACTAAACCAAACCAAAGCAACCAACATCAAACACACACAACAACACACACACACACACACCAACACACACACACACACACACACACACACACACACACACACACACACACACACACACACACACACACACACACACACACACACACACACACACAAAACACACACACACATAAACACCAAAACAAAATGAGGAGCTGTTAGTGCGGTGTAATATAATGATAATAACAATGATGGTGATGATGTTTATGATGATTTGATGATATGATGATAATGATGATAAAAAAATAATAATAATAACAATAATATAATATTGATAATAATAACAATAAGAATACTACTACTACTTCTAATAATAATAATAATAACAGCAATAAAAGTAATAATACCCAAAGAATCAGTCTTGCATACTATATTTCCCAAACTCAATTTTGAAACCACTGCAATAACACATCTACATACACAGAATGTAATACATACAGAAGGACTCATATCATGCACACACGCGCCACACACACACACACACACACACATACACACACACACACACACACACACACACACACACACACACACACACACACACACGCACGCACGCGCGCGCACGAACTTATGGATACACACACGCACACACATACATTCATAAGAAATAATTATACACTCACACACATACACAGAATAACGCATACTAACAAAGTGTAACTAATGCATACATTATATTTATGGTCAAACACATATCCATATAGGAGGAACACGAATAATGCCACAAAGCCACCACATGTTCAGCAGTTGGAGATGCCACGACATACTGATTCATAATATGAACAGTTAAGGCCTGGGTAAACATATTGTTATTTCAGGGATGATGTTGATATTGGAGGGATGGTTTTGTTGAGGGACGATGTTAATTAAAGGATGATGTAGGTATGTGAGGGATGATGTTGTTAACTGAGGAATGATGATGTTATTTTGAGGGATGATGTTGTTTTAGGTTGATATTGTTATTTAATGGATGATGAAGTTATTTGAGGGATGATGTTGTGATATGAGCGATGATATTGTTATTTGAGGATGACGTTGCTATTTAAAGGGACAATGTTGTTTAACGAATGATATTATTATATGAGGGATGATGTTCTTATCTGAAGCAAGATGTCAAGAGTATTGTTTGCTAGTGATGGGAAGGAGGTAGGTGTTCAATGGGTGATCGACTCAAATAGAAGTAGAGCTGCCATGCCTTGTTTTCTTCATTATTTGTGAGTGAGTGATGTGTGGGGTTGGTGTGTGTGTGTGTGTGTGTGTGTGTGTGTGTGTGTGTGTGTTGTGTGTGTGTATGTGTGTGTGTGTGTGTGTGTGTGTGTGTGTGTGTGTGCGTGCGTATTGTGTTTCCTCACACAAAATTTGAATTTCATATTTGATTTTGACACGGTGTTATGCAGTGTTCGCTTATCACTTTCAATGATTTACTTATCTGATTAACTCAAGATCTCACGTCTTGAGTTCAATTGCATCTTTTCTTTTCCTTTTAGGATCATCGCACCCAGGGAGGTTATCTTTGTGCTCACCTTTTTTCCGTCCCATTTTCCGCGACACCTTAATGGCCACAGAAGCGGAACAGTTTTTACAATGCGATGGTGATGATGTCGATGAGGATGATAATCATGATGCTACGGAGTTCCATCTAGGACTGAGACTGCGTGACAGGGCTGTACTCTACGCTTACTATCATAATATATCCTGGCGTCAACCAGGCCTCAGAGATACAGACAGACACCTGCGGTGCTGGTCAGAAGATTTGAGCAACACCCTCAATGACGCAATCCGTGAAGTGGATGAGACTCGACTGTGTGGTCCCAGTCTTCCCAATGAGCCCATAGCACGCCCAACTCTGGTACAGCCGAAAAATCCTTCCTACAAAATGATTTTTGAAGGTACTGATGGGGATTCGAACCCACAACCTTCCAGTCAGTAGTCCGTTGCGTTAACCACTACACCACGGCGACTGGTTCGGAGCCCATGTTAACCCTTTGACTCCAGCACCCTATTCACCAACAGCAAAAACTTTAACCCTTCGACTCCCTCACACCTAATCCACCAGCTTTCTGCAGGAAGTTGGTGGATAGGGTGAGGGAGTCGAAGGGTTAAAGTTTCTGCTTGGCTAGGATGGTTGACAATACAGGATGCTGGCGGACAGGGTGCGGAAGTCAAAGGGTTTTAATGCTCCAATCATTCTGCTTTGTGATTCACAGTTTCTGTCCTCTTCCCGCTTTCAAACCCCTTGCCGACGCATTTTGCTTTGTTGTGCATGTCCAAAGAGTTCACCAGGTAATAGCTGGCACATTTGGGTAGAGGTCACACGAATACGAAAAACAAAACCAAACCACGAGTGCGATAACTAACTTTATCCTACGAATATGGTATGAGAAAACTCTACTTATGTGAACGAATACGTACACAAAAACGAATAGACACACACACACACACACACAGACACACACACACAGAGAAAGAGAGCGAGAGAGAGAGAGGAGAGAGAGAGAGAGAGAGAGAGAAGAGAGAGGAGCCAGAGAGAGAGAGAAAGAGAGAGAGCGAGAGAGAGAGAGTCAGAGAGAGAGAGAGAGAGAAAGAGAGAGAGAGAGAGACGAGAGAGACGAGAGAGACGAGAGTAGAGAGAGTCAGAGAAAGAGAGAGAGAGTCAAGAGAGAGCGAGAAAGAGAGAGAGAGAGAGAGAGTCAGAGAGAGAGCAGAGAGAGAGAAAGAAAGAGAGAAGAGAGCGAGAGAGAGAGAGAGCGAGAAAGAGAGAGCGAGAGAGAGAGAGAGCGAGAGAGAGAGAGAGCGAGAGAGAGAGAGAGAGAGCGAAAGAGAGAGAGAGAGATGAGAAGAGAGAGAGAGAGTCAGAGAGAGAGAGTCAGAGAGAGAGAGTCAGAGAGTCAGAGAGAGAGAGAGAGTCAGAGAGAGAGAGAGACAGACAGAGAGAGAGGAGAGAGAGAGAGAGAGAGAGAGAGAGAGAGAGAGAGAGAGAGATGCATGTACTTACTGTTTGCACGTAAACAGACAAGCACCTATGCAAAGACTCATACTGGCGAATGCACATACCATGAGCAAGGTTTACAAACAAAATCGATAGAACATACATACAGTACCACACACATCATACCAGATTAATACGGAGAACAGGTTGATGGGTTATGAGGAACAGGTGAGAAAATTTAACCGACACTTTTTGTTTACAGAAAGAGGGAATAGACAAACTGATGAGATAGACGGACAAATACAAGCATGTGAGTGCTCATATACACAGACACAGACACAGACATAGACACAGACACACACATACACACACACACACAACACCACAACACACACACATACACACAACACCATAACACACACATACACACACACATATAACACACATCACACACACAACACACACACAATATATATATGTATATATATAAACACACACATATAAACACATACACGCATACACACATATAAACACATACACACATGCATCACACACACACACACACATATATACACACACACGCACATACACACATAAACACACACACACATATAAACACACACGTATACACACACACATAAACACAAACACATACACACGCGCACACAACACGTAAACACACACACACATAAACACACACATATAAACATAAACACATGCATATAAACACACACACACATGCACACACATAAACACACACAAACACATTCACATAAACACACATATATAATTATAAACACACATATCACACACATACACACACACATATACACACACACACATACACACAAACCACACATACAACATACACACACACACACACACACACACACACACACACACACACACACACACACACACAACAACACACGACACATGCTCGCGTGCGCCCACACAATCTTCTTTATTTCATCATGAAACAATTTTGTTTGCACATGTTTCAAAAATAAAGATTTGAGAAAAAAATACGTAGGCACGTGTGAGTCTCACCTCACTTCTAATTCTGATTCTCTTGGCAAACACAAGTGCCAATGCTACAAAATGTCTGTGAATAAAGTTACACAGGTTTATAACAATTTATAAAAATTCCAGGTTTATGATAATTTTTACAGGCAGTGGTTTATGACAACTTATGTATAACACAAATATATATATATATATATAAAATATATAATATATATATAATATATTATATACAGTATATAATATATATGATAATAGTGTATATACATATACATATATATGTAATATACACACAACACACACACACACAATAATATATAATAATATATATATAATATATATATATATATATATATAATGTAAATGTATGTAAATATATAAAGGTATGAGAGAACAGGCCGAGATGTGGTTTCTAACAGGAATGTTGAGAGTTCCATGGACAGCAAAGAAAACAAACGAGACAGTCTTGATGGAGGCAGACACAAGTAGATCTTTCAAAGGAAGATTAGGAAAAGACAGGCAACATTTGTAGGCCATTTTATGAGGAAAGGGGATTTGGAGCACCTGGTCACAACGGAAAGCTGGAGGGAAAGAGAACACCAGGTAGACCCAGGGAGAAAATATAGACGGACTTGCGGGATGGCTGGGGACGAGGAGGGTGGAAGGGATGCTTGAGGCAACAAGTGATAGAGACAGATGGAAGTCCATAATCGCCAACGCCATGCGGTAAGGCACCTGATGGTGATGATATGTAAATATATAAAGGCATGAGAGAGAGGAAGGTAGGTCGAGAGAGTGAGTGAAATATAAAAGTGAGTAACAGAAGGGAGGGGAAGAGAAGAGAACAACAGAGAGAATGTTAGAACAATTTGTATGTGTTTCTGTGTGCATGCTTTGTGGTGTGTGTGTGTGTGTGTGTGTGTGTGTGTGTGTGTGAAGAGAGAGAGAGAGAGAGAGACAGACAGACAGAGACAGATAGACAGACAGAGACAGAAAGACAGAGAGAGACAGAGAGAGAGACAGAAAGAGAACGAGACAAGAACAGAGAGAGAGAGAGAAGACAGACAGCGAGAGAGAGAGTGAGAGAGAGAGACAGACACAGACAGACACAGACAGACAGACAGACAGATAGACAGACAAATAGACCCGACAGATAGACATACAAATAGACAGACAGATAGACAGAATAGATAGACTGAGAGAGAGAGAGAAAGAGAGAAAGAGAGAGAGAGAGAGAGAAGACAGACAGACAGTCAGGTAGACAGACACACAGACAGAGACAGAGAGAGATTACAGACAGACAGACAGGCAGATAGACACAGAGAAGAGAGAGAGAGAGAGAGAGAGAGAGAGAGAGAGAGAGAGAGAGAGAGAGAGAGAGAGAACCAACTTAATCAGTTGATATATAGCGGAATAAACCAAAAGAATTGAGAAAAGCAAGCTATAACCCAAATAACTAATAGACCAGCTAACAATCAAATTAAAAAAAAAAAAAAGAACGGTAATTTTCATAGGGTCAATCATCTCATTTCTAATATTACCACTCAAATTAATTTTT
Source organism: Monoplex corrugatus (assembly GCA_030674185.1). Classification (NCBI taxonomy): domain Eukaryota; kingdom Metazoa; phylum Mollusca; class Gastropoda; order Littorinimorpha; family Ranellidae; genus Monoplex; species Monoplex corrugatus. The sequence goes on from CM060305.1 coordinate 151,439,480, forward strand.
ACAGACTAGATAGAACCATACAACAAGAAGTATTCCCAGTGCCGCATATATCAGCATAAAAATTGTCATTGTAATTAGATGGGGAAAAAACCCCCACCTCCAACACCATCACCGCCAAAAACAACAGCAACAACAGCAACAACAACAATAACAACAGCAACAACAACAACAACAACACACGCAGCAGCAGAGCAGCAGCAGCAGCAGCAGCGGCAAGAAGAACAGAACACACACGCACACACAGTCACACACACAGTCACACACACAACACACACACACACACACACACACACACACACACACACCTACACACACACTTTATTGTTTAAATGTTGGTCGTGGTAAAAATTCTACCTCCCCTCCTGCGATTGCCTATCTCTCCGCTTACACCTTGGACACCTCAAACCCCCCCCCCCCCCCCAAACACACACCATTTTCCTAAAATCACCAGTGAATAGACATAAACTAATGACCACCACCATACGCACACACACCATCCATGCAATACATACATACACACACATTATACACACCCTATATTCCCACCTCTACCTATCCCCAACCAATCCCACACCGACACCACCGCACACCAACAGACACACACACACCGACCACACACACACACACACACACACACACACACACACACACACCGCGCCACACACACACACACACCGACACACACACTACACAAACCGACACACACACACACATACACACCCAAACACACACACATACACAAACCGACACACACACATACACACCCAACACACAACACACACACACACACACACACACACACACACACACACACACACACACACACACACACCCCGACACACACACACCGACACACACACACACACACGCACACACACACACTCACAAACACACACACACACTCACAAACACACCGACAAAAACCACACCTACACACACTGACACACACTAACACACCCCTCCCCCCCCACCCCCCCCCCACACACATAAGTCAATGAAGGAGGGACCACAGGGAAAGATCACAGAATCATAAAAAAAGGTTTTCACTAGCAGGGCTGCGGTCCACCCCCCACCCCCCCTGGGGTGGGGCTATAAACGAGAGGGGCAGAAATGTAACGACCAGGTGAAGAACAGGTCCCACGTGGTGTCTCTGCTCGCCCGTGACAATAATACAACGGAGTGCCTCCCCCTCCACTCCCCCTCTTGTCCATCCTCGCCCCCCCCCCACTCCCCCCCTCCACACCTATCCTTTCTTTCCTTACCTTTATATCCATATATACCATTATCAACCCCTCCTCTGCCCTTCCTTACCTCCTCCCGATCAGATCAGTGTTTCCAGTAATCGTAGTGTCCGGTTGTTTTTGACTAAATTAAGATCTTCCACCCACGACCAAAGTTTCATCTTCCCCCCTCCTCCCCCCCCCCCCCCTTTTTTTTTTTTTTTTTGAATGGTTGATAGGATTCTTAACAGTTTGACTTGGCTGGTTTGTGTGGTGTGTGTGTGTGTGTGTGTGTGTGTGTGTGTGTGTGTGTGTGTGTGTGTGTGTGTGTGGTGTGTGTGTGTGTGTGTGTGGTGTGTGTGTGTGTTGTGTTATTGATATAATATGAATAAAAATGATAGAACTGATAGGATTTTGGATGTTAAGTGATTGTATTTTGATTGTATTTGTTACGTTCTTTTTTTTCAATGATATGAACACGTTTCCAAATATTTGCTTCGCCTTTATAATGATAACCAACCTACATACCAACCTACCTACCTACCCAAGCAAGCAAGCAACAACCAAGCAACCAACTAACCAACCAACCCACCAACCGACCGACCACCAATCAACCAACCGACCGACCGACCGACGACCGACTGACCGACCGACCGACCGACCAATCCTCACTCACTCACTCACTCACTCACTCACTCACTTACTTACTCACCATCACTTTCTCACTCACTCACTCACTCACTGACCGACTGACTGTCTGACTAACGGACTGACTGACTGTATGACTGACTAACAGACGAACTATCAAATTAACTGAATAACTGACTCACTGGCTAACTAAACGAAAAAAAAAGACCGCAATAAGGACAATAAGACCCACTTCATTACACTAAAAACTCTCCTGCCTTCTCCTTCCCTCCCTCCTTCCCTACTTTTCTCCTTAAATGGAACATCCATTATCTAAACGTGTTCGTGGTCTGAGAGGAACTTTAGTATCACTTCTATTCTGCAACAACATGCGTTACCCTCACTTCAGAGAATCAGATCTCTCCATCACTGTCTTTCTGAAGAAGCAGCTCAAGAGTCTACCTGCTCCTTTGTCCAGTCAAAGATTGATTATTGCAATTCGCTACTGAATGACTGTCCTACATATCTTCTGTCCAGATTTCAGAAAATCAAACAAAACGACGCACAAATTATATTCAAATCTTTCTGCCCCTTCACGCATCATTTCTCTTCTCTACTGCCTCCACTGGCTCCCTGTTGAGCAAAGAATCAATTACAAGTTGTTTTTTTTTCTTTTTGTGTCTTAAGTCCCTGAACATGGACACCACTGTACATATCCAAAACTGCTCCATTTTTTTTCAGAATTGTTTTTCCTTCTCGTCGTCTTTGCTTCTCTGCTGGCAATGGAAACTAAGAACTTCCTCGTGTGAGAACAAAACTTAAGGCATCATTCTTTTTTTTATCTTAAATCAAGGCCTTTCTGTTTGGAATCAGCTTCCACGTACCGTTCGTCATACACCACTCTTTCTTCTTTCCACACACACACACACACACACACCGCGCCGCGCGCGCACACACACACACACACACACACATACACATACATACACACACACATGCACGCACACACACGCACACACACACACACACACACACACACACACACACACACACACACAACACATACACACACCACATCACACAACACGCACACACCACACACACACACACACACACACACACACACACACACACACACACACACACACATACACATACACATACACATACACACACACGTCTCATTTTTCAGTTGTAGGCTTATGAACACTTTTTCTTTAACAACAGTACATTGCTATTCCATCACAATAGCTGAAACTTTTTACCCTTTGACATATACATGTGTTTGTGTGCGTGCTCGCGCGAGTGTGTCGTGCATGAGCGTGCACGCGCATGCGTGTGTGTGTATGTGTGAGTGTGTGTGTGTGTGTGTGTCGCGCGCACGGCCATAATGCGTGTGTTTTGTGTTGCATTGACATATACATGTATGTTTCATTCATTTCTAAAGACAAAGTCTTTGAGCTGGGAATGAATTCCATATGCACCAACGCAAACAAATATGATGTTGGAGGTTCAAAACGATCATGGCATAAGATCATAAGCTTGCTCATAAACTTACGCACTAGCAGGGTTTTGAGGTTGTTTTTTTTTCAAAAGAACCTTACGAATTGTGTGTGTATCCTTGCATCTTTCATCCGACAGAACATGCCTCTATTGAAGGCTCATCATACTCAAACCCAGAAGAAGAAGAAAATTGGACAGACACAAAAACGAAGTATATCAAATTATTTTCACAGGCACACACACACTCACGTTCACACGCACCCCCATCCATCCCCGCACCCACGCACCATCCCCCATCACCACCCATAAACACGCACACATATACACACACACACACATCATACACACACAAACTCAAACACAAACAACACACACGAACGCACGCACACACACACACACACACACACACACACACACACACACACACACACACACACACAAACTCAACACACACGCACGCACGCACACACGCACACACGCATACACACACACAACACACACACACACACACACACAACACACACGACACACACACACACACACACACACAACACACACGCACACACACAACGCACACATACAAACACTCACACACAGAGACACAATACGCCCATTTCAACTAGCACTCACATGGTACTAGCTGCGAGTATGTGTGTATGTATATATGTATGTGGAAATACGTGAATGCATGCACAATTATGTTGTATTTGGTATTATGTTTTGTTCTCAGTGTGTTCAACATATTCTGACCTTGTGGGCGCTTACAACTCCTATGGGTAAGATAAGCGTCGAGAAACACTATATTATGATTATTATTATTATCGTTATTATCGTTATTATTATTATATTATTATTATTATTATTATTATTATCAATTATTATTATCCATTATTATTATTAATATTATCATTATTATCGTTATTATTATTATTTTTTTGTTATTATGTTATTATTACCATATCATTATTATATTATTATCATTATTATCATCATCATCATCATCATCATCATTATCATTACTGGTAGCCATCATCATCATCATCATCATCATCATCATCATCATCATCATCATCATCATCATCATCATCATCATCAGTAGTAGTAGTAGTAGTAGTAGTAGTAGTGTAGTAGTAGTAGTACTACTACTATCACTACCACACTACTACTACTACTACTAGATGTAGTAGTACTATTATTATCATTCTCATTATTATCATTATCATTGTTGTTATTATTATTACTATGATCATTATCATTATACTACAATTATCATTATCATCATTATTGTTGTCATCATTTTATTATTATCATTAACATAATCTTAATCATTATTATCATTATTCTCATCATCATCATATTATTGTACTAGACAAAACAAAACAAACATGTACTTAACGAAACAATCGATCGATCATCAACAATCTGATCCCCAAAGGCAAAGCATGTTTCGTAGGTGACGTCGGCTAGAATATTTGAAAGCAAGGACTATCTCGAGGCATTCTGACCTTTACCCTATAACCTTCTCTCTTGTAGTATATGTAAGGAGAAATTGTTGGTATTTCAACAAGTTTTGCCAATGACCCTTTCACTGATTTATTTAACCAGGACATTTTAAGGTATGGTGATCATTTTATTATGAGGTTTTCGTCTATACATAAGTACAGGAAAATGTCAAGGTATCGTGACCTTTTCTTCCCTATGATATTTTCTCCAAATGTATGCCGCTAAAATTTCAGGGTATTGTGTCTTTTGTCCTATGATCCTTTTTCTTGTAATCTTACGCGCATGGAAACTCAAACTCGTGTGATATTTTAGCGATAACTTTTTTCTCTTTTTATATGCACGTGGACATCTTAATTACTGTGACCTTTCTCCTGATAACTTTTTCTGCTATTCGAACACGTGAAAATTTTAAGGTAATGTGATTTTTTCCCATGACTTTCCTTATATTCGCGAAAATGCCTGGACAAATGTTGAGGCATTATCGATTTTCCCCTATAATAACTAGATAACTAGCGTCCTTGATATACAAACTAAAGCTTAACTCTTGGAAATTAAAATATACACAAAATGTAGGTATTTGTTCAAAAGAATTATCAGTCCATCGTCTGCTCTTTGAATGTCCTATCTTACTTACGACATATAGAAATAGTTATCTCGATTTTTCATGTACTGACTTTAGAGATGTCCTTTACAACAAAAATAATGATAGTATTTCGGTAGTCCACTGATTCTCAGATCCCCTGTTGACAGATTGTTATGAAGAGTTAATTGATTGTTGCATGTTATTATTTGACACTGTTAATTAATTGTTTTGAATTATTAATTTTAATTGTTCCCCCTCTTATATTCAAACTTCCAGTCCCCCCTCTCCATCCCCCCTTTTTTTTCTACATTTCCTTTTCTTTTCTGTGTGTGTGTGTGTGTGTGTGTGCTGTGTGTGCGTGTGTGTATGTGTGTGCGTGTGTGTGTGTGTGTGTGTATGTGTGTATGTGTGTGTGCGTGTGTGTGTGTGTGTGCGTGTGTGCGTGTGTGTGTGTGTGTGTGCGTGCGTGCGTGTGTGTGTGTGTGTGCGTGTGTGTGTGTGTTTTGTGTGTGTGTGTGTGTATGTGTGTGTGTGTGTTGCGTGTGTGTGAGTTTGTGCTGGGTGTGTGTGTGTGTGTGTGTGGTGTGTGTGCGTGTGTGTGTATGTGTGTGTGTGTGTGTGTATGTGTGTGTGTCTAAAAATCACTATTGTGAACAGACATTAGATAAAAGATTCCTTCCATCCTTCCCCTATGATAACTGTCTTCGGTGTGTGCCTTTTTTTTTTTAATTTGTTTTTGTGAACTTCTCCCATGTTACGTTCTTTCCTACATTGTCTTCAATATCCATACTGCTTGAAGACATCGGTCATCCCATGACCATGACTTTACTACACGATATCAACTAGAGAAATCTAATCATGACTATCACGTATGTTTTTGTCTTCAGGCTAACACAGGGACATAGAATGGGCTTGGTGGTTTAAACTGAACGGTACGGGGATTTGTCGAAAAAATGTGAACAATCTGAAATAATGTGTTGAGAGCTCGAATCTGCGCATTTCATATAGTTGTGTGTCACATCTTATCGAAACTGACCACATTTTGCTAAGTAAAAAAAAAAAGTAGGGCCGAAAGGGTAGTTTCCTCAGTGAGGCTGGGGTGGAGGTGGGTGGGTGGGGGGGGGAAACTACAGCCCTTTCACCTACATTATATTTACCTTCCATACACACTGTTACCCGCGCTCTTGTAAATCTCTCTGTTTTGCCAAGTTGCAAATTGAAGATAAATTAGAAATCTCCCAGACAGCCAATGCGACGCCAGTTCTCAAACGACATAAAATCGAAAAAAAGTGCATTCATTTTCTGCTACATAAGTCTTTGGCAGCTCCTGCTAAACTGGGGAAACACGTGTGCCTCCGATATGAGACAAGCATTAAGACAGACAAACACAGGCATAGACACTGCCGATACGTCTTTAATGGCCCCAGCTCTAAAGAACGATGCTATTGCACCTCCAGGAACCAAGATTTGGCAGACAACTGAACTGGAAATTTCTGTAAGGAAGAAATCGAATTAGAGTCAGAGTTTATGCCCTTTGTACCTTTGAAACATTTTTCACGACTTTTTCATGGCCGCTACTGTGTGTGTACTTGGCGAACCCGAGCAGGTTTCGAGACCTGAGTCAGTGATGGTGAATTTGTCAAGTGAATTTGATGGCTGCGATAAAATCAGCACAGTGAATGAATGACATATGGCGGACTTGACTATATAGGAGTGAAGGGCAATCCCACAATGCCTTTCCTCGCCGGAAATCCGTAAAATGTTGGGGGTTGGTTGTTGAACGAAAAGGGGTGCCTTGCTTTGAAAATACGGAAGATGAAATTGATAAACCGACTGAGTTCAGTTTTACCCTGAATGAATTTTTTTTTAACTGATGCAGTCTCAAGGTTGAGAGAAAAGTCCTGTTTGTTTGACCCACTTTTTAAATTTGGAGTTTCGTGTTTGAAGTTTGTTCACGAGAGATTCGTCGCTCTTTGACATTACCATACGTGCACCACCCGGCTTTGCCAGTGATTATCTCACAGTCACTACGCCTGCACACACACAAACACACACATACACACACACACACTACACACACATACACACACACACATACACAGACACACACGCGCACATAGACACACACACATCCACATACACACAGATACACACGTACACACACACATACACACACACACATACACACACACACTCACATACACACACATACACACACACACATACACACATACACACACACACACATCACACACACACACACGCGCACACACACACACACACACACACACAATACACAAAGCGCTGGCAAGTTCTCAAACTGGCGAGAGAAGGAGAGGGAATACGGGACAATATACTGAACTGATGGAAACATTAAGCTAGACAGCGAATAGTACGGGTTGGTATTGAGCTCGAGATATCAGATCTTGAGTCCACGGCTCTATCAAAGGAACCATCCACCCACTGGTTAAGCTAAAGATTATTAAAAGAACAACAGTAACTGACTAATGTAACTGAAAGTGAAACACGCCACAGCAGGTCAGTCAATGTGGCGAAGCGGTTAGCGCAACAGACTTCTAACTGGGGGGAGTGTGTTCGAACCCCAATCTGATCGGCTCCTACTCAGAGTTCGGTCTGTTATGAACTCGTTGGGGGGGGGGGGGAGGGATAGATTGGGACCTCACAGAGGAGTCTCGTTTCATTTTACAGATGCGTCATTTAGAGTCTTGCTCAATTTCCTGACCAACTCCGCAGGAGTCTGTATCGCTCGGGCTTGGTTGACGCCAGGCTGTATCACGGAAGAAAACATAGAAACATAGAATACGACCCTCTCATGCTGTCGCAATCCGAAATAGAGTTCCATAGCACCTTCACGATCACTTTCTTTCTTATCATCGTAGCATTGGGAAAAATTGTCCTAGATGTTGTGGCCCTTCATTCCCAGCTGTCATGGCGACCTCACTGTTGGTGGGGTGTGGAGGTGTGTTGGAAAGCCGAAATGAGTAGCGCGAGGGTAGTGAGGCGCAAGCAATACAGAAGATGGGCTAGCAAAACAAAAAACACAAACAAAACAATACTCGCCCTACCCCCCCCCCCCCCCCCATCCTAAATTTTGACTTCCATCAAATTCTCAGACTTTATCGTCTTCGTGAGAAGTCAGACACCCATAAACACCGTTCAACAGAGCAAAAAAGTGGTGTAGAGGGAACCATTTAAACAGGATCTCAAGCAATTTGTCGGATGAGATATATCTACTGAGATCTGCAGGGGATGTGAATTACGCTTTTATTTTGCTGTTTTTCCCCCGAAGTGGAAAGAGCTATAAACTCTCATTAACTTGCAATGAAAACCAACAAACAAACAAACAAACAAACAAACAAACAAACATCACACACACATAAGCGAGCCAACTTAATTCAGTCCAACACAATACTAAAAAATGAATTGCTATACATCGAAAAAAATACAATATAATACAAGCATCACTATTATCATTTATCATCATGATCCATATTGTCATCACCACAGCACGGTAAAAAAAAAAAAGTCCAGACTGTGTAACCTTACATATTCTGATGTCATTATGTCGTCAGTTTTGGTTGGCTTCGTGTGAGGTAGAGAGCCCCGTTGAGGCCTGAGGTGGAAATGATAGGTGGTGGCGCAGAAGACAAGGCAGCAAAACAAAACAAACAAATGATTAAACAAAACAAACGAACAAACAAACAAAAAACAGACATAGAGAGAGACGACAGACGAGACAAACGAGACAAAAGAGAGCTAAAGAGAGGGGAAGGACGAGAGAGAGAGAGACAGAGAGACAGACAGAGAAGACAGAGAGACAGAAGAGAAGAAGAGAGAGAGAAAGAGAGAGAGAGAGACAGACAGACAGAGGAGAGAGAGAGAAGAAGAGTGAGAGAGAGAGAGAGAAGAGAGAGAGAGAGAGAGAGAGAGAGAGAGAGAGAGAACAAAAACAAAACATACATCGCATAGATAAGTACGACTCGTATATGTCTGTACTCACACTCACACATACACACATTATACGTCTATTCTCTATCTCTCTATCTATCTTCTATCTATCTATCTATCTATCTATCTATCTATCTATCTATCTATCTATCTATCTATCTATCTATCTATCTATCTATCTATCCATCTATCATCTATCTATCTATCTATCTATCTGCTCTGTCTATCTATCTATCTATCTATCCATCTATCTATCTATCTGTCTGTCTATTTGTCTGTCTGTCTATCTATCTATCTATCTATCTATCTATCTATCTATCTATCTATTGTCTGTCTGTCTGTTTGTCTGTCTATCTATCTATCTATCTATCTATCTATCTTATCTGTCTATCTACCTATCTATCTATCTATCTATCTATCTATCTATCTATCTATCTATCTATCTATTTAACTGTCTATCTATCTATCTTCTATCTATCTATCTATCTATCTATCTATTTAACTGTCTATCTATCTATCTATCTATCTTCTATTTGTCTATCTATATTATATATATATATTATTATGTATCTTCGTGTATATGTGTGTATATACATGTATGTGTTTGTGTGTGTATGTGTGTATGTGTGTGTATGTGTGTGCATGTGTGTATGAGTGTGTGTGCGTGCGTGTGTGTGTCTGGGTGTGTAAGATGGAAGCTACTACAATCAATTCCATTGCAATCAATATAATTTCCATCTAGACGACAATCGGATGCATTGTATCTGAACCGACAGCATTTTGACCGGAATTAAGAATTGGAACTTGTCCAAGTAGGATTCATCATGCTCCGACAATTCTATATGTTACGTGTATTTGGCAGACCCTGTGAACTTACGCTAATTTCTATCCGCTAGCGAGATTTGAAACAGGAGGGGAGGCTGTACATGTGAAATATAAGTTATAGCAAGGTGAGAATAATTGCCATATTAAAATGAAATAAGAGAGAAGCAGGGAGAATTTTAAATATCAACTAAGTAACATAACTCTTGAGAGTCACAGAGTTATCTCCCATGTGGAATTTCACTCCGTGACTCTCAAGAGTTATGTTACTTAGTTGATACTAAAATGAGAGGCGAACAGAACATCCATTTTAAACAATTAAAAGATCTGTTATACGACCATTACTAGTAATGATACAACCGTACTAGAAGCGAACACTAACTCTTTGACTCCCTCGCACTATTCACCAGTTACTTGCTTCACCTATCCACCAGATGCTTGCTTCACCTATCCACAGATTCTTGTTTCACCTATCCACCAGCTTCTTGCTTCACCTATCCACCAGCTGCTTGCTTCACCTATCCATCAGATTCTTGTTTCACCTATCCACAGCTTCTTGTTTCACCTATCCACCAGCTTCTTGCTTCACCTATCCACCAGCTTCTTGTTTCACCTATCCACCAGATTCTTGCTTCACCTATCCACCAGATTATTGTTTCACCTATCCACCAGCTTCTTGCTTCACCTATCCACCAGTCGCTTGCTTCACCTATTCACCAGCTTCTTGCTTCACCTATCCAACAGATTCTTGCTTCACCTATCCAACAGATTCTTGCTTCACCTATCCAACAGATTCTTGCTTCATCTATCCAAAGATTCTTGCTTCACCTATCCACCAGCTTCTTGTTTCACCTATCCACCAGATTCTTGCTTCACCTATCCACCAGCTTCTTGCTTCACCTATCCAACAGATTCTTGCTTCACTATCCACCAGCTTCTTGCTTCACCTATCCACCAGATTCTTGCTTCACCTATCCACCAGATTCTTGTTTCACCTATTCACAGATTCTTGCTTCACCTATCCACCACCTTCTTGTTTCACCTATCCACCAGATTCTTGTTTTACCTATCCACCAGATTCTTGCTTCACCTATCCACCAGATTCTTGCTTCACCTATCTACCAGATTCTTGTTTCACCTATCCACCAGCTTCTTGCTTCACCTACCCACCAGATTCTTGTTTCACCTATCCAACAGATTCTTGCTTCACCTATCCACCAGTCGCTTGCTTCACCTATCCACCAGCTTCTTGCTTCACCTATTCAACAGATTCTTGCTTCACCTATCCACCAGCTTCTTGCTTCACCTATCCACCAGCTTCTTGTTTCACCTATCCACCAGATTCTTGTTTCACCTATCCACCAGATTCTTGCTTCACCTCATCTACCTAGATTCTTGCTTCACCTATCCACCAGATTCTTGTTTCACCTATCCACCAGATTCTTGCTTCACCTATCCACCAGCTTCTTGCTTCACCTATCCACCAGATTCTTGTTTCACCTATCCACCAGATTCTTGCTTCACCTATCCACCAGATTCTTGCTTCACCTTATCCAGATTCTTGTTTCACCTATCCACCACTTCTTCCCCTTCACTCTCTATCCACCAGATTCTTGTTTCACCTATCCACCAGCTTTTGCTTCACCTATCCACCAGTCGCTTGCTTCACCTATCCACCAGCTTCTTGCTTCACCTATTCAACAGATTCTTGCTTCACCTATCCACCAGCTTCTTGCTTCACCTATCCACCAGCTTCTTGTTTCACTTATCCACCAGATTCTTGTTTCACCTATCCACCAGATTCTTGCTTCACCTCATCTACTAGATTCTTGCTTCACCTATCCACCAGATCCTTGCTCCCCCCCCCTCCCACCAGCTTCCTGTGACAGGTTATCGTTCCTTTAGGAAGCTGGTGGACAGGGTGGAGAAATCAAAAGGTTAAAACAAACTGTATATAAAACGAGCCAAAACAATGCATTGACGAGTTGGCAATGGATGCTGTCATTGAAAACAGCTGTATTCAAAAATGGCAAGAATAGGAATTATGCTATTACATTTGTATATAAATGCACAAGCGTTGGACGGAAAGGAGAAAAGAACAGCAAACATAGACAATGAAAAGAAAACGTAAAAGAAAGAGAGAAATAAACGTTAAACCGTTTCTATGCTAGCTGAATGGGTAGCGCAAACTATGTTAGATTTGAGAAGTTCACAACATGGGAGATAATTCCTACGTAACTCTCAGGCGTCATGTCCTTTGGTTGAATTAATTAAACCGTTTCAATATTTTGTATTCCGCTTACGGGTAGTTGCAAAATATACCAATGAAAAATAGAAAAGGAATCCAGGCTCAGACATGTTGTAAAGAAAACACATCCATAAAAAACAAATGTAACTACAAGAAAGCAAAATGAGAAGAAAAAGAAGAAACCAAAACAAAAAAAAAAAGAAAAGACAAAAGAAAGGGACAAAAAAAATCTCTAAGCCATACTGAAAAATTGTTTTCCCGACAGCATAACATTGCCAAGGCATACTAAAAATCTTTTCTCAATGAAAAGCACTAACACAGAAGAAAAAGCATCATAGTGAGACCGTTACTAGATACATAACTGTATCATTTCATCATTTGCAGTTAAGAGCGCTTATCTCATGGATAAACATACGTTTGCCACGATAAAGAATTAAAAAAAACAGGTTAAAGTTGTCTTACTACCTTGAATCCTGGGGGAGTGAGGTGGTGGAGAACTCTATTTTTTTCGTGGCCAGCATTGTTGGGATGACGTTTAGTTCCTCTCCCTTCTAACTTTAAAAAGATCACATGACAGTTTTCCATGATGATGATGATATCATCAGGTGCCCTGCCGCATGGCGTTGGCGATCAAGGACTTCCATCGGTCCTTTTCTTTGTCCATCCATAAATATCCTGGGGAAAATACGATGGTGGTTTCCCGTTGCCTTCCATTGGTTTGTTTACGGTCTCTCCGTTAGCCTTTGTCGTTCCCACGACAACCTACAAGGCATAGGGTGACTTTTTTTTCAGGGTTTACTCCCTTAGCCTTATTCTCTCCCGAGATGTCCACAAGGCAGTTGAGCTATTCACCCATTGCTTGGGGATCTGGTTCGTGGGCACCAGGGCATATCCACACACCGGTGGGCCTGCGTGCCGCACGTCTGGGGGCCAGACCTCCTCCGAGTCCCTCGAAATTTATTCTGAGTCCGTGAGGTGCTCAGTTACCGCATGTCGCCAATGAGAAGGCATAACGTAGGGCTTGCTGATGGAGAAGCTGTGTACTAACAGGAAGAGACTTACGCATTCTGCTCTTCTTTTCGCATATCTGCAAGCAGCAGTTTTAGTCTGCGGTGCAGGCTGAAAGTGAGAGGTGATAAGCACGCAGTCACTAGCCGACACACTAGACGCATCACATCCGCCATTGACACATGATAGTGAGCCCGAAATCGGCCATAATCAATTGAATTTAATCTTGACGTGTATTCATCTAAGTATCCAGAACAGAAAAAAGTCATCGTTGTCTCTATTATCGACGTATTGAAATATTTGTATGTATGTTTATTGACCACGCCATCAGCTGTGCTTGTTGGTGCTCACTACACATTACATTATCCTATTGTACCTTTATTCACATACTGAAAAAAAATCTTATTCAAACCATCAAAATGAATCCCAGATATCAGGACAAGGGACTTTATCGCCATGTAGCCAGGTAGACTGGTTGATTCCCTTGCTGCATAGATATGGGGATTGTTTGGCATTGTCTGGAGGGAAGTTCTGTGTGTGTCTGTGCAGTAATACAGATTGGCAACTCAGCAACACCTGTTCTGTGAAAGTCTTACCCTTAATTCCTACTTGTTTTGTCTGACGAAAGTTATCATGCCTCAAATATAAGTTACATTCGGTAGCGATTACTTGGAAGTGAAACAGAACCATTGATGTCATTTTCTTTCACATATTCAGTTTCAGCTTCAATTTTCTCAGGATAGCTTATTGGTGCTCAGAATAAATTCCATGTGGGCACCAGCCACAAATGCCATGTCATGAAAAAAAAAAAAAACAAACAAAACCAAAAACACAAACAAACAACAAACAAACAAAAAAACACAACAACTGCTTCAAACTGATAAGCCATAAGCCTGTGTATAATAAATCTTATCCGCTGCCACGGTCATTATCTTCTACCTAATTTATACATTTAATGACATACTATTTTGTAGTGAAATGTTGTTCGTGATTTCTTTTAACGTCTATTCACATATGTGCTTTTAGTAACACATACTGACATCTCAGCAACACCTGGTCTATGAAAGGCTTATCATCAATTCTAATTGTTTTGTCCGATTAAAGTCATATACCTCAAGGATAAGTTACAGTCAAAGCAGTTTTGTTTTGTTGTGCAATTTTTGTTTATTTTTAATCATTACGCAGCTTCTTATTTTCTATTGTTTTAATACAAGTAGATTTTTGTGAAATAGAATCTTCATCTGTGATTCTACCTAATCTATAGCTTTAATATTCTATTGTTTATCCTTATTTGAATCTGTCTTTGAAATCAACTCTGGCTATATTGTAGTGAAATGTATATTTCCATCCTAAATATCTCATCAACCCCAATACTAACCACCATGAACGCTGCCAATTTAGCTTACAACTTCTTCAATGTCAGTTAGCTAGTATCAGGACCTACATACAATTATTTCACAGACACACACAGAACTACTTCCCTCCAGACAATGCAAAACAATCCCCATGCTTTAGAAAGTTCGTGTTGAAGAAAAGAAAGAAAGAAAGAAAGAAAAGAAAGGAAAGGAAGAAAGAAAAAACCCAAACCTCATCAATTTGCTGAGAGGTTGACTGTAAAAAGGCACGGAGTGGTCTAGACATATGTGATCGATTAGAACTTTGACCTTTTCGGTGGCTGATTGTACAGGAGAAGATCAAAGGCCTTTTACCTATCTACTCGTTCAATGGCTCGGTACAAATTGGGCTGTAAAAGGTAAACTTAATCAGTGGCGGAGCTCGTTTTCGTTCTGTTGGGAGAAGCGATGTACATATACGCATGCATTCATCCGTTTTACGTAGATGCTCGTGTATGTGTGTTGTTACCCGTTCGTGCCTTGGTTGTAGGACGCGTGACAACGAAAGAGAGAGAGAGAGAGAGAGAGGAGAGAGAGAGAGAGAGAGAGAGAGAGAGATAAACAAGCAGATGCACACGCAAGCGGACACACACACACATTCACACACACACAGACACACAGACACACACACACATTCACACACACACAGACACACACAGACACACACACAACACACCACACACACACCACACACACACACACACACACACACACACATATACGTAAGCACACACACACATGCAGAGACAAAGAGAGATAGGGACGGTGACATAAAGAGAGAGGTAAAGAACAAGGAGAGAGGGAGGGAGAGAGAGAGAGAGAGAGAGAGAGAGAGAGAGAGAGAGAGAAAAGAGAGAGAGAAAGAGAGAGAGAGAGATAGAGAAAGAGAGAGAAAGAAAGAGAGAGACAGACAGAAAGAATGTGTGAATTTGTGTGCGTGCGTCTGTGTATATATATATGTGTGTGTGTGTGTGTGTGTGTGTGTGTGTGTGTGTGTGTGTGTGTGTGTGGTGTGTGTGTGTGTGTGTGTGCGCGTGTGTGTATGTGTGTGATTGTCAGTGACAAAAATGAATGAACAAGATTTTCCAGCTCTTTACGTACGCATCTGTACCAAATATTAGTCAAAGGCATGGACTCTTAAGAAATGGCGAAAACACAAGTTTGAAGATAGAGCTTTAAACATAAGATCATTAAGATAAAGAAAAAACACACAAAAAGTCAGCATTATTTGAGGAAGGTGTGCATTTTTAAAAAATATTTAAGACTTGTTTTTACCCCTGTGGAAAGTCGACTGTTGTCCTCAATGAACATCAAGTTTTATTTCAACGAATTTTTATCAAGGTCGCAAGGACCTTGAGAAGCACAAAACCCATATTTTCTGACACGTATCAAAAGGAGATTTCTAGAGTGGCTTGACCATCTTGATTTTACGGTCATGACGAACAGTTACCTCGGAGACAAATTAAACGAATATACACCGGGTAGACGGACATCCAAGACAGACAACATAAAGATGAACACAAGACACCCACCTGCTTTTTACCCCCACCTACCTCATCCAACCCCCATATACAATTTGCCAAACCCTCCAGTGGCAAGGCAACCACCTGACTTTACCACCCATCCATCTCCCCGTTACCCTTCCTCCAATCTATCTCCTCTGTCATCGTTCCAGCCCTGTATCATTTTCATGCTCTCTCCCAGACATTGTTCCAAGCCACACAACACAACACCTTCCCAACTACCCTGCAAGAACGCTGGAACACACCCGTTTTGCTTTCGTTCTCTTTCCCCCAACCCCCAACCCTAACCCCCGTTTTTCTCTGTACCTATGTTTATTTATTTTATCACTTCTACGTTATTTTCCCTCTGACACCTCAGCACCATCATAAACTTGCTAAATGGCCACCGTGCGCTAGAGGCTACAAGCCCAAATGACAGTGAACCCTGCAGCTAGATTGATGCCTCCAACAGAGCCAGCCCTCCCACACTCCCATTCTTCCCTTTCTATACCTGCACCACCTACAAGTGTGTGGCTCAGTGGTTATGGCACCTGCCTAACACCAAAACCAAGCAAGCAAGCAAGCAAGCGAGCGAGCATGCAACCAACCAAACAACCAAACCAACCAACCAAACAACAAACCAACAAGCAAGCAAGCAACAACCAACCTACCAACCACCCACTCACCCACCCACCCACCCACCCAACCAACCAACCAACCAACCAACCAACCAACCAACCAACCAACAACCCAACCAACCAACAACCAACCAACCAAACAACAAAAGAAAGAAGAAACAAAGAAACAAAGAAACAAAGAAGATAGAAACAATGAAACAAACAAACACACACACAAACAAATCAAACTGGATTCAAATCATGAATAGGACGGGAATATTTTTTCTCCCCCCCCCCTTAACCCCTCCATCCAACAGCCAACAGTCGATCATGAGTAGTGGTCTGGGCTCTAGTCTCCTGGATGAGATTATAAACAGAGGTCTCATGTGCATCACACACATCAGGGCACGTTAAAGACCCCACAGCAAAGTTCACGTTAAAGACAACACAGCAACATCCATTTAAGATTCCACAGCATCATTTACGTTAAAGACCCCACAGTAACATTCACGTTAAACATCCCACAGCAACATTCACGTTAAGACACCAAAGGAACATTCACGTTAAATACACCACAGCAACATTCACGTTAAATATCCCACAGCAACATCCATGTTAAACACACCACAGCAACATCCATGTTAAAGATCCCACAGCAACATTCACGTTAAAGATCCCACAGCAACATACACGTTAAACACACCACAGCAACATCCACGTTAAAGACACCACAACAACATACACGTTAAAGACACCACAGCAACATTCACGTTAAAGACACCACAACAACATACACGTTAAACACACCACAGCAACATTCACGTTAAAGACACCACAGCAACGTTCACGTTAAAGACACCATAACAACATACACGTTAAACACACCACAGCAACATTCACGTTAAACACACCACAGCAACATTCACGTTAAACACACCACAGCAAAATTCACGTTAAACACACCACAGCAAAATTCATGTTAAAACTCGCACAGTAACATTCACGTTAAACATCCCACAGCAACATTCACGTTAAAGACACCACAGCAACATTCACGTTAAAGATCTCACAGCAACATTCACGTTAAACACACCACAGCAACATTCACGTTAAACACACCACAGCAACATTCACATTAAACACACCACAGCAACATTCACGTTAAACACACCATAGCAACATTCACGTTAAAGAAACTACAGCAACATTCACGTTAAAGACACCACAGCAACATTCACGTTAAACACACCACAGCAACGTTCACGTTAAAGATCCCACAGCAACATTCACCTTAAAGATACTACAGCAACATTCACGTTAAAGACACCACAGCAACATTCACGTTAAAGACAACACAGCAACAATCACGTTAAACACACCCACAGCAACATTCACATTAAAGACACCACAGCAACATTCACATTAAACACACCACAGCAACATTCACGTTAAGACACCACAGCAACAATCACGTTAAACACACCACAGCAACATTCACGTTAAGACACCACAGCAACATTCACGTTAAACACCCCACAGCAACATTCACATTAAACACACCACAGCAACATTCACGTTAAACACACCACAGCAACATTCACGTTAAATATCCCACAGCAACATTCACGTTAAACACACCACAGTAACAGTCACGTTAATACACCACAGCAACATTCACGTTAAATATCCCACAGCAACATTCACGTTAAATATCCCACAACAATATTCACGTTAAAGACACCACAGCAACATTCACGTTAAAGACACCACAGCAACATTCACGTTAAACACACCACAGCAACATTCACGTTAAACACACCACAGCAACATTCACGTTAAATATCCCACAGCAACATTCACGTTAAATATCCCACAACAATATTCACGTTAAAGACACCACAGCAACATTCACGTTAAAAACACCACAGCAACATTCACGTTAAACACACCACAGCAACATTCACGTTAAACACACCACAGCAACATTCACGTTAAACACACCACATCAACATTCACGTTAAACACACCACAGCAACATTCACGTTAAATACACCACAGCAACATTCACGTTAAACACACCACAGCAACATTCACGTTAAGACACCACAGCAACATTCACGTTAAGACACCACAGCAACATTCACGTTAATGACAAGACAGCAACATTCACGTTAAAAATAACACAGCAACACTCACGTTAAATACACCACAGCAACATTCACGTTAAAGACACCACAGCAACATTCACGTTAAAGACACCACTGCAACATTCACGTTAAAGACACCACAGCAACATTCACGTTAAAGATCTCACAACAACATTCACGTTAAGCATCCCACAGCAACATTCACGTTAAACACACCACAGCAACATTCACGTTAAACATCCTACAGCAACATTCACGTTAAACATCCCACAGCAACATTCACGTTAAACACACCACAGCAACATTCACGTTAAACATCCCACAGCAACATTCACGTTAAACACACCACAGCAACATTCACGTTAAACACACCACAGCAACATTCACGTTAAACATCCCACAGCAACATTTACGTTAAACACACCACAGCAACATTCACGTTAAACACACCACAGCAACATTCACGTTAAACATCCCACAGCAACATTTACGTTAAACATCCCACGGCAACATATTACGTTAAACATCCCATGGCAACACTCACGTTAAAAATCCCACAACAACATACAGTTAAACATTGCACAGCAACATACACGTTAAACATCCCACAACAACATTCACGTTAAAGATCCCACAGCAACATTTACGTTAAACATCCCACGGCAACATTCACGTGAGACATCCCACAGCAACAAAGGAGTTGTCAATGGCAAAGTTCTGTAGAAAAATCCACTTTTGTAGCTAAATAGAAATACATGCATACAAACACAAAAAGTGGCGCTGCAGCGCGGCGAAGGGTTCTCCCTGGGGGCACCAGCGCGAATTTGACATTTCGAATGCATTGTGACGTCAACAAAAGCAACAAAATAAACAACAAGTGATGTAAAAGAACTAAACACCTCCGTCTACTGTACTCTTAAGATTCCGCCCCATCTCCTCAAAACACAGTATACACACATACCTTAAAGCCATAAAACAAACCTCTCCTGCAACAGGCTGCATGCTGAAATGACAACGAACGCTGCAGCCAGACTGATGCTTCCAACAGATAAATCTCCAGCCCTTTCTCAGCACAACAATCCTATTCCCCAGTCCACCTACATTCACCACCCGCCCCTCCCCACAATCCCATCCACATCTATCCATCCCAGGGGCAATAAAACAAAAGACTTTTCCTGCAACATGCTGCGAGCTGAAATGACAATGAATCCTCTAGTGCCGATGATGCTTCCGTTAGAGTAAATTTCCCCTCGAGCCCTCTCACCTCCACCCCCCCCCCTCTCACTACATAAGTCATCCCCTGTACCATCCTTACAACAAACTCATTCCCCCCCAGCCCCCCCCCCTCCCACACACACACACATACACAACTCATCCTGCCTCCAAAAAATATCATAGTTCTTCAACAAGCTGTTAGCTGAAAATGACAATGAACGTTACAGCCACATTGATCTTCCAACAAAACACCCTCCAATCTTTTTCGTAGTCCAGCAATCCTATACCTTAATCCACCTACACTTCTCTCCCCTCCCCCTCTTCCCTTCTGCATAAATCCATGGGGGGGGGGGGAAGCAAAAAAGATAACTTTCCTGCAACAGATTGCAAGGTGAAATGACAACATACCCTGTGGTATATTGTGAATCATGCCTCTAATAGAGCGCAAATACACCCATAACTTACCCCCCTTCATACCTCACTCCTTGTAGCATTCTCCTAAACACTCATTCACATACACATACGCATCTCATCCTGCCTCAAAGGCGTAAAAACGAGGTTTCCCTGTTTAAAAAAACCTGCACGCAGAAAATGACGATAAACGCCACGCTGATGCTTCCAACAGAGCAACTCATTCCCATCTCCATACGTCCAATCCTCGACCCTTCTACCCCTCCACACATCCAGCCCCTCCCACCTGTCATGTCTGACTATCCTAGCACAGGGGTTTTGACACAGAACTATCCTCAAACAGAGTGCAAAATTGTTGTTTTTTTCTTTGTTTGTTTGTTTTGACCAATTTTCTACGCCACTTTAATTAATGGCCACAGAAGCTGAAACATGTTTTCACAATGCAATGACTATGATGTCTATGAAGATGATATTCATGAGGCTATGGAGTTCCATCTAGGATTGAGGCTGTGTGACAGGGCTGTAATTTACGCTTACTATCAAAATATATTCTGGCGTCAGCCAGGCCCGAGAGATACAGACACCTGTGGTGCTGGTCAGAAAATTTGAGTAACACCCTAAGTGACGCATCCATGAAGTAGATGAGACTTGACTGTAGTATGGTCCCAGTCTTCCAGTGAGCCCATAGTACGCCCAACTCTGGGCAGTAGCCTGTTAGAGCCGAAAAATCCTTCCACAATGATTTATTTTTGAAGGAACTGATGGGGATTCGAACCCACAACTTTCCAGTCGGTAGTCCTTTCCTTTGCGCTAACACCACGAGTGCAAAGTTAAAAAGTACAACGAAATATCTGAGTCAGACAAGTACTTCCAACAGAGACACCCCACTCCCTCTCCCTATCTAGTGATATTTTACTTCCTGCATCCACCAACCCACCACACACGCATCCTCCCGTACACATACCCCATTCTAAATCCAGAGCAATGAACAAGCCTTTACTGCAGCGGAGATGACAGCGAATGCTATTTCTATTTCCAGAGGAACAATGATCCCCTTTCCTGTCACCAAACACACTGATATTCCCTTTCCACCTCCAGAAATAATAAAACCAGACTTTGCTGCCAAACGTCTGACAGACAGCAACCAAACCAGCCTGAATTTGTCTGATACTGTAGGTAGAAACGGATGGTTCGTGGGTTCCCTGCAGTTCAGTGACCCCGGATATTCATTTACATATCTATATATATACATCCACTCACGTTTCACACTGTCCTGTTTTTCACTTTTGCCTCGACGTCTTTTTAATTGTTGTTGATAGTTGATGGTGTGTGTGTTTGTGTGTGTGTGTGTTTAATAGATTTTAATAGGTTTTATTTATGTTACCTGATCTGTAGGTTATTCCACCACCACCCCACCCCATTGACATCTCATCACACGTCATAAACTTGCTAAATAGGCAATGCATACAACAGCTTGCAAGCCTGCATGACAATGAACCTTGCAGCCAGACTGATGCCTCAACAGAGCAAGCCTCCCTCTATTAGACCTCCTTTCCCTTCTCACTCAACCATCTCTCGTAGCCTCACTGGTGGGCCACAGTAGCCCAAGTTGGTTGAGCGTGGGATTCACATATCAGTGGGCGAGAGTTCAAACTGGAGTGCACTACAACAAGCTGGCATCATTACTACTATCCATCTTGACTGTTCTGGTAGTGTCAGAGCAGGCATTAGATAAAAGACCTCTTTCCCAAACTTCCATGGGATGGTATCCCAATCAGTGTAAAACTGAACAGGATCTTATTATATACCCTCATCTCACTCAACCATACATGCATTTATATACACATATATATATACATATATATAGATATATGTATATATATGTATACATATATACATATATATATATATATATATATATATGTATATATATATCCGGCAGAATCGGCCAAGCCAAAACAGCATTCAAAATGATGAAAAACATTCTTACCAACAAATGCCTATCAATTAACACCAGGAAGAGAGTTCTTGAATGTTAGATAGAACGGTTGTGAGGCGTGGACAGTCAACAAGCAAAGCTAGAACAAGATTGAGGCAGGCGAGATGTGGTTTCTAAGAAGAATATTGAGAGTTCCATGGTCAGCAAAGAAGACAAACGAGACAGTCTTGGTGGAGGCAGACACAAGAAGACCATTGATAAGGAAGATAAGGAAAAAACAGGCAACATTTGTACGCCATTTTATGAGGAAAGGGAATTGGAGCACCTGGTCACAACAGGAGGACTGGAGGGAAAGAGAGCACCAGGTAAACCCAGGGAGAAAATGCTGGACGGACTTGCAGAGTGGCTGAAGACAGAGAGGGTGGAAGAGATGCTTGAGGCAACAAGGGATAGAAACAGATGGAAAGCCATGATCGCCAACGCCATGTGGCAAGGCACTTGATGATGATGATGAAGATGATATATATATTTATATATATATATACATATATATATACATATATATATATACACATACATACACACACACACACACACACACACACACACACACACACACACACACACACACACACACACACATACATATATATATATTCTCATTCCATCCTAAGGGGGGGGGGGGGGTGAGATTTGACTTACCAGCAACAGACAACACCCACTCCAGTGCCAGGCCCCCAAGGTATAACCACTTTTCTTTCACGCCAAGCTCCTCTCCCCTCCATCCCTTCCCTACCGTCATCCATGTCCCAGACACAATTCCACCACACCTTTGCATCTGTCTACCTGCACGACCCTTCATGCACACTTGTCCAAAAACATTTCTGCTGTTTTCTTTCTCCTCACTATTGTATCGTTCTATTATGTTATCTCCCACCTGACCCCTCAGAACCCGTCATAAACTTGCTAAATGGCAAGGGGGCTGTAGGCCCAAACGGCAGTGAACCCTACAGCCAGACTGATGCCTCCAACAGAGCCGGAGCAAACCTCTCTCTACTTCTCCACACAAATACGTATACACATACCAAGTATACCAATACCACTTCCCCTGCACATATACTCCTACACACACACATACCCATAAACAACACCACACCAACACACACACACACACACACACACACACACACACGCACACACACGCACACACACACTCACACACACATACACACACACACTCACGCACGCACACACACACATATCACACACACTCACACACCCACACACTCACACACACCCACACACACAACACACACGCAACACTCACTCACTCACACATACACACACACACACACATAAGACATACGCACACACTCACTCACTCACTCATTCACTCACTCACTCACTCACTCACGCACACACACACACACACACACACACACACACACACACACACACACACACACACACACACACACACACACACACACACGCTCGCGCGCGCACAAAGATACACAAACACAAAATCTCAAAGGAGAGGTCAGTCCGAGTTTCAGGTGGTAAATCCACTGTGTCGACAGAAATGAGTATGAATATGAATATGAATATGAATATGAATATGAATATGAATATGAATATGAATATGAATATGAATATGAATATGAATGTGAATATGAATATAAATATGAATATGAATATGAATATGAATATGAATACGAATATGAAACATTAAGCTGACACCACTTGAACGATTAGAACATAAAGATGGGCAGCGGACAGGCCAGCTTTTGTGTTGGTGGCGGGGACTGAATCGAGACATCAGATTTTGAGTCCACTGCTTTAACAACAGAGCCAGCCAGCCCACTGTGGCCCATCTAAGAATTGAACCAAAATCTCTCCAACATCAGCGCGGTGCTCTTACCAAGTCAGATAGGAGGTCATTAACTTTCATCAGCTTTCCTTCATCCTGATCTACACACACGTCCAACCCAGACAATACCTTTCTGTGTGAACGCTTCACACGGCTGTGCAAAACTGGCCAAATCGTTCTCTTTAGTTTACATGCGGACGGAAGCTGTAGGCCTGCAAAGCCTGGCATTCCAGAGTGGGGGAAGGGGGTGGGATGCAGGGTCGAGACGGGGTCACTGCAGTAGCTGCAGATGAATCCCTTCTTTGTCTGTATTAAAACTTGATCATTTTACCCAATCTTCTCCTGTCTGTAGACACGGAACCTAAGATATCTGGATGTTGATTTTTTGTGATTTACAAGTTTGTTCTAAGTGCCTGCGTTACGTCTAAGAATTAGAATTTGTACCGTTGACTGAAGTTTGTAATCTACAAACTTTTGCAGTGACTATGTGTTCAGCTGCTGTGCTTTTTTGTTAAAACGTGTATTCTTCACGTGTTAAAACTTCTAATTCCACTGATGCTGATTTTTTGTTCCCCCCCCCCCTTTTTTTTTTTTTTTATCGTTTTCTCATCCTTTTGTTCTCGTTTTATTTCATCTTTTTTTTTTTTTTTTGGCGTTGACTTGGAGACTGGTTTCCAAATATATATGTGATGCTGAAGTGTTGATGTGTATGAAGTTAAGTGAAAGTTTAAGGATAAGTTACTCACTATAATCTGCTTTGAACATCACATCATTCAGTCTTGTACTCAGAGCACTGTTGTGAGAGAACTGAACAGTTTTGTTGTTTTGATCGTAGTTCTTTCCTTACGTATTAGTGTTAAGTGTTGTGTGTATAATTGAACAATGGCTGTTGTTTATGAACACACTGCATTTTTGCACAATGAGAGACTTCAGTCTTTGTGTCGAGCATGTGGTGGGCGTTCCAGCAGAAAAAAACAAAGCCCAGGGCTCCCATTCTCTGTCAGTATGTGCTCATAGTGCTATGCACGGCTGAGAAAACTGAAGATGTCATCCGTTTCATTGAAAACAATAATGAAAACCAGTCTGTCTGATGTGGAGAAGGCGGCACCGATGTGGGTTAACTTTGATGCAGCCTTGTCTGTTCACCAGTGTTCCGTTTGCTCCGTGTTTGTCAGTTAAACAAAGGGAGGAAGGCCAGCCAAGAGAAAGAGAAGCTCACAACAAATTGACTGACATGTGCAGTTGAGTGTACACTATTCCTTACTGTATTAAAACTTCAACCTGCATTCAACACACACCCGGCAGTGTGTGATGACCAACCTCTTGACCCCAATTCAGTGGAGTAATGAAAACGCGCACCTCTCCTCTCAGGTTCAGGTCGAAAACTTTCAAGTAAGTGGAGGTGCACGCTGGCATGCTGTAGTTTGTGTGGCATGTTGTTCTGTGTGCATAGAAACTGTCAGGACTGCAATAACGGCAGTTTAAAACAGCAAAATTTTGTGAAATCGGAAATTATCCGTCTCCGTACTTGTGATTGTGCATGTATTTGAACTAACACTGCAGTCTGCTTTGACAGTCAAACATATTCGTGTTTGGTGTCATTTTAAAGCTCGTGGTTCTGGCCATCCAGCTATCTACAATACACTCTAGTTTGGCCAAAGCGCTTTAAAAAAATGTAGCATTTAAAGTCATACCCATTTCCCCAAGTTAAACGCCAGATGTCAGCTATGGCTGCTGACAGGCGAGATATAAACAATCTGCCCAGGGAAGGCAGGCATCATGGTCGGGTCACGCATAGGTCAGCGCGCTCGGCTCAGCAACTAAAGGGAAGGGTTGGAACAGCAGTGTTCAACGTTTTCATCTGATTTTCTTGTTTCGTTTTCTTTCTTTTTGTCTCTTTCCCATTCATTCGTTCTATTTGGTTTTCATGTTGTTTCCTCTTTCATACCTCAGCACCATCATAAACTTACTAAATGGGCCACTTTGTGTGTGCTTCAGGCTGTAAGCCCAAATGACAGTGAACCTTGCAAGCCAGACTGATGCCACCAACGAGAGTAAGCAATTCTCTTTGATGCCACCAACGGAGCAAGACTCTACTTCGCACGCCCACCATCCCTCTCCTTTCTTCTGCCACACACACACACACACACACCATACTTTGTATCATCCATCATACCAACTTTCACTCAACCACGTACGCACCACACACATACCTCATTTCATCCCTGGGGGCATAAAACAAGACATTCCTGCAACAGGCTGCAAGCTGAAAATGACAGTGAATCCTGCATGCCAGACTGATGCTTCCATCAAAGCAAATTCCCCTACCCTTTACCCCCCCTCCCCGCTCCCCCACACGCATATTAAACCTTATACCCTCTGCAGTATTTACCAAAACCCATACACATACCCCATTCCCTTCCCTCAAAGCATAAAACAAGACCTCAGTGCAAGTCTGCGTGCTGAAACGATAATGAACTCTGTTGCGAAAGTGATACTTCCTGCAAACTGTATCCTCCCATATTTCCTGCAAACCCTATCCTCACCATACTTTAACCTTATCCTCACCATACTTCCTGCAAACTCTATCCTCACCATACTTCCTGCAAAACCTATCCTCACCATACTTCCTGCAAACCTTATCCTCACCATACTTCCTGCAAACTCTATCCTCACCATACTTCCTGCAAACCTTATCCTCACCATACTTCCTGCAAACCTTATCCTCACCATACTTCCTGCAAACCTTATCCTCACCATACTTCCTGCAAACCTTCCTAACCATACTTCCTGCAAACCCTATCCTCACCATACTTCCTACAAAGTCTATCCTCACCATACGTCCTGCAGACTCTATCCTCACAATATCCTTCAAATCTATTCTCACAATACTTCCTGCAAATCCTATCCTCACCATACTTCCCGCAAACTCTATCCTCACCATACGTCCTGCAATCCTATCCTCACCATACTTCCTGCAAATCCTATCCGCACCATACGTCCTGCAAACCCTATCCTCACCATACTTCCTGCAAACCCTATCCTCATCATACTTCCTGAAAACCCTATCCTCACCACACTTCATTCAAACGTTATCCTCACCATACTTCCTGCAAACCTTATCCTCACAATACTTCATTCAAACCTTATCCTCACCGTCCTTTCTGCAAACCTTATCCTCACCATCCTTCCTGCAAACCTTATCCTCACCATACTTCTGCAAGACTGCATACATCCGGTGCCTTCCCCTTCTTCTCTTCCTCCCGCCCGCACACACACACACACACACACCACACACACACACACACACACACACACACACACACACACACACGCACTCACACACGCACGCTCGTACACATACACATGCATACACACACGTACACACAGACACACACCATCCACTTCACCCAGAATGGCATTAAAACAAAACTTCTTTGCAACAGGCTGAAAAAGCTAAATTTACAAGACTCTGTAGGCAGACTGATATTTCAGGATTTCTAGTTTCAAGAGACCGGTGAACATCTATGTTTTTTGCGGGTTGACTGGCTCTCTTGACAGTGTTATGAAATGACCATTATATGTTTCAAGTTCAATCCTGCTGTCTTCATCGTCATGTGCCTTGCTGCATGGCGTTGGCGATCATGGCCCACCATACGAATCTACCTTTTGTTGATGCAAGTATATCTTCTTCCCTTTTTGTCTTCATCTACTGTGCAAAACTGTCCAATGTTTTCTCCTTGGGTCTACCTGGTGATCTTTTCTCCTCCAGCTCTCCTGTGTGACTAAGTGCTCTTATTTATTTTGCCTCATAAAATGTCCTGCAAATGTTGATTGTCTTTTCCTAATCATCTTCATTAGTGTCATTTTTTGTTTGCTTCTTTTAAGACTGTCTCGTTTGTTTTCTTTGCTGTCCATGGAACTTAACAGTCTGTTTAGAAACCATCCTGCAAGTTAGAATTGGTTTGTTCCCTGCCCATCATAATGCTCCACTCATTCTGGTCGTGTGTGTTTCGTAGGTCCCTCTCCTTTCATAGTTCCCTCTCCTTTCACAGGTCCCTCTCCTTTCACAGGTCCCTCTCCTTTCATAGTTCCCTCTCCTTTCACAGGTCCCTCTCCTTTCATAGTTCCCTCTCCTTTCACAGGTCCCTCTCCTTTTATAGGTCCCTCTCCTTTTATAGGTCCCTCTCCTTTTATAGCTCCCTCTCCTTTTATAGCTCCCTCTCCTTTCATAGTTCCCTCTCCTTTCATAGGTCCCTCTCCTTTCATAGTTCCCTCTCCTTTCAAGGCCCTCTCCTTTCACAGGTCCCTCTCCTTTCATAGTTCCCTCTCCTTTCACAGGTCCCTCTCCTTTCATAGTTCCCTCTCCTTTCATAGCTCCCTCTCCTTTCATGGTCCCCTCTCCTTTCATAGGTCCTCTCCTTTCATAGGTCTCTCCTTTCATAGTCCCTCTCCTTTCAAGATCCCTCTCCTTTCACAGGTCCCTCTCCTTTCATAGGTCCCTCTCCTTCATAGGTCCCTCTCCTTTCATAGGTCCTCTCCTTTCATTGGTCCTCTCCTTTCATAGGTCCTCTCCTTCATAGGTCCCTCTCCTTTCATTGGTCCCTCTCCTTTCATTGGTCCCTCTCCTTTCATAGGTCCTCTCCTTTCATAGGTCCCTCTCCTTTCATTGGTCCCTCTCCTTTCATAGGTCCTCTCCTTTCATAGGTCCTCTCCTTCATAGGTCCTCTCCTTCATAGGTCCCTCTCCTTTCATAGGTCCTCTCTCCTTTCATAGGTCCTCTCCTTCTTTAGGTCCTCTCCTTTCATAGGTCCCTCTCCTTTCATAGGTCCCTCTGCCTCCTTTCATAGGTCCTCTCCTTTCATTGGTCCTCTCCTTTCATAGGTCCCCTCTCCTTTCATAGGTCCCTCTCCTTTCATTGGTCCCTCTCCTTTCATAGGTCCTCTCCTTTCATGGTCCTCTCCTTTCATAGGTCCCTCTCCTTTCATAGGTCCCTCTCCTTTCATGGTTCCTCTCTCCTTTCATAGGTCCCTCTCCTTTCATTGGTCCTCTCCTTTCATAGGTCCCTCTCCTTTCATAGTTCCCTCTCCTTCATAGGTCCCTCTCCTTTCATTGGTCCTCTCCTTCATAGGTCCTCTCCTTTCATAGGTCCCTCTCCTTTTATTGGTCCTCTCCTTCATAGGTCCTCTCCTTCATAGGTCCCTCTCCTTCATAGGTCCCTCTCCTTTCATAGGTCCTCTCCTTCATAGGTCCTCTCCTTCATAGGTCCTCTCCTTTCATAGGTCCTCTCCTTCATAGGTCCCTCTCCTTTCATAGGTCCTCTCCTTTCATAGGTCCTCTCCTTCGTAGGTCCCTCTCCTTTCATAGGTCCTCTCCTTTCATTGGTCCCTCTCCTTTCATAGGTCCTCTCCTTTCATTGGTCCTCTCCTTTCATTGGTCCCTCTCCTTTCATTGGTCCCTCTCCTTTCATAGGTCCCTCTCCTTTCATTGGTCCTCTCCTTTCATAGGTCCCTCTCCTTCATAGGTCCCTCTCCTTTCATAGGTCCCTCTCCTTTCATAGGTCCCTCTCCTTTCATAGGTCCCTCTCCTTTCATAGGTCCCTCTCCTTTCATAGGTCCCTCTCCTTTCATAGGTCCCTCTCCTTTCATAGGTCCCTCTCCTTTCATAGGTCCCTCTCCTTTCATAGGTCCCTCTCCTTCATAGGTCCCTCTCCTTTCATAGGTCCTCTCCTTTCATAGGTCCCTCTCCTTTCATAGGTCCCTCTCCTTTCATAGGTCCCTCTCCTATTCATATGTCCCTCTTCTTTCTATGTCCCTCTCCTATTCACATGTCCCTCTTCTTTCTATGTCCCTCTCCTATTCATATGTCCCTCTTCTTTCTATGTCCCTCTCCTATTCATATGTCCCTCTCCTATTCATATGTCCCTCTCCTATTCATAGGTCCCTCTCCTTTAATATGTCCCTCTCCTATTCATAGGTCCCTCTCCTTTTATAGTTCCCTCTCCTTTCATAGTTCCCTCTCCTTTCATAGTTCCCTCTCCTTTCATAGTTCCCTCTCCTTTCATAGGTCCCTACTCCCTCCCCATTTCAAGACCTTCTCGGTGCATAGGGTTTTACACAGGCTCAAGGAGGCTTGCCAGATAACTGCTGGCAGATTTGGGTGGAGCCCATATCGAACTGTCCGAGCGCGATGAATATCTCTGGAACAAGCTCCGAACTCAAACTTCTCTTCCGCTGCTCTCATCCAGGGCACAAACATACTTACTGTATCCCACCTCCATGAGGTATCTTGAAGATTTTTCTGCAGAGTGTCTGACAGGTAGCAGGTTTAATCATGTCTGATGTTGTCTAGCACTGTATGTAGTACACGGGTGTTTTACTGCATCCGTCACAGAGAGAGAGAGAGAGAGAGAGAGAGAGAGAAGACAGAGAGAGAGGAGAGACAGAGAGAGAGAGAAACAGGAGACGAAGAGAGAGACAGAGACAGAGACAGAGAGCAGAGAGAGACGAGAGAGACAGACAGACAGAGAGAAAGACAGAAAAAGACAGAGAGAAAGACAGACAGACATAGAGAGAGAAACAGAGAGAGAGAGAGAGAGACAGAGAGAGACAGAGACATTGAGAAAGACAGAGAGAGAGAGAGAAACAGAGAGAGAGACAGACAGACAGACATAGAGAGAGAAACAGAGAGAGACAGACAGACAGAGAGAGACAGAGAGACAGAGAGAGAGAGACAGACAGACAGAAAGAGAGAGAGAGAGAGAGACAGAGACAGAGAGAGAGAGAAAATAAGTAAATGACACGGGCGTTTAGACACCCACCTAAACGTACCTGATTTATACGGTAACTTTTTTACACCGGCTGTTGATTGCCTCAGGCAAGAGAAGCAGGAACTCGTGTATTCAGACCTGAACGTTCCTGGGTTTATCCGGTAATATGTCACAATGTCCATTGTGATCCCGAGACTGGTAGTACTTTCAGGTGTCGTTTGAGGAGTACTATTAGCGTTTAGTGTCCATAACAGGGCGTCTGCGCCCACATACACCTACTTAGCGCAGGCTCGTTTCGTTATTTAAAACCACGGCGAGACATCAGATTTATCACGTTTACCTGCGAGTGCCTGATCCTTCCAGAGCTTTGATGTCTCTTTTTTTTTTACACCATTGTGCTATTTCATTGTTCATCGAGAGGGAATTGTTTTTAGGTAAATAAATAGGTCCACCACAGTTTTCTTTTAACGAGTTTTAATGTTTAGCTATGGATTCAAGATCTAATTTACCGGTTTTAGTTGCAGTCTCAAAAATAAAAACGTTCACATAGAGAGAGAGAGAGAGAGAGAGAGAGAGAGAGAGAGAGAGAGAAGAGAGAGAGACAGAGAGACAGAGACAGACAGAGAGAGAGACAGAAGACAGAGACAGACAAAAGAGACAAAGACAGACAGACAGACAGAAGAGAAAGAAGAAGAGAAGAGAAGGAAGAGAAAAGAAGAGAAGAGAAGAGAAGAGAAGAGAAGAGAAGAGAAGAGAAGAGAAGAGAAGAGAAGAGAGATTTTAATGTGCAAAGCTAATAGATAAGCCCTTGCATCTTTTTTTTTTTTTACATTTAGCCCTCGCCAAAAAAAAAAAAAAAAAATGAGACTAAACCGCATAGTGGAAGAACTCAACAAACAGATAGTATGTAAAATTCAGAAATAATGATAATTGCTTTATCCAGATTCGTTGATATCAAGCTGGCACCACCCAGAATGGTTGCGGCATTAAGATGGCACAAACAAAACACTTTTATTGTTACAGGTTGGGAATGTGAACGGAGACATCAGATCTTGAGTCCACTGTTCTGTCAACAGAACCATCCAGTCCTCTGAAAAACAACAACAGCAGCATGAGAGAACAAAGGAGGTATACGGGGCATACTCCATGCATCATCATCATCATCATCAGGTGCCCTGCAGCATGGCGTTGGCGATCATGGACTTCCATGTCTCTATCTCTCAGTTGCCCCTAGCATCTCCCCACCCTCCTCGTCCCCAGCCATCTGCAAGTCCGTCCAGCATTTTCTCCCTGGGATCTACCTGGTGCTCTCTTTCCCTCCAGCTTTCCCGTTGTAACCAGGTGCTCCAAATCCCCCTTCCTCATAAACATGGCCTATAAATGTTGCCTGTCTTTTCCTAATCTTCCTTATGAGTGATCTACTTGTGTCTGCCTCCATCAAGACTGTCTCGTTTGTTTTCTTTGCTGTCCATGGAACTCTCAACATTCTTCTTAGAAACCACATCTCGGCTGCTCATCTTTACTCTGGCTTTGTTTGCTGACTGTCCACGCCTCACATCCGTATAACAGTATTGGTTCTATGTAACATTCAAGGACTCTCTTCATGATGTTAATTGACAGGCATTTGTTGGTAAGAATGCCTCCATGCATAGAGAGGCGGAAATAGGATCCCGCAGCGACCAGACCCTTCTTGCCAAGCTTAGGTGGGGCATCACCCTTCGCTACGGGCCTATAAAAATAGAATTGACCAAACAACGGATCCAGTGTGTCCCATGTGCAAAGAGAAGGACCAAGACCTGGCACACTGGCTCCAGAGATGCCCGGCCACCGAGCACAGGCGGTGGCAACTGTTCGGGGAGGACAACGGGAGACTGGACTGCCTCACACGTTACCAAAGAAGGCGGTGACCCTGGCGAGGACAACGCTCCTCGGGGGTCTCAGATTCGGGTGTGACGAGAACCACAAGCGCAACCATCACGCAAGCGCCGATGTCGTCCCATTCACAATGACAATGAACCGAGCCTCTCTCTCTCTCTCTCTCTCTCTCTCTCTCTC
>CM060305.1:151492881-151495381 GCA_030674185.1 Monoplex corrugatus
GGTTGGCGATCATGGCCCTCCATACGAATCTATCCTTTGTCGCTGCAAGAACATCTCCCACCCTCTCTGTCCTCAGCCACTTTGCAAGTCCGTCCAATATTTTTTACCTGGGTCTACCTGGTGTTCTCTTTCCCTCCAGCTTTCGTGTTGTGACCAGGTGCTCTAATTCCCCTTTCCCATAAAATGGCCTATATATGTTGCCGGTCTTTTCCTAATCTTCCTTATCAATGATCTTCTTGTGTCTGCCTCCATGAAGACTGTCTTGTTTGTTTTCTTTGCTGTCCATGAAACTCTCAACGTTCTTCTTAGAAACCACATTTCGGCTGCCTCAATCTTGTTCAGGCTTTTGCATGTTGACTGTCCACAACTCACAACCGTATAACATTACATATATCAGATGGTTATTTTAAATCTCAGCTCTTGACATAAGATTGTGCCATTCGTTGGCCATCTGAATGCTGTAATCATTCTGGTGGTGTCGACTCAGTGTTCCATATGTCCTTTCTTCCCTTACATTCAGTTACTAAGGTTGTCATCGATAGAGAAAAGTCGTCCATGTAACACTAGAAATACATAATGTTGCCGTTAAGATATGTCCTGCAATATATTCCATAAGACATGTATAGATTATACGTTTTGTTTGATCTCTTATAAAATTTTTACAGGACGTAAAATACAATGTTATGTTATTATTACGGTAAATTCAGTAACTAACCTAAGCACATTTGTAATCAAAGATAAAGATATGACAACCCCCTAAAAATAGGATATGCTGTTATTCGTTTAGTATCAGGAAAGCACATTTGCTCTCAAAAATAAAGATATGACACACGCCATAAAAATTAGGACATACTATTATTCTTTTAGTATCAGGATACATGTAGCCTACAATTCAAAATACAATATTTACATTTAAAAAAAGACATCACAGCACAACGAGAAAGAAACATAATGAGGGCCATGATCGCCAACGCCATGCGGTAGGCCACATGATGATGATGGCCGGACACTGATAAGACTTAGAAGACCTATAACGTGCTTATCTGATATTGTTTTTTGCGTATGCAAAATGGAATCCAAAAAATAAAGCGTGACTGCCCGCGTTCAAGCAAACAGGAACCAGAAATAAAAAACCACGACAAAAGAATAAGAACGCGTATTTAATATAAATAGAGAAGACAGGCACCTGTCTTGTCTTAGGCTGTTAAATATGCGTTCTTATTCTTTTTTTCGTGTTTTTATTTTCTGGTTCCTGTAGACAAACGGAGTTTAGGCACCAGCAGGTCAGCACATATATTTGATTTGGGAGATCTGGAAAATTTCCATTCTCTACCCACCAGACGGAGGTACACAGGCAGTACTGAACCCCAGACCTTCCTTTTGGAAATCGGACGTCCATCCACCTGACTCCCACGCCAGTTTGGAATGAACTAAGAGCTCCATGGTATATTTTGGCGAGAGACACTGCCATGCACAACCAAGACCTTGCATACAACTTATGCGTAGGAGGATTACAGGATACTTATGAGAACTAAGCAGATTGCCCCACACGCGTGGCGCCAACATATACATAACCAGCGCAATAGAGACATATCCTTTTTATAAGCTCCGTGTGTGTGCGTGCGTGCGTGCGTGCGTGCGTGCGTGCGTGCGTGCGTGTGTGTGTGTATCTGTGTCTGTGTGTGTGTGTGTGTGTTGTGAGTGTGTCAGACTACTTGTGCAAGTGTGTGCGTATTCGTGCGTGCATCCATGTGCCTGCATCCATGTGCCTGCACGTTTGTGTGTGTACATTGACTTATCTAACTATATCAGTACGACTGCAGAGTATATTTCTAATTTGTTTCGATTGTATCAGAGGTACAGAGTTTGTCCTATTTTTCAGCACAGTTACTGCTCATGAGGTGTCGAATGCTTGATACGTGAACTCAAAATGTCATGGCAGCATTGATGTTTCTTACTGGTAAACAAGAGAGAGAGAGAGAGACAAACAGAGAGAGAGAGAGATGGGGGGGGGGGGGGAGGAAGGGAGGAGGGAGAGGGACAGAAATAGACAGACAGACAGATAGATAGATAGATAGATAGATAGAAAGATAGATAGGTAGATAGATAGAGAGATAGATAGATAGATAGAGAGATAGATAGATAGATAGATATAGATAGATAGATAGATAGATGGATAGAGAGCGAGCGAGCGAGAGAGAGAGAAAGAGAGAGAGAGAGAAAGAGAGAGATAAAGAGAGAGATAAAGAGAGAGAGAGAGACAGAGACAGAGACAGGGACAGAGACAGGGACAGAGACAGACAGTTCAAACATCTGATGATGGTTTATTGACGTTAGCATTCGTTAATATCACATCAAATAGGCATAATAGCATTATGTTAATTTGTTATAGATAAAGAAAGATGGACATAGTTTTAACAACCACAAATATCATAATATGACGGATAAGAAGCATGTCATAAACACTTCAGCGCAAGAAAAGAATACTGAGAGAGAGACA
>CM060305.1:151500381-151505381 GCA_030674185.1 Monoplex corrugatus
GACAGACAGACAAAAAGATAGACAGTAAACAGGCAGACAGACAGACAATCATACAGACAGGTAGATAGATACACAGATGGATAGATAAACAGACATACAGACAGGTAGATAGATACACAGATGGATAGATAAACAGACATACAGACAGATAGATAGATAGAATGACAGATAGATAGATAGAGAAATAGATAGATGGACAGATCAGATAGATAGACAGATAGATAGTTAGACAGAGAGACAGATAGATAGATAGATAGTATATATATAGACATGTGTCTGTGATGATAGATAGATAGATAGAAGACAGACAAATAGATAGAATATAGATAGATAGATAGATAGATAGATAGACAGACAAATAGATAGACATTAGTATAGATAGTAGAAAGATAGATAGATAGACAGATAGATAGTTAGATGGACAGACACTTAAATAGACAGCCAGATAGACAGACAGACAGACAAGTAGTAAACACTTTTAAAGAAACAAACAAAAACATCATGTTTTTGTCATGAACTTTAGAAAATAGACACACACACACACACACACACACACCACACACACACACACACACACACACACACACACACACACACACACACACACACACCACACACACACACACATTCATACACATATTGACACACATGCATACATACACACACCACAATGCAATACACACACACTACAACACAGTAAGCACACACGCACACGCACACGCACACACACACCACAACATACATACAGACAGACAGACACACACACACACACACACACATACACACACACACACATACATACCACACACAAGGAAGAGAGAGAGAGAGAGAGAGAGAGAGAGAGAATACATACATACATACATACATGCACACATATCATACATACATGCATATATACATCATACATAGAAAGAAAAGAAAGAGTGAAAGAAAAAGACACAGACAGCAGACAGACAGACAGACAGAAAAGACAGATTAAATGAAGGCACCAAAAAATGAATAAAGGAAAAGAGAGGGAAGGATAGATAAATAGATGATATATACGTAGAGAGAGATAGCTAGTCCCGACAGATGTACGTAATACACGAAAATAGATTTAAGAGTAAAACGAAAACAGAATGAGAGAGAGAGAGGAGAGAGAGAGAGAGAGAGAGAGAGAGAGAGAGAGAGAGAGAGAGAGAGAGAGAGAGAGAGAAGAGAGACAAAAGAGACAGAGAGAGAGAGAGAGAGAGAGAGAACAAGAGAGAGAGAGAGAAAGAGAGAGAGACAGACAGAAGACAAAAACACAACAGACAACACACACACACACACACACACACACACACAACACACACCACACACACACCACACACACACACCACACACCACACACACACACACACACACATCACACACACACACAGATAATACAATATATAGCTAGTCCCCACAGATGAAGTAATGCACAAAAATAGATTTAAGAGTAAAACAAAAACAGAATGAAAAGAGAGAGCAGACAGAGAGAAAGAGAGAGAGAAGAGACAGACAGACAGACAGACAGACAAAAACTAAGGAATAAAATAAGACAGAAAAACAAATAAAGGAAAGTAAGAGAGAAGAATGGATAGACAGACAGACAAAAAACAGACAGAAGAAAGACAGACAGACAGAAGCTAGATAAATAGGTAGGCAGATAGATAAATATATTAGATGGATAGATAGATAGATAGACAGATGTACGGATAGATAAATAGGTAGATAGATAGATAGATAGATAGATAATGATAGATAGATAATAAAATAGATAGATAGATAGATAGATAGATAGATAGATAGATAGATAGATAGATAGATAGACGAATGTGGTGCACAGAGAAACATATTTACAAACAAAATAAAGCAATCAAAGAAAGAAACATAAGAGAGAGAGAGAGAGGAGAGAGAGAGAGAGAGAGAGAGAGAGAGAGAGAGAGAGGAGTAAGTGTGTGTGTGTGAGTGTGTGTGTGTGAGAGACAGAGACAGAGACAGACAGAGAGACAGAGAGAGAGAGGGAATGCAACTTAACCCTTACAAAAAAAAAAAAAAAAGAAATAAAAGAAAAAGCAAAAAGAAAAAGAAAGAAAGAAAACAAACAAAAAGAAAAAGTAGAAAAGTAACGAGAAAAGAATAAAAAGAAGAAAGCAAGAATTTTATGACAGTATGAAAGAAGAAATAAATTAAGGGGGAAAAAAAAAGAAAAAAATCCACCAAAAGAAGACAGGGAGTAAGAGACAGGTAGACAGACAGAAAGAAAGACAAACAAAACACAAACAACCAGAAATACTAACCACCATTGTGTCCCTTTCAGCACCCCCTTGTTACGTCCCCCTTTCTTGTTGCCTCCCTCGCCGCTGACCACGCCCACCTGGCCCATCAGCATCACCATCAGCGTCAGCAGCAACCACCAGCAGCACCAGCACCAGCACCACCAAGACCTCGTCAGCATCTTACTCACACATGCACACTGATGCTGAAGCCCACTCTCCTCGCGCAGGACAGGGGCCTCCCAGCCACAGTCATTTATCTGTCAGATGAAGATGATGAAATATTTGGGGGAGGAAATTAGTCTCCTGGAATTTTCTTCCTCTTCTGTGGGGTTCTTTTTTCTTTCACATAGTGGCTCTGCGCTGTGGTTTTATTTGCTCGAACGACAGGTGGCCAGTACTAACACACACTTTATATCCACGTCCAGGAAAATTGGGAGGTTGAAATCCTTTTTCAATGAAGACGTTCAAAACAGATTTTTCGTGCTTATGTTTCGTTGTGGATTTTAATGACACATGCTGAGTAAAACATTCGTTAGTAAATACATCCACGAAGAGGTCGAAGTCCTTAAATACAAAAAAAGTATTTTAAAAAGTCACTTCTTGTCTTGTATCAATCCTTTCCCACGTTTTCTTTCTCGAATGGCCTGTAGTTAGTGAAGTACTTCGTCCACCATATTCTGGAAGTCATTTTGGCGAGATCTGTAGAGACAAGTTTTTAATGTTATTGTTAATAACCACCTTTTTTATAATGAGAATACCCGTCATTCAAATGCAATCTTCTCAAAGGCTTAATTTTGGAGTTAAGATTTATCTTTATAAACGGTAAATTGCGAAATCAAGTTTCAAGCACAATAATTATGTATCTGTGCTGTTACTTTACAGTTTCTGTTTTAGAGAAGGTAAGCCTTTTCTCCTCACAAAAGACTTTCAAAACACATTTTAGATTTTAGCCCTGTTTCTTGCTAACAATCACACATAGTCAGTCGTGCTACAAAGTCATAATCAAGGCAAAACGTTCTACTGTATGTTATTGAAAAAATATTCGCGAATTCTGTCGAAATGAAGAGGGTGCTTCTTTTGAAACTTAGGCCGTTCAAAGGAAATTCCGGTGTAATGAGTTTTCCATAAAAACTTATAAGATAAAAATTATCTTTGTGCTAAATTAGAAATGCCTTGGAAACCTCTGAGTGCCACTACCGGCAACGTTATACTACACGAACTTTATCAGCAAGCCACTTTCTTTGGCAAACAGAAGTAAAGCGTGAATATTAAAACAAATTTGAGGTGGGGGAAAAGAAGACGTCTCCCCACTAAGTTCACAGTTTCGTGCATGGGCCAACCCCGAGCTGAACTAAATGAAGCGTTACACAGACAGACATCTTGCCGAAAAGATCTGTGGGCACAGGGAGTTATCTGCTGCTGCCTATCAGATGCGCCTGGTGATTGGGAAGGGCTGAACAGCCCACTTAGCCAGCCCCGGGAAACCAGCGACGACCGACGTGGCCTGAGGAGCTGCCCTGGTCTGTCCTTGTTTATAGGTCAGCGACTCTTTGGCCTCTTCCCTTTCCTATTTTTTTCTCTTTTTTTTTTACCTTCAGTCCTTCTTGTCTTGTCTTGTCTTGTTTTGTCTTCGCCTTCGCCTTCGTAGCCTTGCAATCCTGTCTCCAGTTGTGGCTGAAGCTTGTTTATCCAAAGACACTCTGGTTTAACTGGTGGAGGACGATCGTATCCCCCTCCCTTGTTTCCAGTTGTCGCTGAAGCTTGTTTAACCAAAAAGAATATGTGGTTTAAACTGTGGTGCGGAGGACCGGGGTTGCTTGGATTGTCGGGCCCTCCCTTCTTTGTGGCAACAAGGCGGTGTGTTGAGCTACACTCTGCTGCAGGGATTAGCTTCGTCAACAGCTCTTGTTTGCTGTAGTGTATCGCAGTTTAATTGAGAAACATGCCCTTGCATATATACACCACCTTGATGACGCTCTCATCACGAAACCGTTTGACCTCGATTCTCTCCTCAAGCTTAGAAATTATAACGACCTAAACTCTGTAACCCTGACGAGAAAACTTTAAAATAAAGAAGATGAAGAGGAAAAAGAAGAACAATTCAGATCCTTAGCTGACAAGAGAAAGGTTTACTAATAAATGAAAAATGAAGACCCCCCCAGAAAAAACAACAACCTTGTCGCAAGAATGGCGAACCCGTTGCGGCAGTGGCGTGGAAAAGTACGTTCTAGGAAATCCATAAAAAGACCCAGGCATCTAGAGGTGTTGGAGCTTCTCCAGTAAGTGACAGCATCTGCTCTTGCACTCTCTGCTCTCAAAGCTTCGCAATCTTCATCATCTCTCCCCCATCAGTAATTAGTTCGCTCCCACACCGTGGCGATGGCAACCGTGCCTCCATTTTAGCCCCGCCGATCAAGTCTGAGGACGGAAATATAACCATCGAGAAGGAACGAGAAGAGAGTCGTCCCCCCTCGAGGCTCTTCAGGTCCCGGTCGTGGTGTGGCGGGGAGTGGAGGGCAGCCCCGATTTATCAAAGGGGTGGCGGGCTGGTAGTACACCCACAGTCGGTCATTGGAGGGGGGAGAGGAAGGGGGGGCTGGAAACAAGAGAGAGAGAGAGAGAGAGAGAGAGAGAGAGAAGAGAGAGAGAGAGTAAAA
This sequence comes from Monoplex corrugatus, assembly GCA_030674185.1. NCBI lineage: Eukaryota > Metazoa > Mollusca > Gastropoda > Littorinimorpha > Ranellidae > Monoplex > Monoplex corrugatus. The sequence goes on from CM060305.1 coordinate 151,505,324, forward strand.
GAAAGACAGACAGAGAGGAGAGAGAGAGAAGAGAAAGAGAAGGAGAAGAGAAGAAGAG
>CM060305.1:151510381-151517881 GCA_030674185.1 Monoplex corrugatus
TGGGAAAGGAAGGTCAGTATCAATAAGTGACCACTCCCAAAGCGAAACCAGCGAGCTGAGAGTATCCAAGCGAACACTAATGACCGATGTGATCGCACAATCGAACTGGACGAAAGTGACAAGTAGGAGCTATCTTTTCAAACTGACCAGGAGGGCCAAGTAACGGGAGGGGTCCAATGGTTATTTCCCTGTCTGCCTATCTTATCTGTCTATTTGTTTGTCTGTCTCCCTGTCAATCTCTGTGTCTCCTTCTTACTTCTCTCTGTTTCTAACTCTCTTTGTCTTTCTCTCTCTCTGTTTCTGCCTCTAGGTGTGGGTCTCTGTCTGTCTCTCTGTCTCTGTTTCTGTCTGTCTCTCTGTTCTTCTCTCTCTCTCTCCCTCTCCTCTCTCCTCTCTATCTCTCCTACTATCTATCTACTCTATCTATCTATCTATCTATCTGTCTGTCTGTCTGTCTGTCTTCTATCTATCTATCTATCTATCTATCTATCTATCTACATATCTCTGTCTGTCTCTGTCTGTTCTGTCTCTGTCTCTCTCCCTCTCTCTCTCTCTCTCTCTCTCTCTCTCTCTCTCTCTCTCTCTCTCACTCTCTCCTGTCTCTTGATTTGCTGCATAAAGGATAAATAATATATTGAATGTGACAGGCTTAATATGCAGTTATATACAGCAGGGTTACTGTTTGGTTCATATTGTGAAGTGATCAGTTGACTACATGTTGGTTACTGGTCTCTTAGTTGTTTTAGTTGGGCCCATTAGCTCAGTTGTAAGAGCAATATGCCCATAATGCATGGGTTGTGGGTTCAAAACCTCGAACACGCCACTTTTTTTTTTTCGTATGCTGCTTGGGTTCTTTTGACAGAGCTGTGGATTTAGGATCTATATCTCGAATTCAATTCTAACCCAACATTTAAAACATGGCCTGCTGCTGCCATCTTTGATGTTTCCATCATTTGGTGGTGTCAGCTCAGTGTTTCATAAGACCTTCGCGCACGCGCGCGCGCGCCGACACACACACACACACACACACACACAAAACACCACACAACACACACACACACTACACAAACACCACACACACACACACAAACACAACACACACACACACACAAACACAACACACACACACACACAAACACAAAACACACACAACTCACACACACACAAACACACACACACACACAAACACAAACACACACACACACACACACACACACACACACACACACACACAACACACACACCAATCTCCCCTTTCCTATTTCAAGACCACGCCATTCATACAGTTTTTGCGCAAGCTCAAGGAGTCTGCCAGATAGTTGCTGGCATACGTGAGTGGAGCGCATAAGGAATTGCATGAGTGTGATGAATCCCGCTTGAGCAAACTGTAGACTCCAAGCTCCAGTGTTGTTGCTGCTATATTTTTCTTTAAATCATCCCCCCTGTCTTGACTGGGCTAAACGCTATAAAAGATATAATCAAAATGTCAAAATGTCAAACGCCTCTCGCTATCCCTCTGTCTGTCTGTCTGTCTGTCTGTCTGTCTGTCTGTGTCTCTGTCTGTCTGTATCTCTCTGTCTCTGTTTGTCTGTCTCTTTTCTCTTCTGTCTCTGTCTCTCTCTCTCTCCTTCTCTGTCTGTCCGTCTGTCTGTTTGTCTCTTTCCCTTTCTCTGTCTCTGTCTCTCTCTCTCTCTCTCTGCTTCTGTTTCTGTCTCTGTTTCTGCCAGTCTGTCTGTCTGTCTTTTTGTGTTCTCTTTCTCTCTGTCACTCTCTCCGTCTCTGTCTCTCTGTGTCTGTCTCTGTCTCTCCCTGTCTCTGTCTGTCTCTGTCTGTGTCTGCCTGTCTGTCTGTCTCTGTCTCCCCTCTTTCTCTCACATGCGAGCACACACACGCTCACACAGACAGACAGACAGACAGACAGACAACACACACACACACACGCCTGCACACACACACGCCTGCACAAACACACACACGCATACACACACACACAACACACACCACAACACACGCACACACACACCACACACACACACACACACACACACACACACACACACACACCACACACACACACACACACACACACACACACTTGTCGTCCTTGTCATGATGGCTAGCTGTCAGAAAATCTATAGTCCTTGTCACCTGTCGCTAGGGATTAGTGTTAATTATTAGCACAGATGAGGCGGAGGCCAGTACGTAATACCACCTGCTGTCACTGCTATCGAATGCTATTGAAAGTAGTAGTAGTGAGGTAACAGTAGGAGGAGGAAGAAGAAGTGAGAAGGAGGGGAGACTACGAATAAAAAGTTCGTAATCTGGCATTCAAGAAGATGACAAGCATTCTGACCAACAAATGCCTGTCAATTAACATCAGGAAGAGAGTTCTTGAATGTTATATAGAACCAATACTGTTGTACGGATGCGAGGCGTGGACAGTCAACAAACAAAGCCAGAACAAGATTGAGGCAACCGAGATGTGGTTTCTAAGAAGAATGTTGAGAGTTCCATGGACAGCAAAGAAAACAAACGAGACAGTCTTGATGGAGACAGACACAAGTAGATCACTCATAAGGAAGATTAGGAAAAGACAGGCAACATATTTAGGCCATTTTACGAGGAAGGGGGATTTGGAGCATCTGGTCACAACGGGAAAGCTGGAGGGAAAGAGAGCACCTGGTAGACCCAGGGAGAAAATGCTGGACGGACTTGCAGAGTGGCTGGGGACGAGGAGGGTGGGGGAGATGCTAGGGACAACGAGAGATAGAGACAGATGGAAGTCCATGATCGCCAACGCCATGCGGCAGGGCACCTGATGATGATGATAAATCTGGCGACGCAAAGTCAGAACGCTTTCAGGACAGTTTCAGTTTCTCAAGACGACATCTCCGCTCTCGGAACAAATTCCATATGCACTAACGTTACAGATGCCATGTGTTGGTGATCATGGCACAAGCCTTAAGCCTGCACATAAACCCATGAGCAGGCAGAAAAAATCATCCCTGGCGGGATACGAACCCGCGACCTCTGGATTAGAAGTCCAGCGCGCTATCTGTACTGCGCTATGGGAACTGACGAGCAAGTCAGAACAAGATTGAGACAGTTAAAATGTGGTTTCTAAGAAGAATGTTAAAAGTTCCATAGACAGCAAAACAAACCAAACCAAATCAAAACCAATACAAAGACTAACCCACCAGCCAAACAATTAAACAAAACAAAACAAAAACAAACAAACAAACAACAACAACAACAACAACCGAGACAGTCTTGAAGGAGGTAGACACAAAATGAACATTAATGAAGATTATGAAAAGACAAGTACAATATTTTTGGACATTTCATAAGGAAGAGAAATTAGAGTACCTGGTCACAACAGGAAAACTGGATGGAAAAGCACATTATGATTTCGTTTTAGTCCTTTTCTCCCACTGGACGAAACAACAGGGAAGTTTTAGTCTTTTTCTCCTAACTTTCATTTTTGGTGTTTGTTAGTTTGTGATGTTAGGTTTACGCTTGACAAAGGCCAGTTGGCCAAACATTTGCGCCTGTCTTGTCTGGTTGCATTAAATACGCGTTCTGATTCTTTTTTTTTTTTTTTTGTGTGTTTTTTTCTTGTTCGTGCTGCTACAACTATCCTTGCACACATTCCATTTTTTCTAAATCAAGAAATGGCATAAACAAACAATACATACTTCACAATTTTCTTCGGTATATCAAAATACTCTCTTTGTCTCTATTTTTGACTTTCTCTGTCTCTCTGCTTGTCTTCCTCTGTCTCTGTCTCTGTCTGTCTCTCTGTCTGTCTGTCTCTGTCTTCTCTCTCTCTCTCTCTCTCTCTCCCCTTCTCTCTCTCATTTCATAAAACAACTTGTTGTAAAACACAAAGTTTTCTTTATCAGCGAAGTTCTTCTCTAAAGTGCTTATTTAAAGCAAAGAACCAGAAACAGAAGACAACCATTTTCTATCATATTCGTTTTTTTAAAGATATTCTGCAGTATCATATTCTATTGTTGTTGTTGGGTTTTGTGGTTCAAAATCGTCGTTTGTGTTTTGTTTTCTGAATGACTTGACTTGTTATCAAAAGGCAAGACAATAGGATTTTTTGAGATAGTGCCGTCAATATACTGCATGTGTCAATTCAAAAAGTAGATGAATGCAACACAGTCGTCATTTTTGATGTTGCTGTTTCTTTTCTCTTCTTTTCTTTCTCGTATTTTTCATCTCTTTGTCTATTTCTTTTTTTTCATTCATTCATTCATTCATTCATTCATTCATTCATTCATATTCATTCATCATTTATTCATTCATTCATCATTCATTCATTATTCATTCATTCATTCATTCTTTATTCATTCATTCATCATTCATTTTCTTCTTTCTTTCTTTCTTTCTTCTTTCTTTTTCCCTTTCTTTTCATATCCACTCTACCGTTTTTCTTTCTGAATTCTTCTTCTTCATTAAATTCTGTCTCTTTGTGCTTAAAACTACTGGTACTTTCTCAAACTTCTCTTTTATTTATATACTTATTCGTGTACTGATTAATGAATTAATTTCTTTATTTCTAATGTAGCTATGTATTTTCACATACATATATTCTTTTTTTTTTTTTACTTACTTATGAAATTTGATAATAAGAATAAAGACATTGCTGATAGTAACATTAATACTCTATTACAATATTGCTGCTGACGATAATGACAATATACAATAACAATAATAATAATCATAATAATAATAATGAAAATAATAATAATAATAATAATAATATAATATAATGATAATGATAATAATAATAATAATAATAAAAATAATGATAACAATAATAATAATAATAATAATTGTTGCTATTATTATTATCATTATCATTATTATTGTTCTTGTTGTTTTTTATTATTATTATTATCATTACTATTATTATTATTACTCAAGTGCAGCGTGTTTAACGATTTCTTCGTTTCCTCGTTTATTTTAATTATCTGTATTTGCTTGTTCATTCATTCTCTCGGAAGAGGGGCGAACTTTTAAGTACACTTATATAAACGTACCTTCGTCATACAACTCGCAAAGAAAAAAAATGCATGATTTTGCTTTTCAGTGAATCTTGACAAACAATCGATTTTTTTCTCTTATCTGTTCTCACACACACACACACACACACACACATACACACACACACACACACACACACACACACACACACACACACACACAACACACACACACACACAAACAAACACACACACACACACACACATCGCACACACAAGCACACACACACTCACACACACACACACACACACACACACACACACACTAACAAACACTACCACACATGCACACTCATGCGCGTGCGAATAGTGTTTATGATAAACAGAAAGAAGCAATTAGAATCTGAAATCAATAATGACAAATTTCAAAACGTCAAATACATTTGTCCAAAGATGCTGATGAATATCTCTCTGGGACTGTTGTTTTTTAAACAATAACATAAAAAAACAACAAAGCAGACCAATGAAAACAAAAAAATGAGATGGTAAGCATGTTAATCTGTTTGGTTCAAATTATTTCAAGACAACAAGAATCTGCTGGATGTTTGTCTAAGTATCATCCTGTCTATCAGATTGTATGATTGTATTTTTGTGCGTGCGTGCTGTGTGTGTGTGTGTGTGTGTGTGTGTGTGTGTGTGTGTATGTGTGTGGTGTGTATGTAGTGTGATGTGTGTGTGTTTGTGTGGTGTGTGTGTGTGTGTGTGTGTGTGTGTGTGTGGTGTGTGTGTGTGTGTGTGTGTGTGGGGGGGGTTATGTGTGCGCGTGTGTGTGTTTTGTGTGAGTGTGTATGTGTGCGTTTGTGTGTATGTGTTGTTATGTGTGTGTGTTTGTGGTGTGTGTGTGTGTGTGTGTGTGTGTGTGTGTGTGTGTGTGTGTGTGTGTGTGTGTGTGTGTGGTGTGTTAAGCGTTCGAGCAACTTATTTCTTTCTCGGATGCGTGTGTATACATTGTTTTACCTACAGTGTGCATGTGGTATGTTGCTGGATAATCTGCCTACTGAAGGCTACTTACTAGAATGGTGTATCTGCTATTTTTAATATCCTTTTTCGTTATTCCGGTCTGCAGGTAACCCTCGATACTGTCTCTTTAGTGGGCGTGCACGTTGGGTATCTTCATGTTTCTATAAGTCACCGAACACCAACATAACTTACAGAATCTTAAACGTGCGCTTGTCATGTTTTGCGTGCATGTACGCACGAAGGGGGTTCAGGCACCAACAGAACCGCTTAGATGGATACCTGGCAGATCTGAGAAAGTCCCATCTTTTACCATGCAGACAGTAACAGATAGGTTCGAACCCAGACATTCCGATTGCAAGTCCAGCATATCACCCACATGGCTATCGCGCCCATCTCCAAAAATTTAGAATTGAATACAAACTTCAACATCGAGAAGAGGAGCATCATCAGATAACTCCTTAAGCCATAAACGGAAAGGGACCACTTTTGTCCAGAGAGTGAAGTGGTCCTGATGAGGCTTTATACTAGCCATAACCTGTTCAGCTCATACATGAAGGTGTAGTGTACATTGACACCACACCCGACCTTCCCATGTGGTCAAACGACCACACAGCTTGCACAGATACAGCAGATGTCTTTTCTCTCATGCAGATTGACTGGAACTGCGGCAGACTCCAACTCTGCAGACCACCAAGCACATTGGCAGCAGCAGAAATTAAAAAAAGGAAATAAGAAAAACAAAACAAAATAAAAAAAACATTCATTGCCAGATGTGGCCTCACGATGTAGACGACAAACGCATGAAGAAGAAGAATGCAAAGTATTTTCATACACTTTGAATATCGAACACGTGTTGATGTACCTTTTATTTAAATGAAGATGATGTTAGGAAGACGGAGAGAAAATAGGAAGAGGAGGCAGAAGGAGAAGAAGAAAGAAAAGAGGAAGAAGAGGAAGAAAAAGAAGGAGGAAAAGTGAAATAAAATAATAAGGAGGAGGATGTGAATGAGAAGAGGAAGAGGAGGAGGTGGAAAAAGGAAAGTAAACAATGATGAAAAGAAGAAGAAGAAGAACAAGAACAAGAACAAGAAGAACAAGAACAAGAATGAGACGATAAAAAGTGAATAAGAAAGAAGAAAAAAAAGAAGAAAAAACAAAAACCGCAAACAAACAAAAAAGAAGAAGAAAGAGAAGGAAAACTTAAAAAAGAAGAAAAAAAAAAGCCACATCAGAAAGAGAATCACAACAAGAAAAGAAGAAAGTACTTCACTTTTGACATGTTTCATATTACATGACGTTATGATATGCGTGTTGTTCTCGTTTATACTGAAACAACAGGGCTTCTTTGACGGTCTAGGTGGTCTAACTAAAGACGCTTAAAAATTCCATAGACACGTCGACAGTCCCCCTTGAAATATGTCTACAATGACGCTTAATGCGACATACATTCCTTCCACTACATACATACACAGCTTCTCAGTTAAGTCTT
>CM060305.1:151522881-151525381 GCA_030674185.1 Monoplex corrugatus
AACTTGATGTATCTTGATGGTTTAAATGGCCCTTTTCAGGCTTGCAACTGTACGTGGACATGGTTTTAACCTTGAAAGTTTTGTTTTACGTTGTTTTTTTTTTTCTGCAGTTGCTTTCAATTTATACAGTGACCTTTCTGGTCGGTTGGACTAGGATGGAAAATGAATTAAAATGAATTCGATTTTGCTACACAAGATGTACTATTACTTTTCGGATTAAAAAATATACTTAACCCTTTGACTCCCGTACGCTATCCACCAACTGCAAAACTTTACCCTTTGATTTCCTCACCTATCCACCAGCTTCCTGCAGAAGCTGATGGATAGGTGAGGGAGTCAAAAGGTTAATATTTTGTTTTGTTAGCATGGTTGACGATGCGGGATGCTGGTGGACAGGGTTCGGGAGTCAAAGGGTTAATATGGTCTGAATATGTGTAATCCATATAATTTAACCCTTTACGTGTCCCCTCAGTCGTGTTCGTTTCAACGTCATGTGGAGATATGAGATGGTAAGGTAAAAATATCGCTACTATATCGGGAGTTGACAGCCAGAACAGAGTTTCTCACTTTTTGGGGGGTCAATTTTCACTTTTTTAACGGAACTGTTGCTTTTGATGTGATCTTTCACTTGGTGGACTTTGTTTTTGTATTGATATTGCTTGTTGATCGGCTATCGATAAAACCAAAAACCAGTATCTCAAAATGTAGATATAGCCTGTCCACGAAAACCCAGTTAAAATTGTCTCTTGTAAATTGTCAGAAAATCGAGATACTTGGTTCTGTTGTCACCCTCGATATATTACAACAGATGGTTAAACCGTGTTAAGGGGTCATTGCCTCCCTTGACCATGCTCTTTGTTTATAGTTATAAATCGTTCTTGTACAACGCTATTCTCCAAACTGTTTTGAATCAGTGGTCATTACATATCAGACTTCTAAGTGGAGTGCACAGAACTCAACTATCAGGCGAGCTGACCATTTTCACTGTGCCGTTGCACAATCTGAATCTTTGGTGGGAGTCCATACTGAGTATGTACGTGCTTCCCTCCTGTCTAGAGCTCTGCACCAGGGTTGCCACAACCAGAAAGCAGTTCTGCAGTAGATTCCAGCCCACTGCGGAGTCTCCGGGAATGAGGAGCTAATATCTTGCTAAGAGGGAGCCAGAGAAGAACAACCTAACAACAGCGTCAGCTACAGTGAGAAGAAGAGCATCTCAGGGCGCTTTCCATGCCGAGACGACACAGGGATGACTGCCACCTGTTGTCTAGAGAGCAGCAAGTTGCCCTGGTAGGCTGCGCACTGGTCACAATAGGCTGAACAACCACATGTACCGCAAACTGAAGCTGGCGCCCTTTCCCACCTGTCCCTGCGGTCAAGAAGACCAAACCATGGAGCATATACTCCGAAGATGTCCCCTTCACCAGGTGGCAAGACGGGACGTGTGGCCGACAGACACTCCGCTGACACCAAACTCCATGGCTGCAGACAGGAGCTGGAAAAGACGGCTGCATTCATCACCCGGACTCAGCTGATTGTGTAGCAGCGTACGCCAAGAAGAAGAAGAAGAGTACGTGCTTCCATAAGTCATTCGCTGACAGAGCTTTCAGAATATTTACTCTCACATTTGATCAGTTTTTGTATGCCTATACACACGAAGGGATTTAGGCACTGAGTTTGGGAACACATGTTGGCATGGAAGAAGGAAGGAATCTTATTTAATGTCTGTTCACATAGTGTTTTAGACACACACACACACGCGCGCAGACACACACACACACACACACACACACACACACACACACCACCACACACACAGAGGGAGAAAAAAGTGGGGGTGGGGGTGGGGGATGGATGGGAGAGTAGAGGAATTTAAATGTAGAAGAGAACATTACAATCAATAATTCAGACAATAAGTTACAGTGTCAATTGATAACAGACAACAATTAATTAACTTCATAACAATCTGCCAACATTTTTACTCGTTAGACTACTTGATACTCTCTGGGCAGAAGACGGAAGTGTTTTGGCAGATCAAACCCAGAATCTACTGACTGAAAGACCAAGGCTTACCCATCTGATTACCATTCAAATAGCTATGAGTAAATCCTGACTGGCCGAACAGTGTACAATCCGCGTGTTTCTTAGAATTGTTTTCCGTTTTACACCCCTCTTCTATTCTATTTCAATTCAATCATGTGCTTATTAATCCTTAACTTTGGTTTATCTTTATGTTGTCATTTATGTCTGAAATGTTCATATGTTGATTTGTATATTTCAAATTTGTCAACAACGGCTGCAGTAACAGCAACAGCATCAGAACGATAACAGCAGTTACAATTACAAGAATGCACAGACATTAAGGTGTTCAGCAGCACGAATAAAGTTTGTTGAAAAAAAAAGTATTATTTCCGCTGACGTGCGACATTTAACCTAAAACTCAGCTTTTTAGTTCGCCAAAACCCTTGGGTGTCTCATCTCTTAAACTTTGTAGATGTACAGG
>CM060305.1:151545381-151547881 GCA_030674185.1 Monoplex corrugatus
TTTTTTACTGTACTGACTTATACGTACCAACAGGATTCTTTTGAGAATATGCACCATTTATACAATTCAAATGTATTCTTTCAAGAACGCTGGGATCTGTACGAGACACTCCCACTGATCTCACTGGTGTCAAGAACTAGCAGTCTTCCCCTTGGTCTTGGTCCTAGTTCTGTGAAATCCACCCGACAGCCGTCCCGATACCCGTTCTGGCAGTGTCCCACGGCGCCCCCCGTAACCCCTAGGGAAGAAGGTAGTAGTAGCAGCAGTAGTAGCAACAACCTCCACTTCGCTGCCGCTTTGGGTCGCCGGCCGCCTGAAGCTCGCCATGATCTGATCAGGACACAAGGCTTCTCTCGCCATTCTCCTCTATTCTTCTCCTTGTGGTGGCACCGACTCTGTGACTTCTTGCCTGTCCCTGGCCGCTGCCTATTGACGGTGATTTCTATGCTGCAAGACACAGTCTGGACATGCCAAATGCTGTGGTAATAAGAGTCCAATGAGCCAGGCTGTGTATCGCCCCCAAGCTTTACACAAGTGTTTGCCTTGCGGGCCCGGGCTGCTCTTTGAAGTCGGCCGCTGGGCCCCAGCAAGCTTGAGGGAAAGAGAGGTCTTTGATGTGCCGTGGGGAGTTATTTTTTCAGGGTGTGCCAAGCGAAAAAACAGGGCCTAGTACTTCTGCTACATCTTGTCTTTCATCCCCACCTCTTTTCAAGAGAATCAAAGACGAATATGGCCCCATTTTTGACGGGAGGATGAAACGGCGTAGGGTAACCTTTTTCTAGTTCCATTTAACCCCGACCAGTCGCTATTTACTGGTATAATCGATTTTGCCACGCTTTTACCCTACAGGGCCCCATCTGCACCCGTCCTCAGTTGACCTCCTTCCTAACCCTCCCTCTCCCAAAATCCTTTAATCCTCCTAGCTTCCAACTCTTTATCGACTGAGTCCGCTTAATTGCCCGCCAAGCAATTATCACCATCATCAACGATGGCTTTGATGTGCAGCAAGATGAAACAGTCAACTCAAAAGAAGGGGGAGGCAACCGCCGCAACATCTGAAGGGAAGTGACGTTGTCCACACCAAGGGAGGTAATAGATCGTCACTGTCAAGGTCGCAGGGTGCACGTGCCGCGTGTGCATGCATGTGTGCGCGAGCGCGTGCGCTGAATTGTAAGAACCTCTGCCAGTTCGTCTGTTCGTGCAAATGCCTTTGAAGATGATTGGCTAATGCGTTGTACAAGCAGTCAGACAAACAAAATGATGAACAAAAAACAAAAACAAAAGCAAATGAACGTAGACTGAGAGAGGAGTCGAACCAGATAATTGTCTTGATATTCATACAGGCTAAATCGTGTTTTGGTATGGAGCCACTAGTCAAACATTAAACCTCCAACGACCCCGCCCCCCTCCTTCCCCCCCCCCCCCCTCAATCTCCTCCGCCGTTCTCTCCCTTCCCAAATGTTTGATGCAAGAACTGTTATTTGCGTAACACAGAACAGAGTAGTTGAATCCCGTAAGTCATGATTCTCTCAATAACCAGTCGTCGTGGTGTAGTGGTTAGTGCAACGGACTACCCATTGGAAGGTTGTGGGTTCGAATCCTCATCAGTCCCTTCAAAAATCATTGCGGGATTTTTAGGTTCTAACCGGTTCCTGCTCAAAGTTGGCCGTGCTATGGGCTCATTGGGAAGACTGGGACCACACAGACGAGTCTCATCCACTTTACGGATGCGTCATTGACGGTGTTGCTCAAATCTTCTGACCAGCACAGCTGATAATGTTTAAGATGCATTATGGTTTGGACTAAGATATGATGGTTGACGCCAGGATATGTTATGATAGCAAGCGCGGAGTACAGCCCTGTCACGTAGTCTCAATCCTAGATGGAACTCCATAGCATCATGATTAGCATCCTCATCGACATCAGCATCATTGCACTGTAAAAACTGTTCCAGCTGCCGTGGCCATTAAGGTGGCGTGGAAAATGGGATGAAAAAAAAAAGGTGAGCACAAAGGTAACCTCTCAGAGCAATCATCATAAAAAAAATTCCTCAGTTTCTGTGGAAAAAAATGTTTGTTTGTTTGTTTGCTTTTCGCAAAAAACAATTTGCTTCTCTGTAGATTAAAAAAGGTGTACTTGAATGATCAATTTTGAACCTTCTTCTGCTCAGCCTGATTTCCAAGTTGGAATGGCGATAATGCTTTTGATGTTGTTTGTTTGTTTGTTTGTTTGCGTTTTGTTGTTGCTGCGGTTGTTGTAATCGTCGTTGCTGTTGTTATCGTCGTCGTCTTTGTTGTTGCTGTTGTGTCTGCATTTGATTGTCTTTTTTTGTTGTTTCTGCAGAAGTAACAGTGGTTCTACTTTAAATCAACCGCCCCAAGATCTGAACATAAGACATTTTCATTCAACGGGCTCTCGAAACTTTGACAGTCTTTGTTTTGCATGATTTCTCTAGATGTCGGAAGAAGGTAATCAAGAATGCTTCAGGCCGTTGATTATA
>CM060305.1:151552881-151557881 GCA_030674185.1 Monoplex corrugatus
TTTTCTCCCTGTCACATACACACGAAATGACAGACTTACGCATACACACACGCACGCACGCACGCACGCACACACGAACGCACATACAAACACACACACACATACACACGCACACACACACACACACACACACACACACACACACACACACACACACACACACACACACACACACACACACACACACACACACACACACACACACACACCACAGCAATAAACAGGCTAGCGAGAGCGAGAGCGAGAGACAGAGACAGACAGACAGACAGACAGAGGGACAAATACAGAGACAGAGACAGAGAGACAGCGGGACAGACAGAGACAGAGACAGACAAACAGAGGCAGAGACAGAGACAGACAGATTCACAGACACATAAACAGACAGCAAGAGAGAGCGAGACAGGGGAGGGAGGGAGAGAGTGAAAGAGAGAAAAAAAGAGAGAGACAGAGACAGAGAGAGAGAGACAGAGACACAAAGAGAGAGAGAGAGAGAGGGACAGAGACACAGAGAGAGAGACAGAGAGAAAGAGACAGACAGAGAGAGAAAGAAAGAGAGAGACAGAGAGACAGAGACAGAGACAGAGACAGAGAGAAACAGTTTGCGCACGAAAAGTATAGACTTCCTTCCAGTCAACAAAGTTAAAACGAACACCTGTAGACCTAGGGGGAACTTTTAAAGCCCAAAGTGGGCGCCATTTTCTCATCTTTGAAGTCAGTTCCGATTTGTATGGGCTAAACCGAACGAAACAAGGAAGAAACGGCCAGGCAAATGTCACACATTTCATTCAGTCTTCAAAGAGCGACACAACCCACTGGATCACACACAAGAACATTATTGAGTGTTAGATTGAGACTTGTATGACTGCTTGCGCGCTAGCGGTTCATTTCGCGCGTGTTTGATTTGAATATCATAAAAGATCTCTCTCTCTCTCTCTTTTTTTCTTTCTTTCTTTCTGTCTGTCTGTCTCTCTTTCTTATTTTCTCCTCCTTTCTTTCTTTCGTCTGTCATGTTGGGTTTTTTTCTGCTCCTGAATTCACTTCCACTCTTCCCCCCCCCCCCCACACACACACTCCCACACTGTGTTTTTCAATTTCTTTTGAATGAAAAGAAAAATCAAATGATCAAACCATTCCCACATTCTGTGTGCTTTTAGGTGGCACCGTTAGTAAACGCTAGGCTACTTGCGTGATTTTGGAAGTGATGAATCTTTTTGGAAATTTTGGAGTTTGTACTAGAGGGATTCACCGTGTTCGGAAAATTCCATATAGTTTTCATCCAGCAATTATTTAGGAAAAGACAAACAACATTTATAGGGGCATTTTATGAGGAAATTGAAATTAGAGCACCTGGTCACAACAGGAAACCTGGAGGGGAAGAGATCACCAGGTAGACCCACGAGAAAATATTGGACGGACTTGCAGGGTGGCTGAAGACGGAGAGGGTGGGAGATGTACTTGCAGCGACAAGGGATATATTCTATGGAGGGCCATGATCGCCAAAGCCATGCAGTAGGGCACATGATGATGATGATGATGACGACGACGATGATGATGATGATAATGATGATGATGATGATGAATTATCTGGCAGACTGTTTTGAGCCTGTGCAAAACTCAATGCGCCGTCAAGACCTTGAAATGGACAGAGGGTGGGAGGGACCTATAAATTCGTATGCTGACGCCACCAGGATGATTGAAGCAATAAGATGGGGGCAACCAACAGGCCAGTTTTTTTATGTTGCAGGCTGGGATTGAACTCCACACATAAAGATTTTGAGTCCGCAGATCTATCAAAGGAATCAGCCAGCACGCCGAAAGAAACCCACCCACCCCCCCCCCACCCCCACCCTCTCCCTGTGGCCCGCCTGTTTGTGGAACCCTCAGTCTCTCGGCATTATCAGCATGATGCTTTAACCACCTGCTGTGAGATAACGGACCCCTTTTGAACTCAGACCTTTTGGTCCTGCGCATAATAATTATTTCCATAGAGTATAATAAAGATAAATGTTTACTTCCCTAGTGTGTGATAAAGATAGATGTTTACTTCCCTAATGTCTGATAAAGATAGATCATTACTTCCCTAATGTCTGATAAAGATCGATCATTATTTCGCTTGTGTCTGATGAAGATGGATCTTTACTTCCCTAATGTCTGATTAAGATAGATCATTACTTCCCTAATGTCAGATAAAGATAGATCTTTACTTCCTTAGTGTCTGATAAGTATAGATCTTTACTTCCTTAGTGTCTGATAAGTATAGATCTTTACTTCTTTAGTGTCTGATAAGTATAGATCTTTACTTCCTTAGTGTCTGATAAGTATAGATCTTTACTTCCTTAGTGTCTGATAAGTATAGATCTTTACTTCTTTAGTGTCTGATAAGTATAGATCTTTACTTCCTTAGTGTCTGATAAAGATAGATCATTACTTCCCTAATGTCAGATAAAGATAGATCTTTACTTCCTTAGTGTCTGATAAAGATAGATTTTTACTTCCTTAGTGTCTGATAAGTATAGATCTTTACTTCCTTAGTGTCTGATAAGTATAGATCTTTACTTCCTTAGTGTCTGATAAAGATAGATCATTACTTCCCTAATGTCAGATAAAGATAGATCTTTACTTCTTTAGTGTCTGATAAAGATAGATCTTTACTTCCTTAGTGTCTGATAAAGATAGATCTTTACTTCCTTAGTGTCTGATAAGTATAGATCTTTACTTCCTTAGTGTCTGATAAGTATAGATCTTTACTTCCTTAGTGTCTGATAAGTATAGATCTTTACTTCCTTAGTGTCTGATAAGTATAGATCTTTACTTCCCTAATGTCAGATAAAGATAGATCTTTACTTCCTTAGTGTCTGATAAGTATAGATCTTTACTTCTTTAGTGTCTGATAAATATAGATCTTTACTTCCTTAGTGTCTGATAAATATAGATCTTTACTTCTTTAGTGTCTGATAAGTATAGATCTTTACTTCCTTAGTGTCTGATAAGTATAGATCTTTACTTCTTTAGTGTCTGATAAGTATAGATCTTTACTTCCTTAGTGTCTGATAAGTATAGATCTTTACTTCTTTAGTGTCTGATAAATATAGATCTTTACTTCCTTAGTGTCTGATAAATATAGATCTTTACTTCTTTAGTGTCTGATAAGTATAGATCTTTACTTCCTTAGTGTCTGATAAGTATAGATCTTTATTTCCTTAGTGTCTGATAAGTATAGATCTTTATTTCCTTAGTGTCTAATAAATATAGATCTTTACTTCCTTAGTGTCTAATAAATATAGATCTTTATTTCCTTAGTGTCTAATAAATATAGATCTTTACTTCCTTAGTGTCTAATAAATATAGATCTTTACTTCCTTAGTGTCTAATAAATATATATCTATACTTCCTTAGTGTCTAATAAATATAGATCTTTACTTTTATAGTGTCTGATGAATATAGATGTTTACTTCCTTAGTGTCTGATGAATATAGATGTTTATTTCCTTAGTGTCTAATAAATATAGATCTTTACTTCCTTAGTGTCTAATAAATATAGATCTTTACTTCCTTAGTGTCTGATGAATATAGATGTTTACTTCCTTAGTGTCTGATAAGTATAGATGTTTACTTCCTTAGTGTCTGATAAAGATGGATCATTACTTCCTAGTGTGTGATAAAGATAGATCTTTATTTCCCTAATGTCTGATAAAGATGGATCATTACTTCCCTAGTGTGTGATAAAGATAGATCTTTATTTCCCTAATGTCTGATAAAGATCGATCATTATTTCCCTTGTGTTTGATAAATATGGATCTTTACTTCCCTTGTGTCTGATAAATATGGATCTTTACTTCCCTTGTGTCTGATAAATATGGATCTTTACTTCCCTTGTGTCTGATAAATATAGATCTTTACTTCCCTTGTGTCTGATAAGTATAGATTTTTACTTCCCTAGTGTCTGGAGTAGATAGATCTTTATTTTGATAGTGTCTGATAAAGATAGATTTTTACTTTCATAGTGTCTGATAAAGATATATTTTTACTTCCTTAGTGTCTAATAAAAATAGATCTTTACTTCTCTTGTGTCTGATAAAAATAGATCTTTGGTTCTTTAGTGTCTGATAAAGATAGATTTTTGCTTTCCTGGTACGTGATAAAGAGATCTTCCTCCTTTCTTTTATCCGTCCGGTGTTTCCATCAATAATGTTGCATGGAGAGAGAGAGAGAGAGAGAGAGAGAGAGAGAGAGAGAGAGAGAGAGAGAGAGACAGACAGACAGACAGACAGACAGACAGACAGACAGAGAGACACAGAGAGAGAAAGAGACAGAGAGAAAGAGAGAAAGAAAGAGAGAGACAGAGACAGACAGAGACAGAGACAGAGAGACAGAAAAAGAGAGACAGAGAGAGAGAGACAGAAAGTTGACGGTCAGCAGCGAACTGGAAGGCGATGTTTGGAAATGTGTCGTGTAACGTCAAGATCTTTTTTCAAATCATCGATCCAGATCTTCCTTGGTCTTCCTCTTAATTTAAGTCTATAATATATAATTTCATTACATGCTTATCGAGCCAGCTGGTGAGAATGCGCTCTGGTCAGATGACTGAGCCATTCAGTACTTGTCCGTTGATGCGTGTGTTGGTGGACTGGTGTTATTCCCACCCTTTCCCTGAAGTTTGATGTTTTCTGATTATGTCGTCATTTCATTGCTTTCTTTAGCTTACATAAGCAATCGCGGTCGTCACTCCATACAAGTGTGAGCAGTAGTTCTCTGACTGAACTAGGTGACCCTGGGCGTCTCTGTCCAGCGTCTTGTGTATTTCACCGTTGACTAGACAAAGTTCCTCCGCTGATGTGCACATCCGCCATGCTGCTCTCCATGGGTTTCCTTGTAACCCCAGCAAGGGTGGCTGATGGGTGCTCGGCCTTGCCGAAGGGCGTCCCATGATTTGGTTCGGGACTGCTTATTTAATATTCACAGCTACCCCATAACAGGGCATTCCCCTATCCGCCACCCGGG
>CM060305.1:151562881-151565381 GCA_030674185.1 Monoplex corrugatus
TTGTCTTGCCACCGTCATTGTGATTGTTATTAGTGTCCGCTGATGCTTAGTTTAGTAAACATCTTATTCTATAACGAAACAATGAATTGAACGTGCAGTTTTTGTGCTTTGTGTCTGCTTCTATGCTAGCTGAAGGGGTAGCGCAAACTGTGTTAGATTTGAGAAGTTCTACAACATGGGAGATAATTCCTACGTGATTCTCAAGAGTTACGTTCTTTGATTAGAATTATGTCTAGTTTTGTCTTGCTTTGTCTTATCTTATCTTGCCTCCATCATTGTGATTGTTATTAGTGTCCGCTGATGTTTAGTTTGGTAAACATCTTATTCCCTAACGAAACAATAAATTATGTCTAGTGTTGTCTTGCTTTGTCTCGTCTTGTCTTGTCTCGTCTTTGTCTTGTCTTTGTCTTGTCTTTGTTTTGTCTTTGCCTCGCCTTGTCTTGTCTTGTCTTGTCAGCGTTGTTGTGATTGTTACAAGCATCCGTGTGTTTCTCATACTGTTGTTGTTGCTGCTATTGTTTTCGTCTTTTTATCTGATTCTCTGATTCATCCCCTTTATCACTTTGTACATCTCCTCTTACTTTTCCTTTGCCATTCTTCTGTTTTCCTTTTGTCTGTCCACCCATGAATATCCTGGGGAAAATACGATGGTGGTTTCCCGTTGCCTTCCATCGGTTTCTTTACGATCTCTCCGCTAGTCTTTGTCGTTCCCACGACAACCTACAAGACAGTAGGGTTATTTTGTTTTTATCAGGGTTAACTCCCTTAGCCTTATTCTCTCCCGAGATGTCCACAAGGCAGTGGAGCTATTTACCCATAGCTTGGGGATCTGGTTCGTGGGCACCAGGGCATATCCACACGCCGGTGGGAGAAAATACTAGACGGACTTGCAGAGTGGCTGAAGACGAGGAGGGTGGAGGAGATGCTTGAGGCAACAAGAGATAGAGACAGATGGAAGTCCATGATCGCCAACGCCATGCGGCAGGGCACCTGATGATGATGATTCTTCTTCTTCTGTTCTTAGTCTTCTGTCCTCTACCTGCCCACTTACTGCCTCTTACACCATTATAGGGCAGCAACACAGATCATGCACTCCTATCTGTTCTGGACCAGCTTCTGCATGTTTTATAGATGTGTTTTAGGCCCTGGAGTTCTTCTTCTACCGTTCATCAGCAGATTGTCTCGGGTCTTTCTCTGTCTAGTGTCTTCCTTCTGGTGTCTATTTAAGAGAGGGAAAAGTCCAGGTGATGTTATCCTCAAGAGAGGGAAAAGTCCAGGTGATGTTATCCTCAAGAGAGGGAAAAGTCCAGGTGATGTTATCCTCAAGAGAGGGAAAAGTCCAGGTGATGTTATCCTCAAGAGAGGGAAAAGTCCAGGGTGATGTTATCCTCAAGAGAGGGAAAAGTCCAGGTGATGTTATCCTCTTCTCTTCAACTGTTCGACTAATTAGACAACCAACCCTCTTACGTCTTTTGTTTTTTTGTTTTTTTTCTCTGATCTCCGTAGATTGCAATGTGTTCGTTTCGCTTTGTGTGTCTTCTCTGAGAAACGTGTGGTGGCCAGTTCCACGCGTCTGATTACCTCCCCTGTACTCTTTGACCGTCTGCTTGTCTGTTTGATGGTGGTCCTTTATGTGTGTGTTTGTGTGTGTGGTCGTGCTCGTGTGTGTGTGTGTGTGTGTGTGTGTGTGTTCGTGTGTGTGTGTGTGTGTGTGTGTGTGTGTTTGTGTGTGTGTGTGTGTGTGTGTGTGTGTGTAGGCCAGTGTGAATGTGCGAGAGACGGAGGGAGAGAAAGAAGGGGAGAAGAGAGAGAGAGAGAGAGAGAGAGAGAGAGAGAGAGAGAAGACAGACAGACAGACAGACAGACAAACAGGGACAGAGACAGACAGAGACGGAGACAGAGAGACAGAGACAGAGACAAAGAGACAGACAGACAGACAGAAACAGACAGATTGACAGAGAGAGAGAGAGACAGACAGACAGACAGAGACGTAGACAGACAGAGACAAAGAGACAGACAGACAGACAGAAACAGACAGATTGAGAGAGAGAGAGAGACAGAGACACAGACAGACAGACAGACACACAGACAGACAGACACACAGAGACAGACACAGACAAACAGAAACAGAGACAGGGACAAACAGACACAGAGACAGAGACAAAGACAAAAGACAGAGACAGAGAGGAGGTGGTATTCAGAAAGAGCTGACCACATCAGAAGGCGAGACAGGGTGCAGCAACAAAAGGTCCCACGACCCCAGCACAGGTAAATCAGTGCTAATGAACCCCGTTCTTTACCTACAAGTGCTGTTGGAGTTGATGACTTGGGGTGTGAAGTTTCTTTACACGGAGGGCCTAATACTCTCACCTTTTGAAAGTAACAGCTAGGTGTTTAAGTCGTTCTTGGTGAGAACCGGCTCTCCTCTCAAGTGTATCTTTTTTTTTAATGGTCTTTTTTTTCTTTTTTTTTTGAAGTTTTGGTCTGAACCCAAGAACCC
>CM060305.1:151570381-151590381 GCA_030674185.1 Monoplex corrugatus
CTCACTCACTCACTCACTCACTCAAGCAAGTAACCAGCCAACCAATTAATCAAAAAAATCAATGAATCAGTCTTGTAACGTATAATCTTTAAGCAAAAAACAAACAAACAAACAAACAAATGAAACTTTTAGATATCAATTTTTGAACATTATTTACGGGGGAGGAATGGGGAACCTGCATTACATCGAAAGTATAATATCCATTTTTCGCTTGTTGAATTTTGTTTACTTCTTTCTTTCTTTTGTGTTTTTCTTTTTTTTTGTTATCTGGTTGGTTGCTTTGTTAGTTGATCCTTGTCTGAGTTGGTTTTATTGGTACCTAGTTTAAAAAAATCATATTCGTGAATTGGGTTGTGTGATAACAATAATAGAATGTTTTCGTTTACACTAGTGACACTAAAGACCGTAACAATGGAAGTACGATTATTTAACTACAACGGGGAACAATGAGCACCTCACCCCCCCTCATCCCCTTATCCCCCTAACCCCCCCCCCCCCCCCACACGCACACCTTTTTTTCTAGGTTTTCTATTTTTCTATTCTTTCTTTGTATCAATTTATTTACCTGTCAGACGAGCTGACCACACTCGACTATGTTGTTGCACAGTCTGCATCTTTGGTGGGCGTAAAAACTGGATGTTTTCTTGTTTCCACAAGCAAGCCGCTGAAATGACTTTACAGGATATTTACCGTGTACATTTGACATTGTGCATGCGAATACACTCGAAGGGGGTTAGGCACCTACAGGTCAGTATACCTGTTCACCTGGGAGACTGGAAAAAAAATCTCTGCCCTTTAACCACCAGATAGGAGATACCCAGGCAGAATCGAACCCGGACCTTCTTGACCTGCTTCGGGAAGGGAAAAAAAAAACTTTCCTGTAAGCAGCGTCCAGTCTACCCAGCTATGAATCAGCACCTGACCCTGTTTAGGGCTAATCCTTTGACTCCGCAGCCAATCTACCAACTGCAAAAACTTAACTCTTTGACTTGCTCACCCTATTCACCAGTTTTCTGCAAGGAAGTGGTGAATAGGAGGAAGGTGTAAAAGGGTTAAATTTTTGTTTTGTTATCATAGTTGACAATGCAGGACACCGTTGGACAGGGTGCAGGAGTCAAAGGGTTAAGGAAAGTGAAGTAGCAGAGAAGAGGGGTGGACACCATCCTCATAATAAAGCCCCGACAAAAGAAGAAAAAAAAAGCAACAACAAAAAAAAAAAGCAACAAAAAAAAAAAAAAAAAGCAACAAAAAAAAAAAAGAAAAGAAAAACAAAGCGGAGGTGTCTACCATCTTACTCTCCGACAAACTTTACCTTTACCTCATCCATACAGCACCCAGATGACCAACACACACAAAAATAAAAGTTGAAGAGGCAGGCGGGGTCGGGAAAAGAGGAGGAGGAGGAGGAGGAGGAGAAGGAGGAGGAGGCGGAGCACACATCCGCTGTCTAACCTTGAGGATTAAACCCAGGACCTCTCGAGCCCGTCCTTGGTTGGCGAAGAACAACCCCCTGGATCACTATCGCTTCATTCTGAGCGTATGGCGTGTAACGAGTTACTTGCTGCTTTAGCTCGATGAGTTGAGAACTGAAATTAGAAATGATAACACTGACCCCGAAACTCGATGAGTTGACGACTGAAATTAGAAATGATGAAATGATAATATTGAGCCGGAAGCTCGATGAGTTGACAACTGAAATTAGAAATGATAACACTGAGTCCGAAGCTCGATGAGTTGACATCTGAATTTAGAAATGATAATATTGAGCCCGATTTCATACTTTCTGATATAAAGCAAAAATGTGCACAACAACGAAACTAACTAACTAACTAACTAACTAACTGACTGACTGACTAACTAATTGACTAACTAATTAACTAACTAATTAATTGACTGACTGACTGTCTGACTGACTGACTGACTAACCAGCTAAGTAACCAACCAACTGACTGACTGACTGACTATAAGTAAATAAATAAATAAATAAATAAATAAATAAATAAACAAACATTGCACGCAAAAAAGAGAAGTCATATTCAGGTGGAGAAGATCGAAGAAACCAATGTGACAGAATGACGAGAGGCTTCTCCAGAAGACTCCGCTCCACGCAAAGAGACTAATTTCAGACTTTCTGCTCAGACATTTGAAGAAATTGCCACTTCCATGCAAAACGCCACAGCCACAGCAAACACCAGCAGGCAAGAATGACATTCATCCACATAGCAAAATTGCCATTGTCCTTCTAACCGAAAGAAGCCTACAACTATCAAAAAACGTTCTTAAATTCAACAAACACATTAAAGCTCAACAAAACCTTAACCCTTTGACTCCCGCACCTCTGTCCACTAGCATCCAGCATTGTTAGCCAGTAGCAAAGCAAAAACTTAACCCTTTAATTCTCTCACCCTATCCACCAGCTTTCCACAGGAAGCTGGTGGATAGGGTGAGAGAATCAAAGGGTTAAGTTTTTTGCTTATTGGTGGATAAGTGCGGAGTCAAAGGTTAAACTATTTTTTTTCCCACATGTGATTATATTCTCTAACCAACCCGATAATCACCCTTCAGTTATTCACTACTGTATATTCCAACCCTTCAGTTATATTCTCTAAACCCTAACCCTGGTATATTATTCCACCCCTTCAGTTATATTCTCTAAAACCTAACCCTGGTATATTATTCCACCCCTTCAGAAACATCTGACCAGGGGGAAATTAACAAAAAAAATTAGCATAGTCCCACTCAGTGACTTCCGACAGTTTGTATAACTCACCTTTTGCTTGATCAAATAATCACAATCATCAGGAACCTCTCACCCTCCTGGCTTTTCAATCACTATTTTATGGAGGCAAGTTTTCGAAAAGAGCGACCGAAAAACGACTTTATACGCCTAATTTTCTCCCGACAAGTCCTTCTTTCGTCGTTGTCATTGAAAAGTGTTTATTATAGAAGGGGTTTGTATCGGTCCCCTACGGACGAGCGAACAAAACGGGAGGTATAAAATTTGACAGGTCTATTGGATCTTTGGATCCCAGGCCTGACAGTTTGAGAGTTTTGGAATATCCCTAGGGGGGTGGGGGGGCGTGTGTGGTGAAAGAAGTGAGGAAGAAAGACGGTGAAGACTTGACACTGAGCGCACGGGACAAATGTCTTTTGTGTGCGGGTTGGGCTGGAATAGACTGGTATCATTATGCTCCTTGCCCTTGTTGTTGTTTGTTTGCTTGTTTTTCTGTTTTTTGTTTGTTTGTTTGTTTTGTTTTTTACAAGTGCTGACAGGTCTTTGTGGATTCGTTTTTTCAACTCTGGAATTGTTTAACCCTTAGACTCCAGCACCCTCTTCCTCAGCATCCTGCATTATCAACCATGCTAGCAAAGCAAAAACTTAACCCTTTTAACTCCATCACCCTATCCACCCAGCTTCCTGTACTTAACCCTTTGACTCACCCTATTCACCAGCTTCCTGATAGGGTGAGGGAGTCAAAGAGTTAAGTTTTTGCAGGTGGTGGATATGATGCGGGAGTCAAAGGATTAAATTTTCGCAGCTGGTGGATAGGGTGCGGGAGTCAAAGGGTTAAGTTTTTGCAGGTGGTGGATAGGGTGCGGGAGTCAAAGGGTTAAATTTTTGCAGGTGGTGGATAGGGTGAGGGAGTCAAAGGGTTAAGTTTTTGCAGGTGGTGGATAGGGTGCGGGAGTCAAAGGGTTAAGTTTTTGCAGGTGGTGGATAGGGTGCGGGAGTCAAAGGGTTAAGTTTTTGCAGGTGGTGGATAGGGTGAGGGAGTCAAAGGGTTAAGTTTTTGCAGTGATGGATAGGGTGCTGGAGACAAAGGGTTAAGTTTTGCAAGAGGTGGTGAATAGGGTGCGGGAGTCAAAGGGTTAATTTTTTTGCAGGTGGTGGATAGGTGCGGGAGTCAAAGGTTAAGAAGGACCATCGCATTCGGGCAACTCCGTATGCGCTCCACCCAAACCTGCCAGCAGTTGTCTGGTGAATTCACCCTGAGCTTGCGCGAAAGAATATGCTTGGCGAGGTCTTGAACTGGGGATGGGGGTAGGATGGAGAAGGGATCTATGAAACGCTAAGCTGACACCACTGGAATGATGGAAACGTTAACATGGGCAGCAAACAGACCAGTGTTAATACTGAGGGCTGGGATTGAACTCGAGATATCACATCTTGAGTCTATATGGCTCTGTCAAACCAACCAATCAGCCCACGTTTGGATCTGTCAAAGTATTTATCAAATCCTTAAAAAGTGTGCTCTCCATTGATTCAGAGCCTGCAGTTTAATCAATGATTCAACGGACTCGGACGATTCCATATGTGCTCTACTCCTATCTGCATCGGACGATTCCTTATGTGCTCTACTCTATCTGCCAGCAGGTTGCGCATTAGGACGATTTCCACGTGTTCTCTACTCATAGCTACCAGCAGTTTATCTGAAGGAGAAAAAAAATGGCGACAGCAGAGGGGCATCCAGGAGTCATGACCCTGGATGTGACCTTGCCCCTTTTAGAGTGTCAGGAGTCAAGGGCCGAAACACTTGCTTGACGGGGGTTTCTCCTCTGAGGGACCTTCTGTTGTTTGGCTGTCATCAGTTTCTTACTACCACTCTGACAGACAAGTTTTAAGCAAGCGCAAAATCCTACACGCACCGGCAAGGTCTTAAAATCGGAAGGGAAACAGTAGCTACGAGTATGAAGCACTGACACCATCAGAATGATAGGGATATCTATCTGAACGGGCAGTGAACAAGCCAACTGTTATGTTGCAGAATGGGATGAACTCATGACATGAGAGCTAGAGTTCAAAAGAGACAGCCAGCCCAGAATCAGAGAGAGAGAGAGAGGAAAGAGAGAGAGGGGGGAAAGAGAGGAAAGAGAGAGAGAGAGGGGGAAGAGAGAGAGAGAGGGGGGGGGAGGAAGAGAGAGAGATAGAGAGACAGAGACCGAGAGACAGAGACAGAGAGACAGAGACAGAGAGCGAGAGTGAGAGAGAGAAATAATGAGGGAAGAGGGAGAGAGAGAGAGAGAGAGGAGAGAGAGACAGAGACAGAGAGACAGAGACAGACAGACAGACAGACAGAGACAGAGACAGAGACAGAGAGCGAGAATGAGTGACAGAGAGGAAGAATAAAGGGAAGAGAGAGAGAGAGAGAGAGAGAGAGACAGACAGACAGACAGAGACAGAGAGACAGAGAGACAGACAGACAGAGAGACAGAGACAGACAGACAGACAGAGACAGAGACAGAGAGCAAGAGTGAGTGCCAGAGAGAAGAATAAGAGGGAAGAGAGACAGACAGACAGACAGAGACAGACAGACAGAGACAGAGTCACGAGAGAGACAGAGAGAGACAGAGAGACAGAAATACATGTAGAGAGAGAGAGAGAGAGACAGACAGACAGACAGAGAAATGAAATGACACTTTATTTTCCAATAGTATATGTTTTATCATACAGGCCACGTTTCGTTTCTGCAGCTACCAGTCTACTACTACGCCTATAAAAAAAAATACGAACCAAAAGAAAGAAGATACCGCAAGGACATCAAACTAACTGATTAACTATAGAAATAGATATACATAAAAGGAAGTAAACGTCTAAGTAAATAAATAATAAAAGTATATCTTCAACAAAGTCTTCATTGAAAAATGTATTGCATCAAAATTACTGAACAAGGCATAAAACACAAAACTGACATGAAATCTAGAGATGTTGATGAGAAATTAGCTGCCATACTTACCATTGAGTAGCACAGGAGCTTAGTACGTTTCATGTATACAGTATACAGCTCACTCGTTTTGCTTCATTGTGTTTCCAAATAATGGCATATTTGCTCATTCTCTCGTGCATGATCTTTTATGCTTAGAGTCATTGTTTCTCATGTTTAAACTTTTTGTTTCTTTTTACCCATTTATGGCCACCCATCACTCCTAGCCAAAGTAGGTCATGTTACAGTTTGTTAAGACTGATGAGTGTACTTAAGCAACCTGTTGTACATCTAGCGGTGAAGTGAAATGGTTAAGGGTGTGTTGTCAATTCAACTGGAGCAGAAAGTTTCCTAGTATTTTGTTTTCAGGGCATGATTGTGACCTATTTAGTGTTAGTTTTGTTAGTTTTGGTATCTACCTAGACAAATTAAACTTGCGTCAAACAGTTTGACGTTGAGATCTGCTGTTCTGTGCCTTTAGGGGAAACGTTGAGGTATGTTGTTCTGTGTCTTTAGGGAAGTGTTGAGATATGTTGTTCTGTGTCTTTAGGGGAAGTGTTGAGATATGTTGTTCTGTGTCTTTAGGGGAAGTGTTGAGATATGTTGCTCTGTGTCTTTAGGGGATGAAATGTGCTGCTTTAGGAGGTTAGATATGTTGTTCTGTGCCTTTAGGGGAAGTGTTGAGATATGTTGTTCTGTGTCTTTAGGGGAGAAGTGTTGAGATATGTTGTTCTGTGTCTTTAGGGAAGTGTTGAGATATGTTGTTCTGTGTCTTTAGGGGAATGTTGAGATATGTTGTTCTGTGTCTTTAGGGAAGTTGTTGTTAGAGTTATGTTGTTCTGTGTCTTTAGGGGAAATGTTGAGATATGTTGTTCTGTGTCTTTAGGGGAAGTGTTGAGATATGTGTTCTGTGCCTTTAGGGAAAGTTGAGATATGTTGTTCTGTGCTTTAGGGGAAGTGTTGAGATATGTGTTCTGTGTCTTTAGGGGAAACGTTTGAGATATGATTGGCGTGCCTTTAGGGGAAATGTTGAGATATGTTTTCTGTGCCTTTAGGGGAAACGTTGAGATATGATGGGCAGTGCCTTTAGGGGAAGTGTTGAGATATGTTATTCTGTGCCTTTAGGGGAAACGTTGAGATATGTTATTCTGTGCCTTTAGGGGAAACGTTGAGATATGATGGGCAGTGTCTTTAGGGGAAGTGTTGAGATATGTTGTTCTGTGCCTTTAGGGGAAATGTTGAGATATGATAGGCAGTGCCTTTAGGGGAAACGTTGAGATATGATGGGCAGTGCCTTTAGGGAAATGTTGAGATATGTTGTTCTGTGCCTTTAGGGGAAACGTTGAGATATGATGGGCAGTGCATTTAGGGGAAATGTTGAGATATGATGGGCAGTGCCTTTAGGGGAAGTGTTGAGATATGTTGTTCTGTGCCTTTAGGGGAAATGTTGAGATATGATGGGCAGTGCCTTTAGGGGAAATGTTGAGATATGATAGGCAGTGCCTTTAGGGAAGTGTTGAGATATGTTGTTCTGTGCCTTTAGGGAAACGTTGAGATATGATGGCCAGTGCCTTTAGGGAAGTCTTGAGATAGTTTTCTGTGCCTTTAGGGGAAATGTTGAGATATGTTATTCTGTGCCTTTAGGGGAAATGTTGAGATATGTTATTCTGTGCCTTTAGGGGAAACGTTGAGATATGATGGGCAGTGCCTTTAGGGGAAACGTTGAGATATGATGGGCAGTGCCTTTAGGGGAAGTGTTGAGATATGATGGGCAGTGCCTTTAGGGGAAGTGTTGAGATATGTTGTTCTGTACCTTTAGGGAAACGTTGAGATATGTTGTTCTGTGCCTTTAGGGGAAATGTTGAGATATGATGGCAGTGCCTTTAGGGGAAGTGTTGAGATATGTTATTCTGTGCCTTTAGTGGAAAGGTTGAGATATGTTGTTCTGTGCCTTTAGGGGAAGTGTTGAGATATGTTGTTCTGTGCCTTTAGGGGAAACGTTGAGATATGATGGGCAGTGCCTTTAGGGGAAACATTGAGATATGTTATTCTGTGCCTTTAGGGGAAACGTTGAGATATGTTATTCTGTGCCTTTAGGGGAAACGTTGAGATATGCTGTTCTGTGCCTTTATGGTAAACGTTGAGATATGTTGTTCTGTGCCTTTAGTGGAAACGTTGAGATATGTTATTCTGTGCCTTTAGGGGAAACGTTGAGATATGTTGTTCTGTGTCTTTAGGGGAAACGTTGAGATATGTTGTTCTGTGTCTTTAGGGGAAGTGTTGAGATATGTTGTTCTGTTGCTTTAGGGGAAACGTTGAGATATGTTGTTCTGTGTCTTTAGGGGAAACGTTGAGATATGCTGTTCTGTGCCTTTAGGGGAAACGTTGAGATATGTTGTTCTGTGCCTTTAGGGGAAACGTTGAGATATGCTGTTCTGTGTCTTAAGGGGAAACGTTGAGATATGTTGTTCTGTGCCTTTAGGGGATGTGTTGAGATATGTTGTTCTGTGCCTTTAGTGGAAGTGTTGAGATATGTTGTTCTGTGCCTTTAGGGGAAACGTTGAGATATGCTGTTCTGTGTCTTTAGGGAACCGTTGAGATATGTTGTTCTGTGCCTTTAGGGGAAACGTTGAGATATGTTGTTCTGTGTCTTAAGGGGAAACGTTGAGATATGCTGTTCTGTGTCTTTAGGGGAAACTTTGAGATATGTTATTCTGTGCCTTTAGGGGAAACGTTGAGATCTGCTGTTCTGTGTCTTTAGGGGAAACGTTGAGATATGTTGTTCTGTGCCTTTAGGGGAAGTGTTGAGATATGTTGTTCTGTGTCTTTAGTGGAAGTGTTGAGATATGTTGTTCTGTGCCTTTAGGGGAAACGTTGAGATATGCTGTTCTGTGTCTTTAGTGGAAACGTTGAGATATGTTGTTCTGTGTCTTTAGGGGAAGTGTTGAGATATGTTGTTCTGTGCCTTTAGGGGAAACGTTGAGATATGTTGTTCTGTGCCTTTAGGGGAAGTGTTGAGATATGTTGTTCTGTGTCTTTAGTGGAAGTGTTGAGATATGTTGTTCTGTGCCTTTAGGGGAAACGTTGAGATATGCTGTTCTGTGTCTTTAGTGGAAACGTTGAGATATGTTGTTCTGTGCCTTTAGGGGAAGTGTTGAGATATGCTGTTCTGTGCCTTTAGTGGAAGTGTTGAGATATGTTGTTCTGTGCCTTTAGTGGAAGTGTTGAGATATGTTGTTCTGTGTCTTTAGTGGAAGTGTTGAGATATGTTGTTCTGTGCCTTTAGTGGAAGTGTTGAGATATGTTGTTCTGTGTCTTTAGGAGTGTTGAGATATGTTGTTCTGTGTCTTTAGTGGAAGTGTTGAGATATGTTGTTCTGTGCCTTTAGTGGAAGTGTTGAGATATGTTGTTCTGTGCCTTTAGTGGAAGTGTTGAGATATGTTGTTCTGTGTCTTTAGGGGAAGTGTTGAAATATGCTGTTCTGTGCCTTTAGGGGAAACGTTGAGATATGTTGTTCTGTGCCTTTAGGGGAAACGTTGAAATATGCTGTTCTGTGCCTTTAGGGGAAACGTTGAGATTTCAGGCGTGATGCAGAAAACATACATACACACACACACACACACACACACACGCACGCACGCACGCACGTACAGACACACACACATGCACACACACGCACATAAACACACACACACGCTTGCGCGCACGCGCATGCACACATGCACGCACACACACACACACACACTCACACACGGAAGAAAGGTTAACATCACAACACGGAATTTTTCCACTTAAGGCTTTCCAGCTTGATGTTGATCAATGACTCTTTCTCCTCAAGAAATCCACGGTTGCACAAGTGGACAAAAAAGATAGAAAATAATGATGATGATAAAATATAATTTAAAAAAGAAGAAGAAAGATGTTGCTGAAGGCAGTCCAAAGCTCGTCGTTCATTGGATGACAGGCGAGTAAAACCACGCCCACAAACTGACATTAAGTTTGGACATTAGCAAATCTTTGCCTCTAAGTCCGTACACTGCAGTTGCCTTTCCGCCCATTCACATGTTCTCCAAGTATGCGAGACAAATGTCAGAGTGCTCTAAGCAGCATGAGCGGAATGGGTCAGAAGATGACGACCTGTTGAAACAAGCTGTTCCCTTGCTCTTCTTCTTCTGTCCGCTGTCAGTGATTTGTGTTAAATACACACACATACACACACACACACACACAAATACAGATAGACAGACAGACTCACATGGGTACGCGTGCGCGCGCGCACACACACACACACACACACACACACACACACACACACACATACACACACACACACACACACACACACGCACGCACGCACGCACGCACACACACACACACACACACACACACTAACAACGTAACTCTTTCTGACCGTTCATTTTCTTCTTGCAATTCAGTAGTCTGTCTTTCACACGCCTTGTATTAGAGAGAAAATGAAATGAAATAACAAATATGGACAATTCTTTCGATACAATACAATACAATACAATACAATACAATACAATACAATACAATACAATACAACAGAACAGAACACAACACAACAGAACACAACACAACACAACACAACACAACACAACACAACACAACACAACACAACACAACACGATACAATAACAATACAATACATTGCAGTGCAATGCAGTGCAATGCAATGCAATGCAGTGCAATGCAATGCAATACAATGCAATACAATACAATACAATACAATACAATACGATATGATGATATAATACCTTACAAAAGAAACAACCTTAAGAATTAACAGGAAACAAAGCAATATCATTTCTGAAACGAATATTATTTAGAATGAATTCAGGTATATTTTCTGTAACTTATATTCTGTCACTCTCAACCAGTCAGACAATCAGTCAGTCAGTCAGTCAGTCAGTCAGTCAGTCAGTCAGTCAGTCAGTCAGTCAGTCAGTCACTGTTTGTCGGTCTCACGCTCGCATACATACACACACACACACACACACACACACATACACACCGCGCGCGCGCGCCAGCGTGCACACACACACACCGTCTGATATCACTCATAGTGAAAAGACGTTAAATCAATGAACGAACGAACACCCACACACACACACACACACACACACACACACACACACACACACACCCCACACACACAGACACACGCACACACACACACACACACACAGACACACACAAAGCACACAAACACACAGATACACACGCGCACACACACACACACACACACAGAAACACACACACATACACACACACACACACACACACAGACACACGCACGCACGCACGCACACACACACACACATACACACACACAACACAACACACATTGTGACGATCAGGCGAGGAGGTCGAGCAGAAAAACAGAAGGGGATGAAAACTGACAACAGCAGAAATCCCCGTGACGTGACACGTTTGAACGTTGTTACTTTCCAAGCTTCTCTTGTCCCTCGTTCATGTTCCCTCCCCCCCTCCCCTCCCACCCCGCCCCCTACTTCTTCACATTCTCCCCCCCCCCTCACAAACACACACGCTTTGTCTCTCTGTCTCTCCCGAAATACACACACACACACACACACACACACACACACACACACACACACTCACACACACACACAGACACACACACACACACACACACATACACAGAGACACACACGCACGCACATACACGCATACACACATATACGCATCAATATGCACACACACACACATACATACATACACACACACACACACACACACACACACACACACACACACACACACACAACACACACACACCCAACACACACAGAATGAACGCTAACGTTCATTGATGAAATGTGTACTTTCTCACCCCTTCATCCACACACACACACACACACACACACACACACACACACACACACACACACACACACACACACACACACACACACACACACACACACACACACACACACACACACACCGTCTAATATCACTTATAGTGAAAAGACGTTAAATCAAGGAAGGAAGGAACGAACACACACCACACCACACACACACACACACACACACACACACACACACACACACACACACACCACACACACACACACACACACACACAAACACACACACACATTATTATGCTCAAAGCAACTATTGGTACATGCACATTCTTTGAAAGTAAAGTTTTTTTGAAACGTGTTTTCTTGTTTTGCTAATGCACAATATAAAGTTATGAATGGACAGATCCAGGACTGGCTAAATGAACAACTAAGCACATCAGAACATATGTCAAATGAAGTGGATTGGAAACTTCATAAAATTAAATCCGCATCGATCATGTCCAAAGTCACAATCAAACACAATAAGCTCTAGTTCTTGAATGTTATATAGAACCGATAATGTTAACGGTTGTGAGGCGTGGACAGTCAACACGCAAAGCCAGAACAAGATTGAGGCACTGAAATGTGGTTTCTAAAAAAATGTTGAGAGTTCCATGGACAGCAAAGAAAACAAACGAAACAGTCTTGATGGAGGCAGACACAAGAAGGTCATTGATAAGGAAGATTAGGAAAAGACAGGCAACATTTACAGATCATTGTATGAGGAAAGTGGAATTAGAGCACCTGGTCACAACAGGAAAGCTGGAGGGAAAGACAGCACGAAGTAGACTCAGGGATACAATATTGGACGGACTTTCAGGGTGGCTGAAGACAGAGTGGGTGGAAGATGTGCTTGCGGTAACAAGGGATAGATACATATGGAGGGCCACGATCGCCAACGCCAATGCGGCAGGGCACATGATGATGATCATGACAAACAGAACGACAAGGGAGGTAAATCAACTTTGCAGTGTTTGGTTGTGACCACCTATTCTCAGTATAGTGATGTTTGTTTATTGTTTGCCTGCTTGCATATCCGTTTGTTTGTTTGTCATTATCGTTAAATATGTATCACACAGTTTGATACTGTCATATAACTGGTACAAAATGAAAAGGCAAAGGCATTTGTCAGTATGGCTAGGCCATAGTTTGTTGGTATGCTTGATGTTTGGTTCAATTTCCCACTCATCCTCCCTTTTGAAAGGAAATTGTTTCACAACGATTGGAGAGACAGGTGTGTGTCGGTGCGTCTGTCTGTGTGCTTTTGACCAAAGTGTGTCAGCAAACCTTTCTCGGCTGATTTTGAATGGATCTGAACCAAATTTATGTCAAAGTTCCGTAAATCGTTGAGGAGTCTCGAATGCAGAATATCTGAAAGTCTTGCCGCCAAGGGAAAAATCACATGGTGAGGTGGGGGTGGGGGGTGCAGGGTGGGGGTGGGGGTGGGGGTAGTGCATGAAATACAAAACTTTTGGATAGAGGTATGTATGTGTACAACAGTTCCCCATGTACTTCTGACAATATTCCTGCCTCGTTTTCATTTGTGTGACATGCTATCGTTGTCCTCGTTTCAAACTAAGATTTACGTCATTTGACGCTTAAATCAGAAGGTATGTTTTTTCTGTAATAATTTGTGTATAAAAAAAAAGGGAAACTGTTAGACTGGCTAGGCCACGAATTACTTTCTTTTCTTTTTGGGGGGGGGGGGGGGGGAGGGAGGGAGGTGGGGGTAAGGAGGGGGTCTTTTTTTTTTTTTACCGAGTGTCGGCGACATCAAAGGACTACGTGGCCTAACAGTACAGGTATGCAGTGCGTGCGATCGTGAGAACGGGCAGGTTTGGGGTGCTTCTGGTGTGACAACCCCACACTGAGACAGTGTAGCGCTCTCTCTCTCTATCTGTCTGTCTGTCTGTCTGTCTGTCTGTCTGTCTCTTTCTCTCTCGCTCTCTCTTCTCTCTCTCTCTCTCGCTCTCTCTCTTTCTCACTCTCTGTCTGCCTGTCTGTCTCTGTCTGTCTCTGTGTCTCTATCTCTCTGTCTCTGTCTGTCTCTCTCTGACTGTCTGTCTCTCTGTCTCTGTCTGTTTCTTTCTGTCTCTGTCAGTCTGTCTGTCCGTCTGTCCGTCTGCGGTTTGTATGTATGTTCATCCGTCTGTCTTTCTGTCTCTTTCTCTTTCTTTGCCTCTGTCTGTCTGTCATTTTGTCAGTCTGTCTGTCTGTCTGACTCTTTCTTTCTCTCTCTCTCCCTTTCTCTTTCTCTCTGTCTGTCTCTCTCTGTCTGTCTCTCTGTTTCTGTCTCTGTCTCTCTCTCTCTGTCTGTCTCTCTCTCTCTCGCGCGCGCTAGCGCTCTAGGTAGCCAGCAGGATGCTAGTATACGCTCTTTTTAGTCGTCACGTATTTCTCTCTTTTTACTTTATTTCTTTTCTTTTCTTTTTCTTCCTTTTTTTCCCCTCTTGAATTGGTTTATAAAGTTCTCAAATGTTGAGCAATACACAGGCAAAATTAACCATAAATGACCCAACTCAGGCATAACATCAGAATTATGAGACACTGATGAAAATATCAAATTGTCCGTTGAATCGACTGATGTCGTGTGGACTGCACAAATTTCATATCCATGAAACGAATCATAGAGCTCTAACCAGTCCTCTTTGTCTCTGTCTCTCTGTCTCTGTCTCTCCCTAGGCCCTCTCTCTCTGTCTCTCTCTGTCTCTCTCTGTCTCTGTCTCTCTCTGTCTCTGTTCTCTCTCTGTCTCTGTGTCTCTCTCTGTCTCCTTGTCTCTGTCTCTGTCTCTGTCTCTCTGTCTTCTCTCTGTCTCTCTGTCTCTCTGTCTCTGTCTCTGTCTCTGTCTCTGTCTCTGTCTCTCTGTCTCTCTGTCTCTCTCTGTCTTCTGTCTCTCTGTCTCTTTCTCTGTCTCTGTCTCTCTGTCTCTGTCTCTCTGTCTCTGTCTCTCTCTGTCTTCTCTGTCTCTCTGTCTCTGTCTCTCCGTCTCTCTCTTTTTCTTTCTTCTGTACGTGCATTAGTTTTAAGACTCTGAGTAGGTGAGGGCTGGCTGCAAAAAAGTAAAACAATTATTTTGTTCACACACATACACACACACACACGCGCGCGCGCGTGTGCGCGCACAATACATACATACATACATACATAACATACAAACATGTACATACATACATAAACATACATACATATACATACAAACATGAATACATACATACATACATACAACATACATACATACAACATCATACACACATATACATAACATACATCACAACATCACACACACAGATACAACACCACTACACGTACACACACACAACACACACACATCCACACACACACACACATACACACACAATAAACACACTCTCACAGAGTCAGACAGCCTGTCTGCCTAAAAGATGGCGCTACTAATGACATCTGCTAATTTTACAATTATTGCTTTTTTTTAAACCTTTTGTTGACTTATGAATGTATTTCCCTGCAATCTGCTGCTTGAATGTTAACGATTAATGATCGGTTTGTGAATGCACATTTTCCTTTTCATCGTTTGTTTGTTTATTGTCAAGTTAGTTCGTTTGATGATTAGCTGAATACACCAACGTTCAGGATGTGTGGCGTAATGGTTAAAGCACTAGTCTGGGAAATATATAGCAAAAACATTGAAGGAAAATAAGAGGGAAGCAGGGAGAATGTTTTTAAAGATTAACCAAGGATTTTAACTCTTGAGAGTCACGTAGGAGTTGTCTCCCATGATGTAGAATTTCTCAAAATCCAACATAGTTTGCGCTAACTAGCTGAATGGGTAGCGCAAACTATGTTGGATTTGAGAAATTCTACATGATGGGAGATAACTCCTAAGTGACTCTCAAGAGCAAAAACATTGGTTCGAATCACGGCTAGGAGATGTTGTTGTTTTTTAACCCTCCTCCTCCCCCCCCCTTCTCTGCCCCGTCTGCTAGATTTTAAGTGGTGATCTAGGCGCTAGTGTTTTCGATGATGACGATAAATCTAGGTCCTGTATGCGGTACAGACTCAGCGCACTTTAGTACTTTGACTTCAGCAACCTATCCACCAGCATCCTGTACTGTCAACCATGTTAGCAAAGCAAAAAATTAACCGTTTGATTCCCTCACCCTATCCACCAGCTTTGATTCCCTTACCCTATCCACCAGCTTTGATTCCTCACCCTATCCACCAGCATTGATTCCCTCACCCTATCCACCAGCTTTGATTCCTCACATTATCCACCAGTTTTGACTCCCTCACCCTATCCATCATCTTTGATTCCCTCACCCTATCCACCAGCTTTGATTTACTCACATTATCCACCAGCTTTGATTCACTCACCCTATCCACCAGCTTTGATTCACTCACATTATCCACCAGCTTTGATTCACTCACCCTATCCACCAGCTTCTTGCAGGAAGGTGATGGATAGGGTGAGGGAATCAAAGGGTTAAGTTTTTGCTGTTGGTGGATAGGGTGCTGGAATCAAAGGGTTAAAGCTTACAAGAAACACTCGAGAATGCCTGGATGGGACCCAGAGCAACAGTGCCTTACCATCGACAGGACAATCACCCCCCCCCCATCCCCACACCCCACCACCCGCAGCTCCCGAAGCCACACGGTGGCCATTTCACCACGCAAAGGAGGCCATCCACATGCCCTGCGTGATCCAGTCGGATCTGGTCATCGGTCACCCTGCTTATAAACGGAAAGGCAAGGTGGGGAGATGACAGACGCCAGGACATAGCCATACATCATCGCACATCAGCCAGGTGGAGGTAAGCTATCGGACTAAGAGAGAAACAGGGGTTGTCTGTTACACAATAGCTAAAGCGGCAACAAAGGTAAACATTCTGTGGCAAAATTCACTTTCATAAGTAAACAAGAATGCACGCACGAAGAACTGTATGGCGCTGCACTATGCGACGGTCTTTCCCCAGGGAGAATAACCTGATTCGTATATAGTATATCCGTTGTGAAAACAACAACAACAACAACAATAACAAACAACAACAACAACAACAACAACAACAACAACAAACGAATCAAAGAGAAATCGATTAGCAAACCTTAACAGAACAAGCTTTTCTGTTGTGGCTAGGTGATCAAACTTCTCTTGTCTCAAAAAATGTCTTGTAAATGTTGGTTGTCTTTTTCTAATCTTCTTCATTAAGTTTCTTTTTCTGTGTGCTTCTTTGAAACTGCCTCGCTCGTTTCCTTTGCTGTCCGCAGAACTCAATATTCTTCTCAGAAACCACATTTCAGCTGCCCCAATCTTATTCTAACTTTATTTGTTGATTATCATTATCCAGGCTTTGTATACGTATAACAGTATTGGTTCTAAATAACTTTGAAAAACTCTCTTCCTGATGTCAATTGATATGCATTTGTTGGTAAGAACACTATTCACTTTCTTGAAGGCTGTTTCAGCTTGGCCAGTTCTGCTGGATAATTCTAACGTGCACCTTCCGTCTGATAAAATGGCTGTTTCCAGATATTTGAACTTATCATCTGTTTGTCTCAATGTTGTGCCATTTGCTGTTACTTTACATCGAGGGGATTTCTTGTTTCTTTGTTAATTACCATGACTTCAGTCTTCTTGCTATTTAGCTCTAGCCATTTACGTCTGTTTTCTATTTCTATTATATTTACAACATTTTGTAGGTATTTTCCATTTTCTGTAATTAGAATGGTGTCATCTGCATAACAAAGACTGTTTATCATTTATCTTGCAACATTCATCCAAGGCATTTGTCTAGGTTTCTCATGATGGTTTCGCTGTAAAGCGAAAATACCCTGGTGACAAAACACATCCCTGTCTAACTCCTCTTTTGATATTTTGAAAAGAACTTATAGCATTCATTTTTTACTCTCATTGCCGCTATTTGTTCCTAATACAAATTTCTTACTATTCTTTGATTTTTACCATCAGTATGGAGCCTTTCCAGTTGGCTGATCAATTTATCGTGTCTTTTTTTTTTTTTTTACCAAAAGCCTTGGTACAATCAACAAATTATAAATATAAATCGTTATCAAACTCCATATTCAATTGATCTTTCTATGAATTCTTATGATGTATATGGCATTAACATTCCCTTCAACAAATCAACATTGTTCTCTTGCTATTTCTGGTTTGATTCTATTCCTTGTCCTCATCATAATCACTCTCAATAGATATTTTTGTCGCATGATTCATCAAGCAGATGTGTCTTGCGACAAATACCTCTTTCAATTACCTCATAGACTATCTCCTGATGTCTCTTTTATTTAACTCATCAAACGTCTCGTTTTCTGGAAATCCCACATTGCGTGGGGATCCACTGGATGATTTCTCTTATGATTCTTCTGGCTTGAAAGATCATGAGAGTAAGATGGAATCTATGCCTGAGCGGGTTGCCATTTATGGGTCACTCCTTTTTCCCACGCTGAAAAAAAAAAAGCTCCATGTTGCGTGCCCTGTGATCAGCCCCACTCAGACCCATATTGTATTTCTCTTTTCTGTAACTGTCTTTGATTAAGTTGTATTGCACTTCCATTTTGGTACAGCGGTATTGTTTGTGGGGCCGAGTTGCCGTTCAAGCTGCTCTCTGTCAAAAGAAAATGTGCAGCAGACAGTGCAGCGACGCCAGCGTCTCCCCTCCCTGTCTTCACTCTCATCTTTTCAAACTTGTATGTGTGTGTGTGCATTTTGTCTGTCTTTTTCAAGGGTTTCAATCTCCCTTAAGAAAATAAAGTGGCAGGTGGGGGTGGGGGATTGTTTCATGTCCACTGGAGATAGGTGCGTGCAAGCGTACGTGCGTAAGTGCGTATGAGTGTGTGTGGTGGGTATGAGGGACAGAGACAGAGACAGGGAGAAGAGAGAGAGAGAGAGAGAGAGAGAGAGAGAGAGAGAGGAAGAAAGAGAGAAAGAAATAGAGATAGAAAGAAATAGAGAGAAAGAAAGAGAGAGAGGAGAGAGACAGACAGACAGACAGACAGACAGAAAAGAGAAAGAGAGTGTGTGTGCGTGTGTGTGTGTGTGTGAGAGAGAGAGAGAGACAGAAAGAGAGAGAGATAGAGAGAGAGAAAGAGAGACAGACAGAAGAGAGAGAGACAGACAGAGAGAGAGAGGGGGGGGGGGTGAATAAGATGTTCTCAACTCTTCATGAGTGGATCTTCACCAATAAAGAAAGTTGCCCTGTAGAGAGAGACGAAGGCCGAGAGTAAGGCAAAGGTAGGCTGTCTCATTCTCTCTTGTGCGTTGTGTGGCTATGTCTCATGGTTTCTGTCCTCTCCTCCACATTTCCTTTCCGCTTGTCAACAATGATGAAAAGGTTCGAATGGGTCATCCACCGTAAGGACAGCACCCCTATGCTTACAGAAATGGCTATCACTCGGAGTCTGGCGCTGGGAATCTGGAGGTGATTATCTGTTCGCTGGTAAGGCATTGCTGCTCTGGGTCCATCCCGGAAGATGGCAACACAACGCACAGCATCCAGCTTTATACTTAGACATAATTGTGAGAAGATGAAAATGTCTCACTGGGAACATAGTCACAAGCCATGTCAAGCTTTATACTTTGACATGATTGTGAGAAAATGAAAATCTCTCGCTAGGAATATAGCTACACTACGCTCACAATCCATGTCCAGCTTTACACTCTAACATAATTTGTGAGAAGATGAAAACTTTTCACTAGGAACATAGTTACACTATGCACACTAGCCAGGTCTAGCTTTACACTCTAACATAATTGTGAGAAGACGAAAACCTCTCACTAGAACATAGTTACACTATGCACACTAGCCAGGTCCAGGTTTTCACTCTAACGTAATTGTGAGAAGATGAAAACCTCTCATGTAAATATAGCTACACTACTCTCACAATCCATGTCCAGCTTTACACTCTAACATAATTGTGAGAAGACGAAAACCTCTCACTAAGAACATGGTTACACTATGCACACTAGCCAGGTCCAGGTTTTCACTCTAACGTAATTGTGAAAAGATGAAAACCTCTCACTAGGAACATAGTTACACTATGCACACTAGCCAGGTCCAGGTTTTCACTCTAACTAATTGTGAGAAGATGAAATATCTTCTCTAATAAGAAACATAGTTACTCACAGCCATACCAGCCAGGTCCAGCTTTAACTTCTAACATAATTGTGTGAAGATGAAAATCTATTCACAGAACATGGTTACACTACGAACACAATGAAGCCATGTCCAGCTTTATACTCTGACATAATGTGTGAAGATGAAAATCTCTCACCAGACAGTTACATCTCACAACCAGTCAGCTTGTATACATAAGTTACACTAAAACGCACAACATAGCAGGTCCAGCTTTATATTGAACATAATTGTGTGAAGATGAAAATCTCTCACTAGGAACATGGTTGCACTACGAACAAGA
>CM060305.1:151595381-151600381 GCA_030674185.1 Monoplex corrugatus
TCGTGCATGCCAAGGAAATAACGATTTCCATCAAATGAATTTATCGGTTGGGTTTGTTGTCGTTGTTGTTGTTCTTGTTGTTTTCATATTTTTCCCTTCTGTCATTATATGATGATATCTTGTAACTCAGTGTATCTTCTGTTCTTATTTCTCGAATGATGACTTGTCTTTTTCTTTCTTCTTTTTCTTTTTTAAATTGTTTTAGTAATGTTGCCAAAGGCAATTTGTTAATCGTTTGCACCCATCTTGATTCGTTCCTTAATTTTACTTAACATTCTGTCTTGTCTTTCTTGTTCTGATTGATCTACATGGTAGTTAATCATTTTTGATCGAGGCTCGATCATTATATCGTTAAACTTCGCTGAAAATTGTACCTGTCTCTATCTCCCGACTTCAAACATCAGCCATTAAAATAACTTCCCATTATTCAGCTTCCATACCTGAGGAAAATTAAGGCTATGTTGGATGCTGGTGCTGGAGGGCGGGTGGTGGTTTATTACTGGAGGTCTCTCTCACTTGGTCTTGGTC
Organism: Monoplex corrugatus; assembly: GCA_030674185.1. Classification (NCBI taxonomy): domain Eukaryota; kingdom Metazoa; phylum Mollusca; class Gastropoda; order Littorinimorpha; family Ranellidae; genus Monoplex; species Monoplex corrugatus. Next base: position 151,595,910 of record CM060305.1, read on the forward strand.
CATGGCCGAACAATTCTGTTCATTAGTTTGAAGGTTTAGTAGTAGTTATAGGTGAACTTCAATGCAGTGACCTGCGCTAGCGCAATCTTCTTTTAGTGGGTGGCTCCATGGCTGTTTAAGATCCCTGGCTCTCATGGACTTCTGACATTGGGACTTATGAATAAACGTGGGCCTGCTGGTGTGTTGAGAAACCAGAATAAGCAGCTTGGGGTGTTTTCAATCGATTGATGTGGTGCAGAAGTTGAGACAGGGTAAAAAAATCACTCCCCTTCGATCTTGAGGCAAAAGATGGAGTAAGCAGAACATCAAACAAGCAACCAACCTACCAACTGAAGAACCAGTCTTTGAAAATGAAATCAAACAATAAAGTCTATGAAAATTAAAATACAGTAAAATGAAAACAAAAACAAAAAAAATGTCGCCAGTAACTCACCCATTCACATCACCTCCAGGTAACACATTCAAAGCTGGAAAGTGGGTAGAAACCAAAGAAAAAAAGACGTCACCATTTAGGTGGCTGAACACATGGCTAAAAGGAGCTTCTTTGTCTTCCAACTGCCCCCTTACGTAGGCTCACTCAGGCCACCCCCCTATCAGGTTGTGGAGCACCTTAACACTCCACGCTGAGTGAACAATGGTCAACCACCGACATCAAAGGCCAGTAATCTGCTCTACTGGTCCTCGACAAGAAAGAGAGCTCCCAGGATTGATTTCAGGCAATTTCTACAGCCCGTGTTTTAGGGGATCTGGTGGCATTCTCACGCCACTGTGAGACTGTGGCAGAAGAACGAGGCAGGGCTGAGTGGGAAGAGAGAGAGAGAGAGAGAGAGAGAGAGAGAAGAGAGAGAGAGAGACACACAGAGAGAGACAGAGAAGAGAGAGGGGGGGGTTGTCTTGTCTTCTGCGCTGAACAAACAAACAAAGCAACAAGGGTTTTTGTTTTATGACTGCTTGACACTGCGTCTAGGGCGGAAGAAACAGAAGAGAGGGAAATTCCACATTTGAAACTAGGTTTGGGTATTTAGTGAATGAACAGAACGCTCCAGTCTTTTAGTTTTTTGTGTGTGGGTTAATGCGTGGTTTACTAATAGAGTTCACGTACATCTACTCACTGATTGAAAATTCCAATCTTTTAGTTCTCATTGTTGTTGTTGTTGTTGTTGGTTTTTGTTTGATAATTCTAATCATATGTCACGCCATTTACATGTATGTGTAATACACATTATGTTTGTATGCATGCTTACAGACCTAATTATATATTTTTTTCCTAATGGACAAGGTAACAAAAACAGGCAAATTGTGATCTTTTTCTCTTAATTTTTGTATTTGTTGTTTGTTCTTTTGTGCTATTACTTTTACACTTGACAAAAGCCAGTTGGCCGAAACTTTGCGTCTGTCTCATCTGGTTTTATTAAATACGCATTCTGATTCTGTTTTCATGTTTTTTTGTTTTTGTTTTTTGTTGTTCCTGTTATCAATCATAGCTGAAAAAAATCGATATGCGATATCCATCAACTGTTTAGTATTTGATCATATGCTTGACAAAACAAACGAGCTTCCTTGTGTTTTATATCATACAAAACGTTTGTTTTTAATGATCTTGTGATCAAAACTCACTATTAACACTATTTATTTTTTGTTTTAGTTACGCATCCAAAACAAACGAGATCATAGTTGTTTCATTGTGCATGACAATTTTGTCTACACCAGATCTCTTTATTTTCAATAATGTATGAATCTTTTCACACATGTTTTAAATTAAATCATCACTATTACTACCATCATCAATAAAATGGCAACATAACAAATCAAAACACAGCCAAGAGATCTGTAGTTATATGCCAAGAAGCAGTGTGCTCAAGGCTTACACTTACAAAGTATTTTGAGGACCACAATAAGAAGATTATAAGTATGGCTTGATCATCAACATTTTTTATGGCTCCTCCCTGTCTCTGTCTCTGTGTCTGCCTGACCATCAATTTGTCTGCCTCTCTCCACAGACACACAGATACACAGACAGACACACATACACACAGGCATGCGTATACACATACATGCACATATATGCCTACAAGCTTGCACATACACACGCATGCGCGCACGCACACACACCACCACACACACACACACAACACATACACACACACACACACACACACACACACTGGGTGCATCGATGCATATTTTTCTCCAGTCTGAAAAAAAATAATAATGGTTATGTTTTCGTTTCTGCTATATTTACTTTTCTTTTTGGTTAGTTTATATAGAGCATACAAATATTTTGATGCTATTTATGATAATGGAATGATTCTAAATCTCAGTCTGAGTCACTCCCTAGACCCAGCACGCACAAATATACATAATGCAGAAGATTACTCGTTGAGTCATTAGCCTATTTATTTCATGACACTCAACCAGGATACAATACAATTCCTCCCATTCCATTCCATTCTGCAACGCACGTACCCAGAGTTAGATTCTTTCATGCATGCAGTTAACAGATGTATACCGTGTACAGTAATGAAATAGGTGTAATAAGTATCTAGACCTATGTACATACGTAGAATGCACCACAATGCAGTCTGCATTAGTGGTTCCCTTTCCCCCCCCCCCACAAGACTAGTGCTATATGATATTGTGCCTTTGAGTCAGAAGAGCTGTTCTTGAGGTCGCGTTCCAGGAGTAGTATCAGTGACGTCGAGCAATGTCAGTGAAGTCACTGGTAAGTGGATCAGTCAGCTGGTGTGATCATAATCATGACAGTGTGTGTGGTGGTTTCGTGTGTGTGTGTGTGTGTGGTGTGTGTGCCTGCGTGTATGTGTGTGTGTTTGTTTGTGTGTGTGTGTGTGTGTGTGTGTAATGTGTGTAAGTGTGTGTGTGTAATGTGTTAAGTGTATGTAGTGTGTTAGTGTATGTGTGGTGTTAAGTGTGTGTGTTTAGTGTGTGTTTGTGTGTGTGTGTGTGTGTGTGGGGGAGAGAGAGAGAGAGAGAGAGAGAGAGAGAGAGAGAGAAGGAGAGAGAGAGAGACAGAGATCGAGATAGAGAGACAGAGAGAGAGAGAGAGACAAAAAGAGAGAGTTGAAGAAGAGGGTGTGTGTGCGTGGGGGAGAGGAGAGGAAGTCCAACTATCCAGTACTGATAGACATGTTTTTTCACATACTTATACCATGTTGTAACAAATGTGGATGACAGATGTTACACTGCTGTCACCTTTTAGAGAAAGCTAAACAGATCTCGCAATTTTCTCTAATGTTAATATTTTACGATGTAAATATCACATAAGTAAACAAAACCAAACATAACATTTGAGAAATATGAGCTAAAATTCCAATATTTAATGCAGCTTTGGTAGTCTTTAAAAAATAAAGCATTGAACATCTCAGCAAACAATTCTGACAAAAGAATAAAAAACATACGTTGAAAGTTAAATAAGAACTGGCTTCAAATGAAAGGATTAATCAGTAGAATGGATTTTTTTATTTTCAACCACAGAGGGGAAAACACTCAGTCAGGTAGTGTGCTTGGCTTTATATTTGCTAAGCACTATTTGTACAAATACAATTTGAAATCTTGGCACCAAAACACGACAACATGATTTTCGAGCAATTACATTCAACGATTCTTATAGAACCATCAACTACAAACTTACAAATGCATACCAATGCGATTTCTTTTTGTGCAGTTTGTACTTCTAGATCTAGTTCTTTCTTTCTTTATTCTTTATGATATGTATGTATGTATGTATGTATGTATGTATGTATGTATGTATGTATCTATATATCAATCTATCTATCTATCTATCTATCTATCTATCTATTTGCGCAACAGAAAAGTCAAGTAGTAATAACTCCATGCTTTATAAGATTTCTCAGCATCTTTTACATAGATCACCTTACAAATATGATAAACTGTAAAATGTAATCGCCCAGCATGTGAAATTATGCTGTCCACGGGGAAAACCAGATGAAAGCTTAAACAGTATAGTCATGTAACAACACCTGTGAGACTCTGGAAGACCACACTCCGAGAAACAGTTGGTCTGCACGACAGAAGGAAGGGGCAGACAGAAGAAGAAATAGACAACGTCGTAGGATGGTCAGGAGAGCTCTGTTGCGAATCAGGTGCTCACCCGCAACCGTGAAAGTGGAGGTAACTGTTGCAGCCTCCTTCTCTACACCACGTCTATGATCCCGATGAGTTATGGGGTCTATAAACTATTGTATAGTTTATTTTTCTTTGCTATCATTTGATATGCATATTCTCAATAATTCATTTAGAAATTTTGCTTTTGGCTGCCTCGCACATTCCACACATTTCATAGATGATTTCAATAAATGTAAATATATGTAGTCAATGAACACAGGAATAGATCAACGAAAGATTCTAGCAAGCAATGGATCATTCAGTGAACGAAAGGCAACACACGACACTAAAAAGGAAAAAGTTCCATCATACGTGAAAGAGTAGTAGTA
>CM060305.1:151610381-151615381 GCA_030674185.1 Monoplex corrugatus
CTCGTACGCATCACACAGACACAGACATACACAAACAAGCACGCGCGCTCACACAGAGTCATGATAATAATCACACCGGCTGACTGATCCACTTAATGATGACTTCGCCGACACCGCTTCAGGAACGCGACCTGAAGAATAGCTCCTCTGACATCAGCTCACCCTGTCACAACGTGCTGTTCTTGGGAATGGTGAGGCAGCCATACAAATAATTGCTGATTGTATTGCAATGCAATGCATGCTATGCGTGTATATTACACGTCTGGGTATGTATAGATCTATGATATTATGGTGATGCATACACGTAAATTAACTGCATGTAGGGAATCTTGCTCTGTGTATTCAGTGTGTCTTGAGGAATGGAATGGAACGTGAGGAATGGGTTGTATGGTTTCCTGGTTGAATGTCATGAATATACAGGCTAATGAGCCAGCCTGGAATCTCTGGAAGGTTAGCTTATGTATGTGTGTAAGAGGTGAAGGTGGAGTGTGTTTGTATGTGTGTGTTTTGTTGTGTGTGTGTTGTGTGTGTGTGTGTGTGTGTGTGTGTGTGTGTGTGTGTGTGTGTGTGAGTGTGAGTGAAGTGATGTGTGGTGTGTGTATGTGTGTGTGTTTTGTGAACGTGTGCATCTGTGTGAGTGTGCATGCGTGGACGTGCACGTGTTTATATGTACTAGCAAAACTGTGACCTTGAGAACAAACAGTTGTCTTTCAGTAGTTTTGTACAGACTTTTACCTGGAACGAAACATTTTGAAGCACTAAAACGATCGGCAATCAAAGTTTGAAGTTTGTTCAAAGGAGATTCATCGCAGCTGAATAATCCCATCATGTGTTCCATACGTTTTACTCCGTTCTCTTTCGGACAGTCAACACGCAAAGTTAGAACAAGATTAAGGCACCTGAAATATGGTTTCTAAGAAGAATGTTGAGAGTTCCATAGACAACAAAGAAAACAAACGAGACAGTCTTGAAGGAGGTAGACACAAGAAAAAATATTAATAAAGAAGATTAGGAAAAGCAAACAGCCTGCGTTATTGGGGAAATTATTGGCAATACACACCTTGGAACAAAAAAAACGTACAGACGTAAGATGAGACTGCCTATTCAACCCTTTGACTCCCGCACCCTGTCCACCAGCATCCTGCATTACCACCACACTCACTCCTGCCGGCGTTACTGGGGTTTCAGTATTGGCCGCTACACTCTTTGACACCGCCACTCCCCTCCAAATGGCTCTGTCTTGACTTTTGTGGACAACTTCTTAAATATTTAGGCCACTGATGTTGGTTATGTTCTCGATGTATGAGATTGGAGGTCTGCCTTTCTTCCTCTTTGCTGCTTCTATTTTTCCTTGACAAACGGTTGCCATGAGGTCTGTGTTTTTGCTACGTGGTACATGACCTATGTATTTTAGTCTTCTCTTGTTGATGTCTGCTAGTAATTTTCTGGTGGTATCAAGCTCTTCCAGGACGCTTTCATTAGTTATTCTGTCTGTCCATTTGACACGTAGTAGTCTCCGATAAAAAAAACAAAACAACATCTCTGCTGCCTCAATTCTTTTGCACTCAGCTTTTCTGCGAGTCCATGCTTCGCAGCCATAAATCACGATTGACCAGATCAAACATTTTAAAAGCTTAATTTTCAGGCCACTTGATATTCCAGCCACGCTTACAAAGCAAAATCGTGATCCTTTGACCCGCTCACTCTGTCCACAGGAAGCTAGTAGACAGAGTGAGGGAGCCAAAGGGTAAGAATTTGCAGTAGTTGATAGAATGCTGGAGTCAAAGGATTGATATATAAAACAAGCCAGGCGCAAATTTCCAGTCAACTGGCCGTTGGCAAGTGTGCACTAAAGACATGAAAACAACAAATACAAACTGGGTATAGATGAGTAAAGGCAGTCAGGTAAATGCCCGATTATAATCATTTTTAACTCCCCTGTTCCTGCAAGGTTTAATGCAAGTTGAAACAGAGAACACACTTTATAATCTGAATACGTGGGTTCGAGTCTGGATCTAAAAGAATTACAAACAAATAAATAGATAAATAAATAGATAAATGAAATAAATGAATAAAAAATAAATGAATGAATGAAAATAAAAAAATAAAAAATAAATAAATAAATAAAAAATAATAAATAATAAAAAAAATTAATAAATGAAGAATAAATGAATGAATGAATGAATGAATGAATGAATGAATGAATGAATGATAATAAATAAATAAAAAACGAATGAATAAATACATAACGAGCAAAACAAAACACGAAACAAAAACATCAGCGTGGGATTTTTCGCCCCAACCGACACGTACACAATCGAGTGTTCTGTGAGCTCTTTGGGAAGACTAAGACAACACAGTTGTGTCTCATCCACTTTATGAATGCGTTACGTACTGGAAATGTTCCTTAAATCTTCTAACAACACCCCAGCTGTTTTTATCTCCTGAGCCTGGTTGAGCCAGGATACATTATGAAAGTAACCGCAGAGTATAAATTTGCAACGGAATTTCAATCCAGAATGGAACTTCACAGCACCATGATCATCATCCCTGCCATCATCATCATAGCAATTTGAAAAATTGTCCCAAAATTCTGTGGCCGTTAATGTGGGGGTAAGCTATGGGGTAAAACGTTTTTGTAAATGCAATGTTCAACCCACGCATATATGAATGGATGGATGCCTGATTTTTTTTTCAGGGTGAAGGAAGGCCTCCCCAGAAAATTTGAGACTGTAGGATTACGGGACAACCCTTACCTCCGTTTTTCTTTTTTTCTCTTTGACAATACATTGTCGCTTACGGTCAATGTGTGCTCTCATCCAAGTACTGAGATGACCTCTTGAGGGGCGGGGATGGGATGGGTGGGTTGGGGGGTGGGGAGGGGATATGTTCACAACACGAACTATCGGTGTAACCGCTAACTGTAATATTGTTCGTCTTTAACTCCTCTGTGTTTGTGAGGCCTGCCTTCCTAGCTGACAGCATGCACGAGTACCAGTCTGACCCAGAACTAAAATATGCGTGAAGCAACCATTCAAACACCTGTATATTTATAAATATGGTTTGCAGTGATGATGATGATGATGATGATGAGAGATGATGACGACGACGATGATGATGACGACGACGATAGTAGTGATAATGATGATGGTGATGGTGATTGTGCTAAAAAGGAGAAGATGAATTAGTGATATTTTATCATTGCGCCATCATCATCATCACATCACATCATCATCATCATCATCGATGGTGGTGATGGTGATGATGATGAGTCGATGGTGGTGATAGTGATGATGAGGAGGATAATTTTTATCATCATTACTGTCATCATCATCATCATCATCATCATCATATTATCATCATCATTATGATTACTATCGTCCAGCATTGTCTTATCACCGTTGATACTGTTTTTTGTGTGTGTTTAAGCTCCAGCGTCGCTAACATAGAAACAATGCAATCACGACATTCACGGCTCTTCAGCAATCTCAACAGTCTACTGCTAGCCAGGACACTCCCGTTTCCGTTTCCTCTAACCCCACCCCCACCCCACCCCACTCCTCAAGGAGGGGAAAAAAGTCACACAGACTCAAACAGCACACCGCCATGCATACTAACATGCACGCGCTAATAATCCTAATACAACACATTAATCCTCTCTGTTGTCACAGTTTTTGCGACACCAAACTACGGGAGAGCGCGCGCCATGTTTGCACGACAATCCTGTTTGCGGCACCTCGCTCTGTGCGACCGCCGCCATGTTTGAAGAAGGTTTCACTCGCACAAGACAATGGTGCGGGGCACAAGAAGATGTTGCGAACGAATTTTTGTGTTCCCAAGCGGGCTGAAAGCGGGTTCTTTTTCAGTCATAATGATTAAGAGGTTAAAACAGCCTTAGGAAGGTTGCGTTGTAGGCTATACATTAAGAGCTCCCTGCCTTCTTATGAAATCAAATCAAGTTTAACCAACCCTATAACTCCTGCACCCTGTCCACCAGCATCCTGCATTGTCAACCATGCTAACAGGGTGAGGGAGTCAAAGGGTTCAGTTTTTGCAGTTGGTGGATAGGGTGCAAGATTCAAAGGGTTACATTCATTATCATTATCATCTTCATCATCATCATCGTCGTTCGTCGTCGTCGTCGTCATCATCATCATCACCACCATAATCATCTTCATCATCATTATTCATCATTCATCATCATCATCATCATCATCATCATCATCACCACCACACCACCCACCATCATTCTTCACCTCGTTCGTTTCGTCTCCGTCATCTCTCTCTCCTCTTCTTCTTTTCTTCTCTCTCTCTCTCTCTCTCTTTCTCTCTCTCTCTCTCTCTCTTTCGCTCTCTTTCGCTTTCGCTCCCTTCTTTGTAGTTTTTCTCCTCTTCTCAGCAGTGCTGAAGTGTTCTTTGATTCTAGTTGCTCTACGCGGACCTTGGTATCTCTGTAAGCTGAGCATTGGATTCACATGCAATGGTTCTGAGTTCGAACCTAGAAGCGATGCATTAAACGAGCCCCTTCTTGTCCTTCTTAACATACTCGTTGTTTTGGTGTTGTCACTGCAGAATTGAAGACTGTAAGCACCCCTACCCCACTTCCTGAGATGGTTATCTCCATCAGCCACATCACCTATGGTGTGTGCTGGCGTAAAACTGTATCAAATCATGACTAGTATTCTGGACGTTTCTACCCACTGCAGTCAGTACTTAGTAAAATTTCATTTAATTCTGCAACAGCTTTTAATTATTCGTCTGGAAAATCTCTCTGCTTACGCTTGTAAACGCAAGTACCACGAAAATTAACAATACGACGTTGACAACGAAATGAGACAAACCTTCCTTTCAGGACATCCCCCAACCTGAGGACCGGGGACAATCAGATCACTGGACTTGGAGCTTAAACAGGGAGGGAATCAAGGCGAGAGAAAAGGGGACATCATCAGGGGATTATCAGGGATTTGTGTTCAGGATGTAAAGGATGACCAAGTGGCGCC
>CM060305.1:151630381-151635381 GCA_030674185.1 Monoplex corrugatus
GATGAAAAGCGTTCTTACCAACAAATGTCTATCAATTTAACATCAGGAAGAGAGTTCTTGAATGTTATATAGAACCAATACTGTTATACGGTTGTGAGGCATGGACAGTCAACAATCAAAGCCAGAACAAGATTGAGCAGCCGAGATGTGGTTTCTAAGAAGAATGTTGAGAGTTCCATGGACAGCAAAGAAAAAAACGAGACAGTCCTGATGGAGGTAGACAATAGAGGATAATTCATAAGGAAGATCAGGAAAAGACAGGCAACATTTATAGGCCATTTTAACAGGAAAAGGGAATTAGAGCACCTGGTCACAACAGGAAAGCTGGAGGGAAAGAGAGCACCAGGTAGACCCAGGGAGAAAATATTGGACGGACTTGCAGGGTGGCTGAGGACAGAGAGGGTGGAAGATGTGCTTGGGGCAACAAGGGATAGATATATATGGAGGGCCATGATCGTCAACGCCATGCGGCAGGGCACATGATGATGACGATGTAGCCAACTCACGAAAGGAGTTTAGGCACTGGAAGACCAGCACACATGTTGACCTAAGAGATCTGATATATCTCCAACCATAAACAGCAAACAGGCTCTTTTCATTCTTCCCCCGAGCCATCCGTGAGTGGGATGAACTCCCAGCACACATTGTACAGGCAGACTCCCCCGACAGTTTCAAAAACAGAATCACCTCCCACCTCAATGCTGACACTCTTGGCCGTCTCGCTGCTGCGAAACTTCAGGAGTAAGCTCAAAACAAACCCAAACCCAAACTGTCCTGTATGAATGTGAGAGTGCTTGGTTAGGTAGGTAGTGGTAGGGGGTGTGTGTAGGAGGGCCGCTGCGGCGGGGGATGCCGGGGGCCGTCACTAGGATGCTTGCCCGTCACTTCTCGTCCCGTCTGATCCAGTTAGTGGGCAGGGAGTGTGTAAATGTGAGGAGCAAATGTTGTGATTTTTTTTTAGTCAAATAGCCGGTTCGTGGAAACCTCCTATTCTGTGGCAAAATAATCAGCGTGTTGATTGTGGTCACGCAACAGAAGAAGAAGAACCTTTACCCACCAGGCGGGGTGTCTGGGCGGATCGAACCCATGACCTTCAGATTGGGAGAGCGACGTTTACCGACTTGGCTACCGGGCACTGTTCTGTCTTTAACAGAAAATGTATCTGGAATAGTCCCTACCCAGTTGTGTCCCCCCCCCTCCCTGTCCCCCAACCATCCCCACCTCCCCCCCCCCCCCCCACACACACGCAGTCCTTGTTTATGTGTCTCCGCCATTCGGTTCGCTCATCATCACCACTCCTCTTCCGCTCTTTCAGTCTTGTGCTTTTGATGTCTTCCGCAACATAGCATTAAACGGAAAACACAGAGACCTACAAACATACAGACACAGACACATACCACACATACTCACACACACACGCACACATACACATAAGTACAAGCGCGCGCATACATACATACACGCACGCATACACGCAGGCACGGAGGCAGAGAGAGAGAGAGAGAGAGAGAGAGAGAGAGAGAGAGAGAGAGAGAGAAGAGAGAGTGAGAGAGACAGACAGACAGAGAGACAGAGAGAAGTGTGTGTGTGTATGTGTGTGTGTGTGTGTGTGTGTGTGTGTGTGTGTGTGTGTGTGTGAGTAAGTGTGTGTGATGTGTGTGTGTGGTGTCTGTAATGTGTGTGAGTGATGTGGTGTGTGATATGGTGTGTGTGTGTGTGTGGTGTGTGATGTGTGTAGTGTGTGTGTGTGTGTGTGTGTGTTGTGTGTGTGTGTGTGTGTGTGTGTGTGTGTGTGTAAGTTGTGTAAGTGTGTGTAGTGTGTGTGTGTGCATGACCAAACAGTGTTTGCAACTTTTCTTTTTCTCCTCCGCTCCCCCCCCCCCCCCCCATTTTCTGTGCTATTTTGATGGCCACAGACGCTGGCACAATTTAACAATGCGATGATGATGATGATGGTAATGATAACGACGTCGACGATATTGATGATGATGGTGGTGGTGGTTGGTGGTAGTGGTGGTGGTGGTGGTGGCGATGATGATCATGATGCTAGGGAGATCCATCAATGATTGAGACTGCGTGACAAAGCTGTATTGTAAGCTTATCATAGTAACATATTCTAGCGTCAACTAGGCCTGAGGGATACAGACACCTGCGGTGTCGGTCAGAAGATTGAAACGACACTCTCAACGACGCATCTGTGAAGTGGATGAAAAATTGCCTATGTGACCCTAGTCTTCCCATTGATTCCGTAGCACGCTCATCTTTTTTGTAGGAGCCTGTTGGAGTTGAAACTGAAATCCCATAATGATTTTAAAGGGACAGGAGAGGAATCGAACTCACAATCTTCCAGTCATCAGTCCTTTGCTCTAACCACTACACCACGGTGACTGGGTTATGTTAGCAAATTTTCTCTTGAACTGTTTCCAGATGGATCTTTACCAAAATTGGATCAAAGGTGTAGTAGACCTTTGTGGAATTGCGATTACGTAAACTTGGAAGACAAGGTGCCAAGGCAAAGGTCACATGGATAAGAGAAATGCCTCAAATCGGTTTCTTCTGAGGAATATATGTGAGCAGCCTTTTTTTTATCAACAACGTCTGAATATGATATTTCAGATAAGTCTTTATTATTGTGCCAATACTCTATTATCCTTAATGCACTTCAAATTATATTTCAGCTGGAGATTCTTCAAGGTCAAAGTAATGTTTAGAAATATGAAGTATGAATATTTTTATGATAAATTTTGTTTTAAACGGGGAATTGTCAGAATAATTTGATCAACCTGTTCATTTTTGTTTATTTGGGTAGGAGAGATTTTAATCGACGAGCATGCGTGCGTGTGTTTTTGTGCGCGCGCATGTGCTCGAGTATGAGTGTGTGTGTATGTGTGTGTGTGCAGGTGTGTGAGTGCGCGCATGTGCTCGCGCGCATGTGTGTGTATGTGCGCGCGCGTATGCGGGTGCGTGTGTGTGTGTGTGTGTGTGTGTGTGTGTGTGTGTGTGTGATCACACTTATATGTATTCTTATGCATGTGCGTGTGCATGTGTGTTCGTGTGTGTGGTATGCTTACACATACATGTGAGTCTATGCTTATCCATATATGCGTGAGTGGCCGTGTATGTGTATGTTTATGCATGTGTGTGTGGGCGTGTATGTGTATGCTTATGCATGTGTGTGTGTGTGTGTGTGTGTGTGTGTGCATGCTTATGTATGTGTGTGTGTGTGTGCGCGCGCGCGCGCGCGTGTGTGTGTGTGTGTGTGTGTGTGTGTGAGTGCTTGGATGAGAATGTGTTGAGTTCGGTTTGAGCATGTCTTTCTGTTCAATACGTTTCCTTCAGACAGGCACGATAGTAAAGTGGGTAAGACGTTTGATTTCCAATTAGAAAGTCTAGGTTCGATCCTGCTGGTGTATCTCCCGCCTTGTAGGTCAAGGATTGAGACTTTTTCTGATCTGCTAGGTCAACATATAAACAGACCTGCAAATGCCTAAACCATTTTCGTGTACAAATGCACACACACACACACACACACACACACACACACACACACACACACACACACACACACACACACACACACACACACACACACACAGAGAACATCAAGAACACACGTTAGAGATCCTTTAAGTCATGTCAGCGTTTGGTGGCTGGCTGATCATCATCATCAGGTGCCCTGCCGCATGGCGTTGGCGATCATGGACTTCCATCTGTCTCTATCTCTCGTTGCCCCTGGCATCTTCCCCACCCTCCTCGTCCCCAGCCACTCTGCAAGTCCGTCCAGCATTTTCTCCCTGGGTCTACCTGGTGCTCTCTTTCCCTCCAGCTTTCCCATTGTGACCAGGTGCTCTAAATCCCCCTTCCTCATAAAATGGCCTATAAATGTTGCCTGTCTTTTCCTAATCTTCCTTATGAGTGATCTACTTGTGTCTGCCTCCATCAAGACTGTCTCGTTTGTTTTCTTTGCTGTCCATGGAACTCTCAACATTCTTCTTAGAAACCACATCTCGGCTGCCTCAATCTTGTTCTGGCTTTGCTTGTTGACTGTCCACGCCTCACTTCCGTACAACAGTATTGGTTCTATATAACATTCAAGAACTCTCTTCCTGATGTTAATTGATAGGCATTTGTTGGTAAGAATGCTTGTCATCTTCTTGAATGCTGTTTTGGCTTGGCTGATTCTGCCAAACAGGCTGGCTAATGGATGCATGAAAACACCCAGTGTACACGTACGTTCACCAAAGACGGAAGTATGCAGACTGTGCAGCAACGTACAGGCTTAACAGTTGTAAGCCAAACAACATGCATACACACGTGGAAGAAAATTGAAAAGCTCTCTTGTTCTTAAGATTAATCAAGGATTATAACTCTTGAGAGTCACGTAGGAGTTATCTCCTATGTTGTAGCATTTCACAAAATCCAACACAGTTTGCGCTACCAATTCAGCCAGCATAGAAGCAGCCACAAAGCACACATGCATAAGCATGCACATACACGCCCACACACACATGCATAAGCATGCACATACACGCCCATACACACATGCATAAGCATGAACATACACGCCCATACACACATGCATAAGCATGCACATACACGGCCACTCACGCATATATGGATAAGCATAGACTCACCTGTATGTATAAGGCGGTATACACAGGCGGTACATTGCTGCATAGTCTGCATACTTCTGTCTTCCTCTTCTTTGTACAAGCATACCACACACATGTATGCACACACACACACACACACACACACACACACACACACACACACACACACACACACACATACACACACACATGCATTAGAATATATATAAGCGTGATCACACACACACACACACGCACCCGCATACTCGCACAGACAAACACACATGCGCGCGAGCCACGCGCACTCACACTCACACACACACACACACACACACACACACACACACACACACACAACACACACACACACTCATACTCGAGCACATGCGCGCGCACATACACACGCAC
>CM060305.1:151645381-151655381 GCA_030674185.1 Monoplex corrugatus
ACAGATGCCAATGAAAGTGTTATTGGACAGTGACATCTAGAAGACGGCTGTAGTTATCTTTGCTTGAGACAGAAGACAGTGAAAGTGTTATTGGACAGTGACATCTAGAAGACGGCTGTAGTTATCTTTGCTTGAGACAGATGACAGTGAAAGTGTTATTGGACAGTGACATCTAGAAGACGGCTGTAGTTATCTTTGCTTGAGACAGATGACAGTGAAAGTGTTATTGGACAGTGACATCTAGAAGACGGCTGTAGTTATCTTTGCTTGAGACAGATCACAATGAAAGTGTTATTGGACAGTGACATCTAGAAGACGGCTGTAGTTATCTTTGCTTGAGACAGATCACAATGAAAGTGTTATTGGACAGCGACATCTAGAAGACGGCTGTAGTTATCTTTGCTTGAGACAGATGACAATGAAAGTGTTATTGGACAGTGACATCTAGAAGACGGCTGTAGTTATCTTTGCTTGAGACAGATCACAGTGAAAGTGTTATTGGACAGTGACATCCAGAAGGCGGCTGTAGTTATCAGTTCTTGAGACAGATGACAATGAAAGTGTTATTGGACAGTGACATCTAGAAGACGGCTGTAGTTATCTTTGCTTGAGACAGATGACAGTGAAAGTGTTATTGGACAGTGACATCTAGAAGACGGCTGTAGTTATCTTTGCTTGAGACAGATGACAATGAAAGTGTTATTGGACAGTGACATCTAGAAGACGGCTGTAGTTATCTTTGCTTGAGACAGATCACAGTGAAAGTGTTATTGGACAGTGACATCCAGAAGGCGGCTGTAGTTATCAGTTCTTGAGACAGATGACAATGAAAGTGTTATTGGACAGTGACATCTAGAAGACGGCTGTAGTTATCTTTGCTTGAGACAGATCACAGTGAAAGTGTTATTGGACAGTGACATCTAGAAGACGGCTGTAGTTATCTTTGCTTGAGACAGATGACAATGAAAGTGTTATTGTACAGTGACATCTAGAAGACGGCTGTAGTTATCTTTGCTTGAGACAGATCACAGTGAAAGTGTTATTGGACAGTGACATCTAGAAGACTGCTGTAGTTATCAGTTCTTGAGACAGATGACAATGAAAGTGTTATTGTACAGTGACATCTAGAAGACGGCTGTAGTTATCTTTGCTTGAGACAGATCACTGTGAAAGTGTTATTGGACAGTGACATCTAGAAGACTGCTGTAGTTATCAGTTCTTGAGACAGATGACAATGAACGTGTTATTGGACAGTGACATCTAGAAGACGGCTGTAGTTATCAGTTCTTGAGGCGGATGACAATGAACGTGTTATTTTACAGTGACATCTAGAAGACGGCTGTAGTTATCAGTTTCTTGAAACAGATCACAGTGAAAGTGTTATTGGACAGTGACATCTAGATGACGGCTGTAGTTATCAGTTCTTGAGGCAGATGACAATGGACGTGTTATTTTACAGTGACATCTAGAAGACGGCTGTAGTTATCAGTTCTTGAAACAGATCAAAGTGAAAGTGTTATTGGACAGTGACATCTAGATGACGGCTGTAGTTATCAGTTCTTGAGGCAGATCACAGTGAACGTGTTATTGTACAGTGACGTCAAGAAGACGGCTGTAGTTATCAGTTCTTGAGACAGATGACAATGAACGTGTTATTGTACAGTGACGTCAAGAAGACGACCGTATTTATCAGTTCTTGAGACAGATCACAGTGAAAGTGTTATTGCACAATGACGTTTATAAGCCGGTTATAGGTACCACTGCTTGAGACATTACGGTGAAAGTACAGTGACCTGTGGAAGACGAGTGCAAGTACCATTGTTTGCGGCAGATTACAGTCAAAATGTCATTGAACAGTGACATCTAGAAGACAGCTGTAGGTGTCAGTTCTTGAGACAGGTTACAGTGTGAGTGTCATTGTACCTTGGCAAAGTCATTTTCTTGGCTCTAGATGAGGGACATCTAGTGTGTACGGAAGTCTGCGTCATAGACTCCATGCTTATTCTTATGGTAATCACGCCCTTCTCCAATCATAACCCAGATGTAAAGACACCTACTGTAATGTGGGGTTTATGAAGACTGTGACTAACATCCATAAAGATGGACCCGTGAAGTGAGACAGAAGGTGTTAGGTGTGTACATGTATGCATGGCTAGGCATTTTTTTTAAATATGTACTCATCTGTATGTACATGTTTATTAGTTTTTGTATCCTGGTGTGTTTGTGTGTGTATGAATAATGTATTAGTGCTTCTAACTATATTACACTCTGCGTTTTGTAAAACGTGTAGTGGGAACAAACAGCTGCAATGAGAATAGGAAACAATATAAGCTCTTTCCAAAACATCAAAAGAGGAGTCAGACAGGGTTGTGTTTTGTCGCCAGATCTGTTTTCACTTTACAGCGAAAACATGATGAGAATCCTAGAAGAAGATCCTGGATTAAAGGTTGGAGGGAAAATGATAAACAACATTCGATACGCAGATGACACCGTGCTAATTGCAGAAAATGAAAGGGACCTACAAAACCTTGTGAATATACTAGAAATAGAAAGCAAAGGTAAGGGGTTGGAACTAAACAGCAGGAAGACTGAAGTCATAGTGATCAGTAAAAAACATGAAATCCCCTCATGTAAAATAACAGCAAATGGCACCATCTTGACACAGGTTAATAAGTTCAAATACCTGGGAACGGTCATTTCATCGGACGGCAGATGCACATCAGAAATAACCGGCAGAATCGGCCAAGCCAAAACAGCATTCAAGAAGATGACAAGTATTCTTACCAACAAATGCCTATCAATTAACATCAAGAAGAGAGTTCTTTAATGTTTATAGAACCAATACTGTTGTACGGATGTGAGGCATGGACAATCAACAAGCAAAGCCAGAACAAGATTGAGGCAGCCGAGATGTGGTTCTAAGAAGAATGTTGAGAGTTCCATGGACAGCAAAGAAAACAAACGAGACAGTCTTGATGGAGGCAGGCACAAGTAGATCATTCATAAGGAAGAATAGGAAAAGACAGGCAACATTTATAGGCCATTTTATGAGGAAGGGGGTTTTGGAGCACCTGGTCACAACGGAAAATCCTGAGGGAAAGAGAGCACCAGGTAGACCCAGGGAGAAAATGCTAGACGGACTTGCGGAGTGGCTGAAGACGAGGAGGGTGGAGGAGATGCTTGGGGCAATAAGAGATAGAGACAGGTGGAAGTCCATGATCGCCAACGCCATGCGGCAGGGCACCTGATGATGATGATGTAGTGAGCAGTGTGTCCCAAATGAGTTTGGACATTAACGCTGTACAAGAATAATTTCGAAATATTTATAATAGTTATTATTATAATCGTCTAGACTGTGGTCTCGTAGTAGACGCCGTTTGGGGTCAGTAGCCGATTAGGAGGAGAATTCACGAAATGAAGTGTTAAGAAGTATGGCCGTCTACAGCCCCTCTGGTCACCAAGGTCCATGGGAGCCAGCAGGAACTAGGGAAAATGGCTTACATACAATATCAGATGTGACTTGATCATGTTGACGGCAAACGAAAAAATACGGAGGAGGGGGAGGATAAGGAGAAGAAGGAGGACGAGGAGGAAAAGAAGAAGAAGAAGAAGAAGAAGAAGAAGAAGAGCAAGAACAAGAACAAGAGCAAGAACAAGAGCAAGAACAAGAACAAGAACAAGAAGAGCAAGAACAAGAACAAGAACAAGAAGAACAAGAACAAGAACAAGAACAAGAAGAGCAAGAACAAGAACAAGAACAAGAACAGTTTCAGAATCTCAAGATGACGTCTCCGCGCTCGGAACGAATTCCATACGCACTAACGTCACAGGTGCCACGTGTATGGGGAAAAAGAAGAAGAAGAAGAAGAAGAACAAGAAGAAGAACAAGAAGAACAAGAACAAGAACAAGAAGAACAGGAACAAGAACAAGAACAAGAAGAAGAAGAACAAGAACAAGAAGAACAAAGAACAAGAACAAGAAGAACAAGAACAAGAAGAACAAGAACAAGAAGAACAAGAACAAGAATGCTTTTACTGCTACGCCACATGCAGCCCACAGCAATTTCGTTGCTACTAGTTGCCTCTGAGAAACACATAATTACACTCTTATCAGAACTTTACAGTGGCGGGGTATTTAAACGTAACCAAGTAAAACAATAAGCACCCAACACAATAATACGCGTAAAGATTGTACGTAAAATAATTCCAGAAATTAAACTGGTACCTCACCATTGTAATTGTAAACAAGTACATTTAACAAATACTAAAGTTTGGACAATTTGACAATTTGTTCAAGAGGGACTCATCGCGTTCGGACAGATCCATATGGGCTCCACACAAATCTGCTAGTAGTTATTCTAGCAGACTCCGTGAGCCTGCGCCAAACCCTATACGCTGGCAAGGTCTTGAAACAGGCATAGGGAAGTGACCAGTGAACACTAAGCTGACACCATCAATATGATGATAGCATTGAGATGGGCAGCGAACAGGTCAAGTTTTAATGTTGCCGATGGAATTGAACTCGAGACAACCAGATCTCGAATCCATGGTATATCAAAAGAACCAACTAGCCCGTGTAAAAGCGATACTGATGATACTGATCAAACAAACAGGGGAAAAATATCAATTTTAGTTTCACTGTCAGATTTCTCATAATAGCGTCCCCTTGCTTGGTATTCATCTCATATGCTCTATAACGCAAATGCCATTTGACGGGCAAGGATACAGGCAAGCCTAAAGTAATCATTATAATATCATTGTCATGTTTTCATTAGATCATTGGTAATGTTCTAACTCTGCTAGAAATAATTATTATATTTATCACTTGTTTCATCTACTTTTGAACTGTAGATCTATTTCAAAAAGAGAGGGAGTGACAGAAATAGGGACAGGGAAGAGAAAGAGAGGGAGGGAGAGAAAGAGAGAGGGAGGAGGAGATGAAGAGGAACAGACAGAAAGAGAGGGAGGGAGAAAGAAAAAAGAAAGGGAGAGAGAGATGGGAAGAGAGGAGAGAGAGAGAGAGAGAGAGCGAGCGAGAGAGAAAGGAGAGAGAGAGAGAGAGAGAGAGAGAGAGAGAGAGAGGAGAGAGAGAGAGAGAGAGAGAATCACGTTTTCTACGTCTCTCAATTCCGGTAGAAATATCAACAGCCCTTACAAAGTATACCGCCCGTGAAGGGAGGTCATAGGTCACAAATAACACGTAGAACGAGGAAAAGAGTGAGGAGGAGGAGGGGGAGGGGATAGAGAGAGAGAGAAGCGAAGGAGAAGATAAAAAGAGTGAGAGAAGGTGACCCCCCCCCCCACTGCCACTCACTCACTCTCTTTAGGCCTTCCCTTCACTGTCTCCCTCTCTCTGTCTCTCTCTTTCTCTCTCGCTCTCTCTCCCACGCGGGGATCAAGTCGATTTCAGTCAGCAGTGGCGAGGCACAAGAAAGTACCTGAGAGAGGGTTTCGTTCAGATAGCAAAGCTTTAGCAGAGACGCCACATGGAAGCTAAAGGGAAGAGGGACTAGGGACTATATATCTAAGTGAACAGTAGCCAGCTGAGAGAACAGGAGGAAAGATTTTAGGACTGAAGTGACGGTTTCTATGTTACAACAGACTCGCCCGCATTCGAGATAAAAGCTCCATACTGAACGTATCGCCGTAAAGCTGTTTGGCGCTAGGGTGAAAATAACAACGCAAAACACTGACGTTCTGTCTCTCTACCACGTGGATTCGTGATTGACATTTGTGAAATCGGAAAATGGACTTAATAGAATGGAATATATGTATACCGTATTCTTATTTGTGAAACTGATGTCGAAGAGTATAGTCGTTTTTGTGGAGTCTTTGGCAAAGTGAACGGAAAATTTCTAGTCTGTGTCTTCGGGTTTGGCGATTCATTTGTGACTGAAGTTTTGACAGGTATGTTTTATTTTTTTTATCGATTGTTATATATGCTAAAGTTCCGTTTATTTATTATTTGCTTTCTTTGGGGAGAAAAAAAAACCCTACTTCATCACTGAACATATTTGTCACTATATTTTTTTTCTGAAACTGCGATCATCTGACATAATTATCACTGCAGTAGCATCCTTATTTAATTTCTGCTTATTTGTTGTTTTACATTATCGTAGTCTGGGACAGTGCCTTCAATGTTTGTACTTGTGTATTGCTATATGTCTCTCAGAAAAAAAAATCTTTCTTTGTTAGCATAGTGTTTTCTGTCTTTCTGTCTTTGACTTTGTTGCACTTTCTTGGGAAAATCTGAACTGTCGTTTTTTTGTTTGTTTGTTTTTTCTGTGTTTTTATAACTATGTCGTCGGTTTTTATGTACTTTCTCTCTCTCTCTCTCTCTCTCTCTCTCTCTCTTATTCTCTCTCTCTCTCTCTCTCTGTATGTCTCTCTCTCTTTCTCTCTGTATGTCTCTCTCTCTCTCTCTACCTCTCTCTCTCTCACGCTCTCTCTCTCTCTCACACGCTCTCTCTCTTCTCACTCTCTCTCTCACTCTTATTCTGTGTGTTGTTTGTTGTTGTTTTTGTTTTCATTTTCTTTTAAACGTTTATCATAAAATGCACTTTAGGCAACCTTTGGTATGTGGCATATAACGTTTTACTCTTTCTTTCTTTTTTTTCTAAATAAACGCCTATCAAAACTTGGTACTATTTTCAACTCTTTGAAAACCAAGTTCACTGTTGCAAAACGAGTATCGTCATAAACCGTTTTTATGCTTTGCTTTTAAATTTCAGCACAAATGGAAGAGGGAAGCATGTTGCTGCTATTGTGTTAATGTTGTTTTGTTCAGCGTTGTTTTTGTACATGACGTTCCTATAATATTGTTTGTTCGGTTGGTTAGGTTTTTATGCTTTTGTTTTGTTTTATTTTCTTTTAGTTGTTTGATTGGTTAGTTGAGTGGTTGGTTGGGCTTTTATTTCCCCCATTTATGAGACCAGCGCTGTGTTCGTTTTAACTGACTGGTGTTTGTTTTCTTTTCTTTTCTTTTGTTTTTTGTTAGTTTTTGTTGTTGTTGCTTGTTTGTTGTTGTTTTTGTGGTTTTTTTGTTTTTTGTTTTTGCTAACTTAACTCTGTGTGAAAATTTTGTTTTCAACAAAATAAAACAAAGCAACAACAAAAAAAGTAAGTAAATTAGTGAATAATATAAACAGAGAAAAGAATGGATTGTAATACATACACGGGAAAAAAAACCAGAAAAGAAAGAAAAAATAAAAATAAAAATAAACGGCTATGGATGATCATGTCTATAGTTGCAAAACAAGTTATTCCTTGGCTCCACATGGCCGTGTGCCGTGTTCTCCTGTGTACACGCTGTGGTGTACAGAATAGAATAGAATAGAACAGAATAGAATAGAATGGAATATATGATAAATTATGGTATGATATGATATGATATGATACGATACCATACGGTACGTACGGTACGATACGGTACGGTACGATGTGATATATGATATAATACATGATATGATATGATAAATTATGATATATGATATGATATGATACGGTACGATACGGTACGTACGGTCGATCGATACGTACGATACGATATGTATTAATGATAGAATGATATGATAGATAGATATGATATGAATATGATATGATTGATATGAATGATATGATATGATATGATATGATATGATATGAATGATATGATATGACTGATATGAATGATATGATATGATGAGTGATGTGATGTGATGTGATGTGATTGTGATGTGATGTGATTGATGTGATGTGATGTGATATGATGATGATATGATACGATACGACACGATACGATATGACATGATGATGATATGATATGATATGATATGATATATGATATGATATGATATGAATGATAGATATGATATATTGATATGAATGATGATATGATATGATATGATATGATATGATATGATATGATATGATATGAATGATATGATATGATATGATATGTATATGATTGATTGATTATGATTGATTGATATTATGATAATGTATAGATAATAGAATACATCATGATAATGACATGATATGATAAATAATATATGAATATGATTGATATGATAATGAGATGATATGAATGATATGAATGAATATGATATGATATAATATGATATGATATGATATGATTATGACATGATATAGTAAACAAGCATATAGATATAATATACATGTTAACACAGTAAAATGAAATATGATGCAAGAAAGGAGTACGTTAACGTGCAAATGAGATAACAGTTTGCGGGGATTAACATTTCCTATTGTATGTCTTTGTCGTCTCTTGAAAAAAGTCTTAAACGTGTATCACTTCAAACAATACTGTTACTAGAATTAGTTTCACCTCTTTCTCTTCTCTCTGTCTGTCTGTCTGTCTCTGTCTCTGTCTTCTCTCTCTCTCTCTTCTCTCTTCTTTCCTCTATCTTTCTCTCTTTCTATCTCTCTCTTCTCTCTCTCTTCTCTCTCTCTCTCACCCTCTCTTTCTTCTGTCCTCTTCGCTCTTTCTCTTCTCCTCTCAGTCTGTTTCTGTCTCTGTCTCTCTTTCTCTCTATCTTTGTCTATCTCTCTTTCTGTCTGTCTGTCTGTCTGTCTCTGTCTGTCTATCTGTCTCTCTGTCTGTGTGTCTGTCTGTCTGTCTCTTTCTTTCTCTCTCTTTCTTTCTTTCTGTCCTATTCACCTCTTTCTCTCCGTCTCTCTGTCTCTTTTCTCTCTGTCTCTGTCCTCTGTCTGTCTCTGTCTCTGTCTGTCTGTCTGTCTCTCTTTTCTTTCTTTCTTTCTGTCCTATTCACTCTTTCTCTCTGTCTCTGTTTCTCTTTCTCTCTGTCTCTGTCCTCTGTCTGTCTGTCTGTCTCTGTCTCTCTGTCTGTCTGTCTCTCTGTCTGTCCTCTGTCTGTCTCTCTGTCTGTCTTCTCTGTGTCTGTCTCTGTCTGCTCTTCTCTTTCTTTTCTTTCTTTCTTTCTGTCCTATCACCTCTTTCCTCTTTGTTTCTGTCTCTGTCTCTCTTCTCTCTGTCTCTGTCTGTCTGTTGTCTGTCTCTCGTCTCTGTCTGCTGTCTGTCTGTCTGTCTGTCTCTCTCTCTCTCCTCTCTCTCCCTCCCTTCTCTCTCTGTGTCTCTGTCTCTGTCTCTCTCTGTGCTCTGTCTCTGTCTTCTGTCCTTCCCCTACTGCCGTATCGTACTCCTATCAATGGGCTGTGTGGTGAATAAATGTTATTTATGTGTGTGTTTCATTGATATATTTTTAAGCCTTGCGTTAGGGTACATTACGCGTTCGCCAGCGTGAGTCCTTGTGTAGGCGTTTGTGTGTGTGTGTGTGTGTGTGTGTGTGTGTGTGGTGTGTGTGTGTGTGTGTGTGTGTGTGTGTGTGTGTGTGTGTACTTGTCGCGTGCATGTTTACATGCGTGCCTGCGTATGTGTGTAGGTGTGAGTGAGTGAGTGAGTGAAAGAGAGAGAGAGAGAGAGTGTGTGTGTGTGTGTGTGTGTGTGGTGTGAGTGAGTGAGTGTGTGTGTGTGTCTGTATAGATATATATGTATGTTTATATATGTATTTATGTATATATATATAATATATGTGTGTATATATGTGTGTGTGTGCGTGTGTGTGTCTGTGTGTTTGTTCATGTCTGTGTGTTTGTGTATGAGTGTGTACATGTGTTAGATTGTGTGTGTGCGTGGTGTGTGTGTGTGTGTGTGTGTGTGTGTGTGTGTGTGTGTGTGTGTGTGTGTGTGTGTGTGTGCGTGTGTGTGTGCATGTGTGTGTATTTGTGTTAGGTGAGTGGTTGGGTGTGGGTGTATACTTGCGTGCTGCTATGGAAGAATGTTCTCGCGTCGTGCGCATACGATGCTGTTGTTTGCTTTTCTTATCTCGTGTCACATTATATCCATATGATTGATTTATCGTTGACATGTGTTTTTATGAATAACATTTTCTATGAAGTGCCAAGTGCTCCGAAGCTTGCTTCCTGGGATATTGTGCGATATAAATCTGCATTCTTCGTCATTCTTTTTGTTTTTTGGTTT
>CM060305.1:151660381-151667881 GCA_030674185.1 Monoplex corrugatus
CAGCCAGAGCATAATCTAATGGTACGAGAGTAGGAAATTTGGTTTACAAAATGCTTAAGTATGTTACTAACGTTAGCTGGTGAACGAGGTGGTGTGTGTGTGTGTGTGTGTGTGTGGTGTGTGTGTGTGTGGTGTGTGTGTGTGTGTGTGTGTGTGTGTGTGTGTGTGTTTGTGTGTGTGTGTGAGTGTGTGTGTGTGTGTGTGAGTGTGTGTGTTTGTGTGTGTGAGTGTGTGTGTGTGTGGTGCGCGCGCGTGTACCTGTCTGTGTGTGTATGTGTGTGTGTGTGTGTGTGTGTGTGTGTGCGCGCGCGTGTGTGTGTGTGGTGATGTATGTGTGTGTGTGTGTGTGTGTGTGTTGGTCAGAGGTTTAATGTATATTCACTTAAAAGTGATTTAAGACAAAGTGTGTGTGTGTATGTGCACACATGTATGTATGTGTGTGTGTATTTGTGCGCGCACGAACGCGCGTGCGTGAGCGCATACTGATGTGTATGTATGTACGAGTGTGTGTGTATATATGCATACGTGTGTGATTTCGTGTGAGCGTGTGTACATATGTGTGTATTTGTGCGTGCGCGTGTGAGTAAGGGACATAGAGACGTGTGTGAGGAGCTGAAAACCAGAGAGAAAAACCCAGTGGAACACAGAGAACACCCGGGGAACACAGAAAACACCAGGGTAACACAAAGAACACCAGGGGAACACAGAAAACACCAGGGGAACACAGACAACACCAGGGGAACACAGACAAACACCAGGGGAACACAGAGAACGCAAGGGGAACACAGAGAACACCAGGGGAACATAGAGAACACCAGGGGAACACAGAGAACACCAGGGGAACACAGAGAACACCAGGGGAACACAGAGAACCGCAGGGGAACACAGAGAACCGCAGGGGAACATAGAAAACACCAGGGGAACACAGAGAACACCAGGGGAACACAGAGAACACCAGGGGAACACAGAGAACACCAGGGGAAAACAGAGAACACAAGGGGAACACAGAGAACCCCAGGGGAACACAGAGAACACCAGGGAAACACAGAGAACACCAGGGGAACACAGAGAACACCCGGGGAACACAGAGAACACCAGGGGAACACAGAGAACGCCAGGGGAACACAGAGAACACCAGGGGAACACAAAGAACACCAGGGGAACACAGAGAACACCAGGGGAACACAGAGAACACCAGGGGAACACAGAGAACGCAAGGGGAACACAGAGAACATCAGGGGAACACAGAGAACACCAGGGAAACACAGAGAACACCAGGGGAACACAGAGAACACCAGGGGAACACAGAGAACACCAGGGAAAGTAACAGTGAAGAAGAAAGTGGTCGGGAACACAGAGGCCTCCGCGTCTTTGACGGGAGAGAAAAAGCGAGAGTGCGTGAGTGATGGAGGATGTATGGAGGAGTCTGACACAGCAGGGGGTTGGGGTGGGGGGTTGGAAGGTGGGTGAGAAATGTAGAGGATTAGCAGCAGAGTGTAAGAATAAGGAGGAGGAGGAGGAGAAGTAGAGGGAGCAGAAAGACGAGAAGGCGAAAGAGAAGGAGGAGGAGGAGGAGGAGGAGGAGAAGAGAGTTAAATAAAAAAAAAAGAAAAAACACCAAGTTGACTGACACTAAGCGAGATATGTGGACCTTTTGCTTATTAGCTAAAACTGCCTTCAAAAGGATGGTAGGGAGGTCAGACGACCTCCGTGAACTGTCCGTAAATGTCACCCTCTCTCCCCCCCCCCCTCCCTGACCATCCCCATCCCTCCACCACCACCACCCCTCTCCTTGTCACCAGTGTAACTGGTGCAAAACGCGCGTCTGAGGTATGTATTCGGAGGCATACACTCACACATGCATATGCACACAAGCAAGAACACACACACACCACGCGCACACGCGCACAACACACACACACAAACACACACACACACACTTACATACACGCGCGCGCGCGCACACCACACATAGACACACACAACACTTACATACACGCACGCGCACGCACGCACACACACACACACACACAGACACACACACAGACGCACACACAAACACAACACACACACAGACACACACATAGACACACACACAAACACACACAGACACACACACAAACACACACACACAGAGACACACACACACACACAGACACACACAAACACACACACACAACACACAACACACACACAACACACACACACACACACACACACACACACACACACACCCCACACACACACCACAAAGAGAGAGGACGTTGGTGGGGTATAGAGTGGGAGATAGAGCCAGAATTTGGAGTTGAAATGTGTTCAAGAGGGATTTATCTCACTCCGACAACTCCATATGCGCTCTACTCAAATCGAAACAAAAACAAAAACAAAAACAAAAAACAAGAAGAAGACTCACAGAAATCAGAGCCAGATAAATAACTATGAATTAGATACATGACATACCATCATTACAAATTACACACATTCTCTTATGATAAATCTTTGTTGTAAAGAATCGCCTTGAATCGTAATTATCAGATATTCCAAATCATGATGAATCGTGTATTTCTGTTATGAGTCATATATCATTGGCTTTCTTCTTTTTTTCAAAGGAGGTATTGTAAACCATTACGAACCGTGCACATTTGTTATAAGTCATGAATCAGGTATTGCCAACTAATTATAAACCGCGCATTTCTATAACATAAATCATGAATCACTGGCTTTTTTTTTTATCCAAAGCAGATACGGCAAATTATTATAAACCGTGCCTATTACAAATCAAGCATTTTTTTCAAAGTAAAAAGCATTTTGTCAGCCAAAACTCAGTCGTGATAACACCATGCGTTTTTTGTTTGTTTTATATCTATCTATCTATCTATCTATCTATCTATCTATCTATCTATCTATCTATCTATCTATCTATCTATTATCTATCTAATCTATCATCTCTCACTATCATAATCATAATATATAATTATCTATCTATCATTACTCTCTCACTTCTCTATGATATCTATCTATCTAACTATCTCTCTCTCTATCTAATTATCATATCCAAATCATATAATCTTATATCTATCTATGATCATACTATCTTTTCTATCTATCTTATCTCTCTTCTTTGTCTCATCTATCTATCTAATCTATCTATCTATCTCCTCTATCTATCCATTCTATCTATAATCTATGAATCTATCTTCTATCTCTCTCTCTCTCTATCTATCTATCTAATATCTATAATATCTATCTACTATCTAATCTATCTATCTCAATCTCTCTATCATCAACTATCTATCTATCTCTCGTCTTCTCTCTTCTCTTCTATCTCTATCTATCTATCTATCTATCCTCTCTATCTCTCTATCTATCTATCTATCTATCTATCTATACATATATTATATATATATAATATATAAATATTATATATACATGTATATAATATATATAACAATATATATATATATATATATATATATATATATATGTATATACATATATGAGTGGGTGGAGTTCCACATGTTGCTGACTTACTCCACGTTTTGTTATGTAGACTGACCTGGGCACTTAGGTAAAACGTCTGGTTACTTTGGGGTGTGGTCGACACTTGCGTTTCCCTTGTACATATTAAATTCTTTTTTCCTTTATCGTTTTATTGGTGGCGTGGTTCGTGGAGTTTTTATAATCACTTCATAAAATTTGGACTTAGTTTGTTCCAGTATTAATACTGGCTGATTCTCTCTGTGTATGTGTGTGTGTGTTATCTGTTTGGACTTAAGTTTGTTTCAATACTATAATGGTGATTCTCTGTGTATGTGTGTGTGTGTGTGTGTGTGTGTGTGTGTGTCTGTTTGGACTTAATTTTTTCCAGTACTATAGTGGCTCATTCTCTCTGTATGTGTGTGTGTCTATCTGTTTGGACTTAGTTTGTTTCAATACTAAAATGGCTGATTCTCTGTGTATGTGTGTGTGTATCTGTTTGGACTTAGTTTGTTTCAATACTAAAATGGCTGATTCTCTGTGTATGTGTGTGTTATCTGTTTGGGACTTAGTTTGTTTCAATACTAAAATGGCTGATTCTCTGTGTATGTGTGTGTGTATCTGTTTGGACTTAGTTTGTTTCAATACCAAAATGGCTGATTTTCTGTGTATGTGTGTGTGTGTGTGTGTGTGTGTGTGTGTGTGTGTGTGTGTGTGTGTCTGTCTGTCTGTCTGTCTGTCTCTGTGTCTATCTGTCTGTCTATCTGTCCGGTATTCTCTCAGTGATATTTCTTTTTTTTTAATTTATTTTTTTTTTACCGTTCGGATTTTCCTGATGGCATGTATGCACGTTGTTTTACCTATACTACGTAGGCGGTATGTTGCTGCACAGTCTGCATACCCCGAATTCGCTGGGCGTACATGCTGGGTGTTTTCATGTTTCCATAAGCCACAGTAGTCACAGGATCTTTAACGTGCATACTTGATATTGTGTGTGCGTATACATACTAAAAGGGTGGGTGGGTGGGTGGGGGTAAAGGCACTGACAGGTCTGTTCCATATGTTGACCCCTGAGATCGGACAATTCTCCACACTTTATTTACCAGGTAGGAGGTATACTTCGGCAGGATGATCCCGAGACCTTCTGATTGAAAGATCGAAGTGTCTTACCCGTCTGACTACCCCCCCCGTCAGTGATACTTTACATTCTATCGGTAGAAGTTTATTGATTAATTAACCCTTTGACTCCCAGCATCCTGTATTGTCAACCAACCATGCTAGAAAAAGAAAAATTCTTAACCTTTTGACTCCCTCACCCTATCTACCAGCTTCCTGTAAGAAGCTGGTGGATTTAGTGAGGGAGTCAAAACGTTAACCCATAAAGCTGGTGGATAGAGAGCGGGAGCCAAAGGGTTAAGTTTTTGCAGTTGGTGGTTACGGTGCGGGAGTCAAAGGGTTAGGTAAAACTGAACGGCATTTTTTCAAGCTTGGCGTTGTTAATCTACGTATCGAGAGCAAGCACAGCAAGAAGAAAAAAAAAAAAAAAAATGAACGAAAGAAAGAAAGAAGAGCTCCGGTACTGCCACCCCCTTTTTTCTCCTCCTCCTCCCACCATATATACATAACTATTACTCCTCCAACCCTAGTACTGCTTAGTGAAAAGGAAGAGAGAAGCGAGGAGAGAGAGAGAGAGAGAGAGAGAGAGAGATGTAGAGGGAGTGCAGACAGACAGCAGACAGAGAGGCAGATAGACAGAGAAGAAGAGAAGAGAGATAGAAAGACAGAAGACAGAGCAGACAGACAGCAACAGAGAAGAGAGAAGAGAGATAGATGGACAGGACAGACAGACAGACAGACAGATTGATGGACAGGAGGCAGACAGACAGACAAGAGCAATAGAGAGGCAGACAGAGCAGACAGACAGACAGCAGACAGCAGGAAGAGACAGAAGTAATAGAGACAGAGAGGAAGAACACAGGACAGAGTGAGAGAGAGAGAGGAAGAGAGAGAGGGGAGAAAGGAAGAGAGAGAGAGAGAAGGAGAGAGAGAGAGAGAGACAGGGGGAAGGGGAGAGACAGAGAGAGAGAGGGAAAGAAGAGAGAGAGAGAAAAGGGAGAGAGAGAGAGAAGGAGAGGAGAGGAGAGAGAGAGAAGACAGGAAGAGAGAGGAGAGACAGACAGAAACAGAACACACAGAAACAGAGACAGAGACAGAGACACAGAGACAGACAAGACAGAGACAGAGAGAGAGACAAACTAGAGAGAAGAAGAGGAAAACGCCGAAAGTGAGTGTCGTTTTTCACAAGCGTTGGTTCTAGACTTAGATGGATCATGGAGGGCCCCCACTCAGTCTTGACGTTTGAAACCATTGACTCTATGTTTATGTACACCACACACAATCCACACAATGAAGATAAGGGACAGACCACCGCCACACCTCTCCAACTGCTGGTGTGTGTGTGTGTGTGTGTGTGTGTGTGTGTGTGTGTGTGTGTGTGTGTGTGTGTGTCTGTGGTGTGGTGTTGGTGTGTGTGTGTGTGTGTGTGTGTGTGTGTGTTGTTGGTGTGTGTTGTGTTTTGTGTGTATGCGTTATGTTTTGTGTGTGTATGGTTGTGTGTGTGTGTGTGTGTGGTGTGTGTGTGTGTGTGTGTGTGTGTGTGTGTGTGTGTGTGTGTACTGGCGTGTATGTTTATGTGTTGTGTATGTGTGTGTATGTGTGTTTGTGTGTGTGTGTGTGTGTGTGTGTTGTGTGTGTGTGTGTGTGTGTGTCAGTATGTGTGTGTGTGTGTGTGTGTGTGTGTGTGTGACTGGCGTGTGTGTGTGTGTGTGTGTGTGTGTGTGTGTGTGATTGGCGTGTATGTTTGTGTGTTTTTGTGTGTGTGTGTGTGTGTGTGTGTGTGTGGTGTGCGGTGGGTGTGCGTGTGCGGTGTGCGTGTGATGTGTGTGTGTGTGTGTGTATGCGCGCGCATTGTGTGTGTGTGTGGGTGTGTGTCTGTCTGTCTGTGTGTGTGCGTGTTATGTGTCTGTGTGCATGCGTGTATGTGTGTGACTGTGTTTGTGTGTGTATATGTGTGTGAGTGTGTGTGTGTGTTTGTTAGTAGCGTGCGTGTGTATATATGTGTGTGCTCTCTCTCTCTCTCTTTCCCTCTCTTTCTTTCTCTCTTTCTCATTCTTTCTCTCTCTCTCTCTTTCTTCTTTTTGAGCGTGTGTGTGTAAATCTTTGTGTGTGTGTGTATGTGTGTGTGTGTGTGTGTGTGTGTGTGTGTGTGTGTGTGTGTATGTATGTGTGCGAGCGCGCGCGTGTGTGTATGTGTGTGTTTATGTGTGTGAGCGTGTGGGTGTATATGTGTGTGTGTGAGCGCGTGTGTGTATGTGTGTGTGTGTGAGCGCGCACGCGTGTGTGTATGTGTGTGTGTGTTTATGTGTGTGAGCGCGTGTGTGTATGTGTGTGTGCGCGCGCGAGTGCATGTATGTGTGTATGTGTGTGTTGTGTTTTGAGTATGGGAAAGGAGAGGTAAAATTTGGGAGGGAGTATTTGCAGGCTGGCTTGCTTTGTCTATTGGAAGAGCCATGGACTCAAGATAATGTTGATGTCTTGGAGTTCCAGCCTGCAGCTTGCAAACTGTCCTGTAGGCACTGTCCGTCTTGAGTTCCAGCCTGCCGTTTGCAAACTGTCCTGTTGGCACTGTCCTCTTGAGTTCCAGCCTGCCGCTTGCAAACTGTCCTGTTGGCACTGTCATCTTGAGTTCCAGCCTGCTGCTTGCAAACTGTCCTGTTGGCACCGTCCATCTTAAAGTGATGCTGTGATCATTCTAATGTTGTCAGCTTCGTGTTTAATAGGTCCCCCGTGCACTTCCTTTCCGCTATTTCAAGACACAAAACTAAAAATGGGAATAATGAGATGTTTGGTCAGGACCATCCTGACATACGGAGCTAAAGGAAGGACCTTCAAAACAGAAAATAAAAAGTAATAAAGAAAATAAATTCAGTTGAAATGTGGTTCTATACACGTCTCTTAAGCGTG
>CM060305.1:151672881-151677881 GCA_030674185.1 Monoplex corrugatus
TCTGGCTGCGCACACTGAAGATCCCACAGAGAGTTCACAAAATCGTGAAGAGCAGAGCATTGCCTGGTTGCCTTGGTATAAAATATTAGAGAGATAGGTTGATTTCCCAGGTACCACTCCTTGAAGCCCAATTCGCCTTCTTGCCTTTCTGAAGTCTTGGTTAAAAAAAAAAGGGAATATGAATATGAATATAAATTTGAATCGAGGGAGAGGGGATGGGCGTCACCCTCGTGGTGCTGGCCCAGGAAATGTTGAGGTCTCTGTCACCTCGCTCCCCTGCGACCTCAGGGTTATGGAACTATCAAGGTAGGACCTCAGGACCTGGCCAACTCATGGGTCTATACGCAGGTTTTAAGGCTTGTACCGTGATCATTCTGGATCTTCTCCACCACATGGTAACCTATGATGATAGTGCAGATGGAATTAATTCATACCGAGCGCGGAGACGTCATCTTGAGAAACTGAAACTGAAACCGATAGAGTGCTTCAGTGTCGGAGAGTAAGTTACGATTCTCGCTTTCCATGTCTGTGATCCGTCCCCCCCCCCCCCCCCCCCCCCAGTTTTTGCTAAGAAGACTTTGGTGGGCTTCATGGAGCTTTTTAAGTGAACGCCTTCAGGCTGCTTTTATGATCTTCTTGGTCCTCTGTGTGTCGTCTGCATTCTTGGGGGTTGGGGGGTTGGGGGTGTAGTGGGGCCTGGTGGGTAGAAAGTGCTGGCTTTTTGGAAGCGAAGAGTTCTAGGTTTGTTTCTTTTTGCTTGCCACTGGGGTTTTTCTTTTTGATTCTTTCGCTCCGCACTTGATTTTGAACGGTGGTGTAATTGCTGCTTCTTGTTGTTGTTGTTGTTGTTGCTGTTGTTGTTTGTTGTTGTTGTTGTTGTTGTTGTTGTTTCCATGTGCGGTAGCCTATGTACTTAACGCACGCAAAATTTCCATAGCGAAACACACACACACACACATACACACACACACACACATATACACACACACACACACACACTACACACACACACACACACACACACACACACACACACAACACACACACACACACACACACACACACACACACCAACAACACATACATACACACTCATAAACACACACAAACACCCGCAAAAACAACAAGCAATTTCGACAAACACACAGTGTAATTAGATTTCTTTTTTAAAGCAACATAAATTCATTAATAAACATATAAATAGGCATTACACTTACAAAACCGCCTAAATAGATAAATAGATAAAACAAACAAACCAAATGGACATCAATGATACCAAACTACCAAATACAAAGAAACACCAGACCAAACTACACAAAACAAACGAATAACACAGAGGAGTAAGTCCTTTTATTTCTCCCTAAGTTTTTGATTTCATAAAATCATTTTCCACGCTCAAAATAAATTCCATATACACAAATGTTACAAACGCCATGTGATAGAACAAAATACACTAATGTTACAAATACCACGTGATAGAACAAAACACACTAATGTTCCAAATGCCTTGAAATAACAAACACTAATGTTACAAATGCCATGTGATAGAACAAATTACACTAATGTTACAAATGCCATGTGATAGAACAAAATTACACTAATGTTACAAATGCCATGTGATAGAACAAAATTACACTAATGTTACAAATGCCATGTGATAGAACAAAATACACTAATGTTACAAATGCCATGTGATAGAACAAAATACACTAATGTTACAAATACCACGTGATAGAACAAAATACACTAATGTTACAAATGCCATGTGACAGAACAAAATACACTAATTTACAAACGCCATGTGACAGAACAAAATACACTAATGTTACAAATGCCATGTGATAGAACAAAATACACTAATGTTACAAATGCCATGTGATAGAACAAAATACACTAATGTTACAAATACCATGTAATAGAACAAAATACACTAATGTTACAAATACCATGTGATAGAACAAAATACACTAATGTTACAAATACCATGTGATAGAACAAAATACACTGATACAAATACATGTGATAGAACAAATTACACTAATGTTACAAATGCCATTGATAGAACAAAAAATCGGAATGATCCTTGCATACAAAAAAACAAAAACAAAAAACAAAACAAACAAACAAAACAAAAAAACAAACAAACGAAAACGCATACAAATAAACGTAAATCTGTGCGGTATTTCTACTTGCTGTATTCTTTCATCTACACCGAAATCAAACCAAACCAAACCAAACAAAACAAACCAAACAAACAAAACAAAACAGAAAAAAACAAAGCAAAGCAAATGAAGAAATGAATAAGCAACTAGAACCAAAATCAACATGAATAAACACAAAACAAATCTAGGAGTTATATGAAGAAAGCAATTGATGCACACAAAATGAAATAAGATGAAAATAATGAAAAGTGTAAATCGGATATGTTAAAATCGGGACACGTCACACTGGGACAGTTCCTCACGCGCTCTATCCCATTCTGGAAAGTCTGATCCCGAAGGCTAGCTGAACCTTTACCACACACACACACACACACACACACACACACACACACACACACACACACACACACACGCACGCACACACACACACACACACGACACACACACACACACACACACGCGTGCACACACACACACACACACACACACAACACACACACACACACACACACACACACACACAACACACAAATCATACAGGCCTACTACATAAGAAGGCTTACAGATGAAATTAACCTGGGGAGGGGGGGGGAGAAAGAAATAAAGAAAGAGAGAGAGAGAGAGGAGAGAGAGGAGGGAGAGAGGTAGAGTTGAGGGAGGAGAAAAAAAACAAGAAGGCATTGCGAAGGTTACCGGCTCTGTGAGAAGCAGTGATGACGTTCATTTTGATGCAACGTCTAGTTAGGAACTGGGAGAATTCATACTGTAAATCTGTCACATAAAATTGAACCAGCGAGCCGAACAGTACAGCAGCGATAAAGCGAGGTACAATTTACATTCCCACAGAAGAGGTATACAACAACAACAACAACAACAAAAAGAAGGAAGGAAAGAAAGAAAGAAGAAAGAAAGAAAGAACGAAAGAAAGAAAGAAAGAAAGAAAGAAAAAAAAAGAAAAGAAAAGAAAAAGAAAAAAAAGAAAACTAGAAAAAAAAAAAAGTAGAAAAAAGAAGAAGAAAAGGTCAACGCAGAATCTCCAAACAAAAGAATACATCAACACGGGATAGGAAGGAGCAAGTCACCCATTTCTCCCCCCCTAGTTCTCTCCCCTCCTGCTCTGTCCTGCCTGCCTGTGGAGGAGGGAAAAAAACCCTAATGTGCACATGAATTATTATTATCATTATGCTGGCTGTGTTTATGGGATCTGGCTAGGCCAGCCATAAACTGCCAAATGCCGCCATAAAGGGAGGAGAGGGGTGTTATACTATGACGCTGGCGTTCATGGAGAGTTTTTATTTCCGACAGGAAGACACACCTGTCAACCCGCTCTGTGTTTGTTTGTTTGTTTTGTCTGTCTGTTTGTTTGTTTGTTTTTCTTTCTTTCTTTGTTTTCAGATGTCCTTATTTCTTATCATTTTGCTGACCCGAGTGGGGACGCAAGTACATCGGCTATCTCAGTTTCAATTTCAGTTTCTCAAGATGATGCCTCCACGCTGGAAATGTGTTTTCATATGTCTGTTTGTTTGTTTGTTAGTTTGTTTGTTTGTCTTCAGGTGTCCTTATTTCTTATCATCTTACTTTCCAGCGTGGGGGCTCAAGTATAGCGGCTATCTCAGTCTAAGTTCCAGTTTCTCGAGATGATGCCTCCGCGTCGGAAAAATGTTTTCATATGTCTGTTTGTTTGTTTGTCGTTTGTTTGTTTGTTTGTTTTGTTAGTTTGTTTGTTTTCAGATATTCTTATTTCTTGTCATCTTACCCGCCTGGGGACGCGAGTGATAGCGGCTATCTCGGTCTAAATTTCGTTTCTCAAGATGATACCTCTGCGTTGGAAAGATTGTTTTTTGTTTGTTTGTTTGTTTGTTTGTTTGTTTTTTGTTTGTTTGTTTGTTTGTTTGTTTTCAGGTATCCTTATTTCTTGTCATCTTACCCGCGTGGGGACGCAAGTATACCTGCTCTCAGTCTCAATTTCAGTTTCTCAAGATGATGCCTCCTCGCTGGAAAGGTGTTTTCAGATGTCTGTTTGTTGTTTGTTTGTTTGCTTGTTTTCATATGTCCTTATTTCTTATCATCTTACTTACCAGCGTGGGGACTCAAGTATAGCGGCTATCTCAGTCTCAATTTCAGTTTCTCAATATGATGCCTCCGAGCTGGAAAGATGTTTTTAGATGTCTGTTTGTTTGTTTGTTCGTTCGTTTGTTTGTTTGTTTATTTGTTTGTTTGTTTGTTTTTCAGATGTCCTTATTTCTTATCATCTTACTGACCTGCGTGGGGATGCAAGTATACTGGCTCTCAGTCTCAATTTCAATTTCTCAAGATGATGCCTCCGCGCTGGAAATATGTTTTCAGATGTCTCTTGTTTGTTTGTTTGTTTGTTTGTTTTGTTTCAGATGACCTATTTTCTATCATCTTACTGACCCGCGTGGGGACTCAAAGTACAGCGGCTCTCAGTCTTAATTTCAGTTTCTCAAGATGATACCTCCGCGCTGGAAAGGAAATTCCATATGCACAGATATCACAGATGTTATGTGATGGATAAGATCCAAACCGATCATGGTTAAAAACCCTGTAACAGCGTACAAACCCTCCGTGATGACAAGGCCTCTGGTAACAACATTCAAATACGATATTCCCCCAAACATGTTTTAAAATCTACACCATACGTGAATGTAAAACGTCTCTTGCAAGAAGGCTGGATCACCCAGATTTCATACACGATATTCGCCATACATATTTTAAAATCTACAAGATACTTGAATGTAAAAACAT
Source organism: Monoplex corrugatus (assembly GCA_030674185.1). Classification (NCBI taxonomy): domain Eukaryota; kingdom Metazoa; phylum Mollusca; class Gastropoda; order Littorinimorpha; family Ranellidae; genus Monoplex; species Monoplex corrugatus. The sequence continues at coordinate 151,677,810 of CM060305.1, forward strand.
CTCTTGCAAGAAGGCTGGGCCACCTAAAACCACGCCTGTCCATCTCTCTCCCTGGTGTCTCCGAGAGGAGGA
>CM060305.1:151687881-151690381 GCA_030674185.1 Monoplex corrugatus
CACAACGTTTCGAACCCAGGCTCTTTGTCAAGTGAATGAAAAGTGGTAAATGAAAGTGACGTGGAAAATAAAAGTGACGTGGAAAATAAAATGACGTGGAAAAATAAAAATGACAGAGCAGTGCTGATGGGGGGATGGGGTGGGGAGAAAAGGGGGGAAACATTAGGGATTAGTAGGACAAGGAGAGGGCCCAGGCACTGCTACGTGTCGGCAATTCGGGTGTTCAGGCCCGCTGGCTGGACTGTTCCCAGTCGGTGGATGATGCAGTTCTCCATGTATTTTCTGTATTGTCGGTCTCTGGTGTTTTGCCACACTGCTGAAATTTACCAATTTTCATTCACTTGACAAAGAGCCTGGGCTCGAAACGTTGTGCTTACATGTATATTACTCCAAAGGATCTTTCACAAACAAGCTACTTTTCAACGTTTTATGTTTTACAGTCATCAGCATTTTGATTGTACGTCTTGCCACACATTCCGCAGCGAGCACAACATCTCATTAAAAGCTCACAGTTCACCCCACATTTTCTTGTGGACGTTGTTTCGATTTTTCCTGTATGTCTTTGTTGTTTTGGTTTGTTTTTCTTGCGTTCAGATTCTCCTAGGCTGCTTGTATACACAGCTTTTGGCTCAGGCTGTGCAGGCGGGGGTATGTTGCAGCACAGTTTGCATTCTCCCCGCTTCTGTGGGAGTGCATCATCATCATCATTAAGTGCCTTGCCGCATGGCGTTGGCCATCATGGCCCTCCCATATGCATCTTTCCCTTGTCGCCACAAGCACATCTTCCAACCTCTCTGTCCTCAGCCAACCTGCAAGTCCATCCAATATTTTCTCCCTGGGTCTACCTGGTGTTCTCGTTCCCTCCAGCTTTCCTGTTGTGACCAGGTGCTCTAATTCCTCTCTCCCCATAAAATATCCTATAAATGTTGCTTGTATTTTCCTAACCTTCCTTATCAATAATTTACTTGTGTTTGCCTCTATCAAGGTTATCTCGTTCGTTTTCTTTGCTGTCCATGGAACTCTCAACATTCTTCTTAGAAACCACATCTCGGCTGCCTCAATCTTGTTCTGCCTTTTTCTGCGTGTTGGCTGTTCACGCCTCACAACCGTATAACATTTATCGGTTCTACATAACACTCAAGAACTATGTTCCTGATGAGCATGCTGGGTGTTTTCATGGTTCCATGAGTCACCAGACACTGACATGACTTACAGGATCTTTAACGTGTATATTCAATGTCCAGCATGTGTATACTCGTACACAATGGAAGTTTGTTTTTTTTAGGCACAAACAAGTCTGCATACATGTTGACTGGGAAGATCTGTAAAATCTTCAGCCTTTACCCACCAGGCCGGGAGGTACCCAGGCAGGATCGAACCCGATTTATCATTATAAACGTTACTGAAGTCAGAAAATGCCCCCACCCCTTCCTCCTTAGGAAAAGTCGCTGGCTGTCTGGTGCGATCTATAATAGTCTTTAGTTCCTAGAAACACTCCAAGAAAGAATGAAAGCACATACTTGACGCACAAAACAAGAAATGCCTCCCCCCCCCCTCCCCACCTTTTTTTTTCTTTTTTTTTTTTTGTCATCAGATGGTCTTTGTCAGCCCTACACAGGAGAGAACACGAACAAATACACAAACTTTCGGGGTGGGGGAGTAACACACGCGCACACACACACACACACACACACACACACACACACACCACACACACACACACACACACACACACACACACACACACACACACACACACACACACAAACACCTAGACTTTCCTGATATTTAGTCAGATTTGGGAACTCTCCTAATAAACAAAAATATCAGGAATCCTTGCTGTTTTTTTTTTCTCGTAAGTTTTGTGTATCATTTTATGTTCTTTTTACAAGTTTCTTTTTCTTTTGGTGTGTGTGTGAGTGATTGTGTGTGTGTGTGTGTGTGTGTGTGTGTGTGTGTGTGTGTGTGTGTGTGTGTGTGTGTGTGTATGTTGTGCGTGTGTGAGTGTGTGCGTGGTGCGTGTGCGTGTGTAGGCGCGTGTGTGTGTGTGTGTGTGTGTGTGTGTGCGTGCGTGCGTGTGTGTGTGTGTGTGTGTGTGTGTGTGTGTGTGTGTGTGTGTGTGTGTTTGTGTGTGTGTGTGTGTATACGTACACTTGACAAAGACCACTTGGATGAACATTTACGCTCGTCTTGCTTTGTTCTTGCTTTGTGTAATGAATACGTAAGATTCACGCTTTGTCTTGTTTTGTTTTGTTTTGTGTATTGAATACTTCTTCTCATTTCAGTTTCGTGTGTTTCTGGTTTATGTTTGCTTGAAACGCTGGCATTGTCACTTTGATTTAGAGTCCTCTTAATTCCAACGCGGATAAGTTCGCTTCACTGACTTGATGACGTAGGAGGAAGAAAAGACAACTTTTCGGGGGGGTATTGTCCCCTGGATTTTATGAGCTGGGAGCGACAGTTTCATGATTATTTGTGACCGCTCCTTTGGTCGAAGCGA
>CM060305.1:151695381-151705381 GCA_030674185.1 Monoplex corrugatus
GGTAAATCTCTCTTTTCTTAGGAAGGAATGTTTGCTGATCCTCTCTGTCTCTCTCTGTCTCTCTGTTTCTGTCTATCTATCTGTCTCTCTCTGTTCCTCTGTCTGTCTGTCTGTCTGTCTCCTTTTCTTTCTGTCTCTTTCTCTCTGTATCTCTGTGTCTCTCTCTCTCTCTCTCTCTCTCTCTCTCTCTCTCTCTCTCTCTCTCTCTCTCTCTCTCTCTTTCACGTAATCCCTTTGCTTGCCTTTCTCTGTCTATCTGTCTGTCTTTTAATCTGTTTGCTTGACTTTCTCTCTCTGTCTGTCTGTCTGTCTACCTCTCTACCCCCCTCTCTCTCTGTCTCTGTATCGCTCTCTGTCTCTGTCTCTCTCTCTCTCTAACGTTGATTAGCAATGCCAGATGTGCAAGTTGGCCAGCATACTGTACATTGGAATGATAAAGTTTCACTTCATTTCCTTTTTCTTTCAATTGCAGATGCAATTGATGCAAATGAATACAGCTGAATAGTCTGTACAGAGATAGATAGATAGATAGAGAGAGAGAGAGAGAGAGAGAGAGAGAGAGAGAGAGAGAAAGAGAGAGAGAGAGAGACAGACAGACAGACAGACAGAAACAGACAGACAGACAGACAGACAGACAGACAGACAGACAGAGAGCATTTTGCAAGAAAATAAGTGCTTTGCACAAACCTGTAGGAACAGGATGATACGAGCGAACACTTCTGCAAGTCTCATGCCCTTTGCCATTTTGTTCGTTCGTTCGTTCTTTGATTTAACGTCTTTTCACTATAAGTGATATTAGACGGGGGAGGGGGGGGGGAGAGGGTAAAAAAAATATATACATAAAATAAAATGGAGAACGATACTTGGACAGGTTGGATTGGGACAGAGGGGAGACAGAGTAAAAATCATAAATAACTTAATTAACATTAGTAACAATTAACTTCAACAATGTGAAGGGAAATTTTAACACTAAAACACAAACTGCATAAAGTTAAAGTAATGCATTAACAGGACTGTGAACTACTGATTCTGAAATTTTAACTAACAAAGATTGATCTGATGTTACTCTTTTGCCGTTTTGTGTGTGTGTATGTGTGTGTGTATGTACGTGTGTGTGTTTGGGTGCGTCTTTATGTGTCTGTGTGTGTGTGTGTTGCGTGCATGTGTGTGTGCGTGCACGTGTGTGCGTGTGTGTGTCTGCGTGTATGTGTGTGTGTGTGTCTGTACGTGTCTGCGCGCCCACGCGCGTACCAAAGACCCCTGTGTCCTCATCCAAATACTATTCGTATCCGATGTTGCTGATAGTTAACTTCGGTGATCTAACGACAATCGGTATTTTTGCAAAGTAGTATGGCCATGGGCATATAAAAACTGTTTTTCATTTCTGGCATAAAACACCCGATCGAATATCATCAGCAGACAAGTCGGGAGTATACCAACTGTGTAGAGAGCAGCAAGATCCGCTGACATCAATTAAGAAAAGAAAATTACGTTTGCATGGCGTTGTTACGAGATCCAATGACCTTTCTAAATCAGCTTTCTAAGGAAAGCCAGAACAAGCTTGAGGCAGCCGAAATGTGGCTTATAAGAAGAATGTTGAGAGTTCCATGGACAGCAAAGAAAACAAACGAGACAGTCTTGATGGAGGCAGACACAAGTAGATCATTCATAGGGAAGATTAGGAAAAGACAAGCAACATTTATTGGCCATTTTATGAGGAAAGGGGAATTGGAGCACCTGGTCACAACGGAAAAGCTGGAGGGAAAGAGAGCACCTGGTAGACCCAGGGAGAAGATACTAGACGGACTTGTAGAGTGGCTGAAGACAGGGAGGGTGGAAGAGATGTTTGAGGCAACAGATGGAAGTCCATAATGACCAACGCCATGCGGCAAGGCAACTGATGATGATGATGAAGGAAGTATTAAACGAGGGAGACGGATCAGAGGAAGGCAGAAGAAAACGATGGACTGGCACTGTTGCGGAATGGACGGCTAGTGAAACTGTTTCCCGAGAGACAGGCCTTGGCACATAACCGACAATGCTGGAAGAATCTGGTGAACAGTTCTTTAGTTCGACGCTCCGATGACTCTTCATGGAGTTAGGATACACACAGGAGAAGACGAAGAGGAAGACGAAGAAGAAGAAGACGAAGAAGAAGAAGAAGAAGAAGAAGAAGGATACAAAAAGGAGGAATAGTAGAAGTAGTAAGTAGTAGTAGTAGTAGTAGTGTAGTAGTAGTAGTAGTATAGTAGTAGTAGTAGTAGTAGTAGAAGAAGAAGAAGAAAAGAAGGAGAAGTAGAAGAATAAGAAGAAGAATAAAGATAAGAATAAGAACAAGAACAAGAACAAGAAGAGAAAGGAGAGAGGAAGATGATGATGAAGAAGAAAAAGACGAAATAAGAGAAAAAGTGATAGTAGAAGAAGAAAAAGAAGAAGTAGAAGAAGAAAAACAGCAAGAAGAACAAGAAGAACAAGAAGAAGAAGGAGCAGTAGGAGGAGGAGGAGGAAGAGGAGAAGAAGAATGTCAAGAAAATAATCAAAATCATAAATGTAGCGTTTTCACGTACAATGAACAAGGCAGGCTCATAATGAGGCATGGCTTTGTCCCGCACCTACGCGCCACCTTGCGACCTAGTTCATGAATGAGTTGTTCCCCTTGAGCTGAGAGAGACGCTCATTGTGCGAATATTGTTTAGAAACTGACATCTTGCACTCGTTGATGAAAACGTTTCCAAACATTTCAGTGTAAAGTGCTAGCGGTTAAGATGTCTATTTTCTCATCTTTACCAAAACGAGAGGTTTAATTATAGATTCTTAAAGTACAAACTCCTCAGGCGACGGAGGAAGAACATTTTTTGTTTATGTGTAAGTTTCTATTATTAACTATTCGGTTCATGAAACACCGGTGTCGAAAATGAAAAAAAAAATGCAAACAACTCTGTTTTTTGCGACCGAAACGCCCCACTCGAAACCACGCACGTGCGCGTACAGACACATTCATAGAAAATGGACTGCATCTATCCCTGGAAAAAACAAAAATAGTTTTATTTAATAGTGGAGCAAACCCAGCAAATATTCCCACTTTCAAACTGGGAGACACTCTTCTTCAGTTTAACGAATCAATTAAATTCTTAGGAGTTTTCCTTACAGCAAAATTATCTTGAATCAGCATATTGAATACTTGTTAACCAAAGCTCAGAAAAGTTTAAATTTCTTAAAAATAGTTCGCAAACAGACATGGGGTCAAGATTCATCAACACTTGTTCATCTTTGTAAATCGCTTGTTAGATCTAAATTAACCTATGCCCAAGAAATTTTCTTCAGTGCACCGAAACACTTACTAAAAAAACTACAGAGCATAGATTGTAAAGGTTTCAAACTTGCGCTGGGTCTTCCAATGCATGCTTCCTGTCTTCGTACATATAATGAAATCGATCTGTTACCACTTGAAGAGCAAAGGAAAGTAGCTTCTACTAAATTTTTGTTAAGAAACACCACCGTAGAAAACATCTCAGAAACAGAAACTAAATGAGATCAGATATCGACTTTCCAAAAAGAGCTAAATCAATATCTTCACAGGTCACACTTGCAACATACACATCTGACGTCATGAAAGGCTCAGGAATTGATCTAGACGTAGATCCTGTATCTATAAGACCTTCCTTTCGCCAGTACCCAGTTGGGGACTCCATAGAGCACGATTTGACGTACACCACACTATTTTAAAAAAGAAGACAATATAAACTTACTGGCAAGTCAGGTTAAATGTCATATAGACAACTTATATCCCAATCACTTGAAAATTACACTGATGGATCAGTAATTGAAAGAAAAGAAGGTTCAGCGTTTTTAATACCTGCTCTCAAAATAGGACTTGATAAATCTGTCTTTACAGTTGAACTCTTTGCAATATTAATGGTTTTAAAATTTATGATAAGTCTTCCTAGGACAATTTTTCAGATACATTTTTGCGTCGATTCAAAATCAGTACTTCAGGCTCTTGAATTATTAAAATTACAAACAAGACCTGAAATGATTCTGGAAATTAGTCACTTGATTCATGGTTTATCTTCAAGAGGCACAGATATTACTTTCTGCTGGATACTTCTTTTGTTATAATGATAAAGTTGATAGGCTGCCAAACGGGGAGCTAATAACTCACCAGATTCAAACAATATCCAGCTTTCTCTCTCGTTGCACGAGACTTACACTTTAGTGGACAACTATGTCTGGAAGCAGTTCCAATTAAAACAGAAAAAGTATGATAAATGTCACATGAACTTTGAAATCAGCAAAAATAAATACTTAAGCAGCTTCCTGCCAGCAGACTTATACAATCTCTTATGTACAGATGGAAACTTGATGCATTCAAAACAAAATACACCAAGAACATAGTGTGTCTGTGTGGAAAGAAGATAACACATAGTCATATTCTTTCTTGCGTTAGGGAAAAACGACATATTCCTACAGTATCTATGAGTACAGTTTCTGACATATTTGCCTCATCATCATTACTATATGAACTTTTTGTTAGCCTGTCAAAAAGCCCTATAGCGAATTACCTTTAAAATGTTATTTCACTTGTTCACTCTTATGGTTAGTCAATTCTTGGTTTTATTTTTTATTCATTTCTTCTAGAAATTTATCAATTTTGTTTGTTACTTAGTTAGTTTGTTTAAATCGTTAATTATGGTAACGTTATTTGTTAGTTTTACCTTCCCCTCCTCGAAACAGTTGTTTTCTGGATCATCTTTTCTCAAAACCAAAATTGACAATTTTCAAACATTCTCTTCACTCCTCCTCTATCACCCCCCCCCTTTTTGTTGTTGTTGTTGTCTAAAATCACTTTAGTGAATAGACATTAAATCAAAGACCACCACCATCACCACACATTCATACACACGCACAAACAAACACACACACTCACACACTCACACACACACAGACACACACTCACACACACACACATACACACACATACACACACACACACACACACACACACGTACACACACACGTACACACACATTCACGCACGCACGCACACACATACACACACATACACACACACGCACGCACGCACCCACACACAGAGATGAGACTGTATTAAAAAAAAAAACTCAAGTGCAAACTGATTGAGTTTAGGGATAATTTTTAGCAAACGCCTAAAGATAACAAGTACAGGTAGGTTTTGCTAATGACCAGTTTATTTGACTGCAGGTGGTAAACTTTGAAAAATAGCAACAAAAGCAGAACAGCAATAAAAGACACAAATGAGACAATTATTGTCTACTGTTCAAGCATTGAACAATTAAAACGAAACAAAAACAAACTTGAAATCCCCAGAAAAAGATTGATTAAACTTGTGACACCATCGGGGCATTGTAATACGTGTCCTCAGTTCTACGTAGAAAATTGAACGATCTTTTACGGACGAAAGCTTTCATAAACGTACGTAGCACAAAGCGTTTTACCACCATCACCAACGAAACCATTATTACCATAAAAACTCCTTCTCTCTTTGTTTTCTTTTTTTTTTCTTCTTTCTTCTTCCTATTTTTCTTCTTGTTCTTGTTCTTGTTCTTCTTGTTCTTCTTGTTCTTGTTCTTCTTGTTCTTCTTGTTCTTCTTGTTCTTCTTGTTCTACTTCTTCTTCTTCTTCTTCTTCTTCTTCTTCTTCTTCTTCTTCTTCTTCTTCTTCTTCTTCTTCTTCTTCTTCTTCTACTTCTACTTCTTCTTCTTCTTCTTCTTCTTCTTCTTCTTCTTCTTCTTTTGTAAAGAAAGGGAGATTCTTTCCTATCGACCGGAGGGAGGTGAGTGTCTGCCTGTTTGTTAGCCTCAGTGTGTGACAAAAATAATGTTAACAAACATCTTGCTATTTCAGGATCGATCTTTACTAAATTTTGGCCAAAGAATTGGACCACTGAGGAGTCACGAACTATAAGTTTGGAAGTCTTAGCGCAGAGTTCAAGGTTATACGATTTTAAAAAAGTGATTAATATTGGCAATTTTTTCAAGATGTCCGAACAGTGCTTTATCGCGAACTTCTGACAAAATTTTGAGGGTCACCTGAGCTGCCTGAATATTGTATGTGCCTTTATAATTTTTTTTCTTTAAGAATCATGGCATTTAGAGAGTTTTTCTTTGTGTTCACCTTTTTCTTTAGTCCCATTTTCTACGCCACCATAATGGTCACAGATGCTGGGACAGTTTTTACAATGCTATGATGTTGGTGACGATGAGGATGATAATCATGATACTATGGAGTTCCATCTAGGATTGAGACTGCGTGACAGGGCTGTACTCTACGCTTACTATCATGATATATCCTGGCGTCAACTAGACCTGAGAGATACACACACCTGTAGCATTGGTCAAAAGATTTGAGCAACACACACAGTGAGTCATCCGTGAAGTGGATGAGACCTGACTGTGTAGTTCTAGTCTTCCCAATGGACCCATGGCACGCCCAACTGTGTGTAGGAGACGTTTAGGGCCGAAAAATCCCATGATGATTTCGAAAGGACTGGCGAGGATTCGAACCCAAAACCTTCCGGCCGGTATTCCGTTGCATTAACCACTGCACCACGGCAACTGGTCTGTTATCAGTATTTTTATTATTTTTGTGATACATCATTCAGGCAGGTAAGTCTTGATTGACATTCTCTTTTACTCTTGCGGTAGTCTGCCACTGCCCTCGCTTCCCGCTAATGTATATTTCGTTTGGAACTTCTTGAAGGTCACAGTGACCGTGAGAAATACAGAATGTGGATTTTCTGTTTTTATTATTGATATTTTATATAAACAGAGATACTGTTAGAATAGTTTGATCATCTTGTTTTTTCTCTGTTTGTTTGTTTCCTTCTTTGTTTGATTTATCTTGTTTTAAAAGACAATATGGAAGTACTGATATCGCACAGACAGACAGACAGACAGACAAACAGATAGACAAACCCACCCACACAAAGACACACAGACACAGACATACACACACACACACACACACACACACACACACACACACACACACACACACACACACACACACCACACACACGTACACACACAGAGAGAAGCACACACATAGACACACGTTACTCAAACGAAGACATACCCACAAGATTTAACAAGATGTATCTACACCTATGGCCAGAGACAAACCACAAAATAAGTAGTTCGAAATGACAGCATATACCTATGGAAGGGGAGTTTAGCAGCTTATTCAGGAGGGATTCATCGCACTTCGACATCATCATCATCATCATGTGCCCCGCCGCTTGGCGTTGGCGATCATGACCCTCCACACGAATCCATCCCTTGTCGCGGCAAGTACATCTCCCGGCCTCTCTGTCCTTAGCCACCCTGCAAGTCCGTCCAATATTTTTCCCTGGGTCTACTTGGTATTATCTTTCCTTCCAGCTTTCCTGTTGTGAAAAGATGTTCTAATTCCCTTTTTTCCTCATAAAATGGCCTATAAATGTTGCTTGCTTTTCCTAAACTTCTTTATCAATGACCTTGTTGTGTCTGTCTGCTTCAAGACTGTCTCGTTTGTTTTCTTTACTGTCCATGGAACTGTCAACGTTCTTCTTAGAAACCTTATTTCAGTTGCCTCAATTTTGTTCTGACCTTGCGTGTTGACTGTCCCACGCCTCACATCCGTACAACAGTATCGGTTCTATATAACATTCAAGAACTCTCTTCCTGATGCACTCGGACAATTCCATGATTATGTGCTCCTCCCGAACCTTCCAGTGATCATCAAGCAGACTTTCTGAACCTGTGCAAAAAAGCCTATGAACTGGCTCGGTCTTGAATTGGAGGGAAGAGGGTTGAAAAGACCTATGAAAGAGTAAGCTGGCACCACCAGGATGATTGAAGCATCAAGACAGATAACGAGCAGGCCAGTTTTTTATGTTGCAGGCTGGGATTGAACTCGAGCCCACGGCTCTATCAAAAGAACTAACCAGCCCGGGTAGAAAGGGAGTAATTGTGCTAGCCCCCGGTAAAAAGGGAGTTATTGTACTAGGCCCCGGTAAAAAGGGAGTTATTGTACTAGACCCCGGTACTAGGCTCTGGTAGAAAGGAGAAACTGCACTAGCAACAGCGGAAGTCTTGGGTGAACAGGTAAATCTTCAAGCGTGTCTTGAAGTGAGAAGGGATGGGCAGTCCCTTCAGAACAGCCAGCAAAGAGTTCCAGACACACGGTGCAATGAAACTGGAAAGGTTCTATCTATCCAGGGGCGGCAGTTTGTTCGTTGTAAGCTCTTGTACATGTACTGAATGTAACCCGTACCCGGCACTTTCCTTTATCGTCTCACCCGAAGGGCAAGCGCCCAGACCACTCAAAATGTGGTGGGTTGAAAGGGAAGGAAAAAAATTGTCCTGACCTGGGGTTGAACTCAGGACCTCTCGATTCCCAGACAGGTTCTTTGACCAGTTAGGCCACCACTGTTGTGCTCCCTGAAACCTGCCGTTGTTCTGGGAAGAGCACGTCCATGTCTACACGATATTTTGTTTGTCATGTATGTGTGTGTTTTACTCATTTATCTAATAAAAAGACATGTTGAAGTATTTCAGCTACACACAGTGTAGTTCTTGTTTCCAAGAGTTTCTGAACCAGAAAACATGTTGCTGATGGGAATCGAAAATGAACTGGAATTACTGTTCGCTGCTCTGTTTGAGAAAACAACAACAACAACAACTACTACAACAACAACAACTACAACAACAACTACAACAATAACAACAACAACAACAACAACAAACGATTATTATTTGATAATCTATCTGTAACTGTACAATTCTATTGTTGTTTTATATATATATATTTTACTGATGGTGAATGTGTGAATGTGTGTGCATGCGTTTGCAAGGAAGAGAGAAATGCGGGAGACTGTACGGATGATAAACATGTCGCCGTTTGGAAACCGAAAATAAAATCACTTCGCCATTACATTTGATTAAATAAAAGCAAACTGTTTTTCGAAAATCTGCCCATAGCTGTACTATACTCAGTGCTAATACTTCTTTTAAATGTGATGTGAATTTGTTTGTAAGGGAGAAAACAAACTTCGTGACAATATGTATCCAAAAAAATGTCACCCTTTGTATTTTGGATTTTCATCGCCAGAGAAAAAGAAACATGTTTTGCAAAATGAATTATGCGGCGCTGAATTCTGTTTGGCCTATTCATCGTAAGAGTCTTTGAGATTTAGCTGTTACTGAAGCTGTTCGACAGATACCGTTGTTGTTGTGAATGCTTGCATAACGTGGTCAGTTTAGATTTTCACACGCAATTTTTTTGAAGTAATGGAATTTGAGAGAGTTCTTGAATGTTGTATAGAACCGATACTGTTGTACGGTTGTGAGGCGTGGACAGTCAACATGCAAAGTCAGAACAAAACTGAGGCAACTGAAGTGTGGTTTCTAAGAAAAAATATTGAGAGTTCCATGGACAGCAAAGAAAACAAACGAGACAGTCTTGAAGGAGGCAGACACAAGAAGATCATTATAAAGAAGACAAGTTAAAGACAAGCCACATTTACAGGACATTTCCATGTGGAAAGAGAAATTAGAACACATGGTCCCAACAGGAAAGCTATAGGGAAAAAGAACACCAGGTAGACCCAGGGAGAAAAATGCTGGACGGATTTGCAGGGTGGCTGAGGACAGAGAGGGTGGGAGATGTACATGTACTTGCTGCGACAAGGAGTAGATTCGTAAGGAGGGCAATGATCGCTAACACCACGCGGCAGGCAGCATGATGACGATGATGATGATGATGAATGATGATGATGATGATGATGATGATGAATGGACTTTGACCTGTGAAAGAAAAAAAAAAAAGAAAAAAAATGCTTCTTTGCAAAGACGGAAAAAATAAAAACCATTACGCTAAACCCAGAGTTTATCATCTCATCGGAGGGCAAGCACCGAGATCACTCAAGATGCAGAAAAGTGGTGAGGGTGACGGAGAGAGCAATCTTTTTCTAACCGGGGAT